>CM060905.1:309062605-309615105 GCA_030737815.1 Allium fistulosum | reverse complement strand
GGGTTAAAAAAAAGCTATCTTCTGCATACGGTCGAATTGGGCCTCGGAACTTGTTCCATTGCATTTGGAATAGGGTTATAACATTAGAGATGCCAGGCGGCACGCCTCAATAAGGGTCCGGAATTTCAAGATATGCAAAGAGAGATATTTTGAATATATATATATATATATAATCAAATCAAAAATCACATCCGCCACCCTAACCTAAACCAGGCCGACCTATTATCTGAGATAAGCTACCCTATACTTTGGAAAATGTCGCGCCCCCTTTATTGAAAAATGCGAGCCTCTTCTCCCTTTTCCCTCTTCTTCCTACCAGCAAACCGAAG
This sequence comes from Allium fistulosum, assembly GCA_030737815.1. NCBI lineage: Eukaryota > Viridiplantae > Streptophyta > Magnoliopsida > Asparagales > Amaryllidaceae > Allium > Allium fistulosum. The sequence continues at coordinate 309,614,776 of CM060905.1, read as the reverse complement.
AAAAAAAGAGAGATAAATATCGAAATTGAATCCCGATTTCGTACGATTGGATTTGTGAGTCGCGACATCAGTGTGTTTTGAGGGCCATAGTTGCGACAGTTAGGGTTTGGTTTTTAGGGGATTGGCGGCGATTCCAGTGGAAATAGGGGGTCGCGATGCCGGCGTTGGACAAAGAACGGGCGAGGGATGTCTATGATCTGGAGGTGTGGCAAACACTGGTGGTTGGACGGAGGCGTGGAGGAGGTCAACGCGGCTGAAGGAGGAAACTGGGTCGCGTGATTTGGGAACTGGAGATGCGATTTTAGGGATTTCATTCGCGCATTAAGTTTGGTAAATGTTGTTTAAGCTGTTAATTATCATAGTTAGCATTTTAATTATTAAAATCGTAAACCTGTAAATTTTGTAACCTTTTTATTGCGAGGTCCTAAAATTACAAAACGAGTCACGTTGGATTCGTAATAAAGTAGGCTATAATCTGGAATCGATTTGGAGTCGATCGGTGATAGCTGGAATTTTTAGATTAAATCGAACATCATTCGATTTAATTTAAAATCTGGACGTTTGGCAAATAAAAATCAAGGTGAGTAAATCTCACTCATATGGATTTCTGGTTTTAATTTAAATTGTTAAAATTTATTTATTGGTTGATAGGATGGATTAATAAATTATTATCAGTTGGATGTTATATTATTTATAGTAGTATATATATATATATTAGTAGTTGGGTATATTCCCACCGATTTGAGCGGATGAGACATTATGCGCCCCCGCATAATAGCGGATGACCCTATATTACGGTGATATCCCGCCTCAAAGCGGGACTGATATTTTATGTTATATAACATCTGTGGATGTAGGGAAATAGGTTGGAAGGATCCAATTGGATTCCTTAAAATATATTGATTGTTGCTCATATATAGTGATATATAATGAAATTGAATAATTTGTTATGGATTGTTGTGTGATTTGATTGTTTGGATGCTATAGTAGCACTAGCCCTAATTTTTGGCATTTTAAATACCATAAATAATATTTTTGAATCTTAAAAAGAAATTCAAAGGTGATTTTTAGAAAATAAAATTATTTATATGGAAATTGGAATATGGAATAAGGAATGGTTTGGATTTAATAAAAGATTTGATTTTGGAAATATACTTAACTATTTCATAAGGAGTATTCAAAAATAAAAATATATTTTTGATATATATATATACAAGGAAATTGAAAACATGGGATTTTAATAATATTTCTTAAATTATAATTAGAGGTTGAAATATAGTTTTTGAAGGGATTTGGAATTATTTAAAAAGGAATTGGATTAGATAAAATAAATAAATAATTTAATTTTGGATATTTATTTAGCTATTTCGTAAAATGGTTTCAAATAGAGAATTTTAAATCGAGAATTTTTAAACAATGGATTTTAAATGAGATTTCTTAAAATATTAAAAGGAAGTTGTAATCGAGATTTTGAATGAATTTGGATTATAATTGGAACTTGTTAAGGAATAGATCTCCAAGTGGAATTTTAAATAGAAATCGATTTATAAATGGATTTTAGCAATATAAATTTGTTATAAACTGGAAATGAGTTTATAAAATTTATAAACAGTATTTATAAATAAAGTGAAGTGATTATCATTTGATAAATTGGGAATATAAATTCACAGTGCGAATCTATAATGGGATATAGAATCGGTTTAGAAAGAAATAGTAGAATCTATTTTGGATTTTGGAAATAGTTGTGAAATAGGAAATGTAAATCGATTTGTGATAAATCGAGAAAGATTTATAAATATAAAATTGGTTATATTGGAATTTTAAAAATATATTTTTATTGAGAAGTTAAGTTGTTTTAAAAAGGAATTGTTATTTATTAAACTATGTAGTTTAAAACTGTTTTAGTATTAAAATATATCGGAAGTTGGTTTTTCAAATATTTAATATCAATTGAAATAAATTCTAATTTTTTATAATAAGCTTTGTAAAAATCGATTTGTATTATTTAAAAATGAATTGGAAACGAGTTATCATTAGTTATTTAAAAGTGTTTGATATTTTAAATAATTATGTAAACGTGTTTTGAAAATAAATTATTTTACTTTAAAAATTACTTATCGTATATATATAGTGTTTTGAAAATGATTGAAATGTGTTTATAAATACTCTCGAGATTTGTAAACCAAGTTATTTAATGGAAATGATTTATAAAAGGAATCTTAAAATTAATTCAGGGAACTTAGGAAAATTTTCCCAAGTGTTCGATACGTGAACTTCGAAAAAATGAATCGGAATTCATAAAGAAGTTATAAATTATTGGATGAGATTTTAAATAAGTAAAATCGATTTTGGAAATTGTAAAGGGATTTATTAAAAATTCTAGGGATTTATAGAACGAGTTATAATGAGTTGAGAATTTACAAAAGAGGTTGTAAATGTTTTTATAAGTTGGTAATAAGGGAAATTTCCTTGTTTGGGAATATAACCATAAAATTGATATAAGTTTATGAATATTTCCTAAGTGTTGAGAAGTAAGTGATTTTGAAAAATATATTTATAAATATTTTCCTAAGTATTGGAAATTTTTTTTTTGGAAATGTTGACTATGGAATGGGTATGTGGAAATATTTCACTAAGGGTTGAAATAAGATATAATTTTAAAAATATCCTGTTATGGATATAAGTTTTGAAATGGTTTCTAAATATTGGAATACGGGAAGAGATTTGAATATATATATATATATATATATATATATCTTTGTGAAGATATTTTGAAAGATTTATAATATGGGCCTAGTGACTGCATATGTGTGTAATTTGATAGTTAAATAACCGACTATCAAATCTGGCCAAATTCGTTAATCGTTTCGAAGAGACCGAGATCAGATTTAATTATCCAAGAACACTTCGATCTGATTTGTGCGTTACGAATTATGATATCGTGAAGATAATGGAGATGGTGATCTTGAAGGAGATTCGGTTCGTTCAGTCCCATAACAACTTGTATAGATGAATGTTATCATTGCATTGTTGCCTGGAAGGCAGTGTTAGCATTCCAAATATGAATGCTATTCTTAAGGTAAACGTAGCCTCAAGCCTCATCAACCGGGAAATGACAAAAACAGGGCATGCAGCAAGGCCAAGTGGGTCTCTCCCATTAGGGTATGATCATCACTTATCTAGAGTGGACATCTATCATCACTTTCATTTGTATGTGTTCGGGCCTATTAGTGGTGATCATATTCGGTACTAGTAGTCAAGTGCTAGGCCAATCTTGTGTGGTAGGGGTACAAGATGTTCTTGTCAGACTGTGACGACCGCCCATGACCCCTGCACCGAATCTAAAGATAGAGCGCTGTAAAGTGTGCCAGGCGACCATGGACGATTGTCAAGGTAAGATTTAAAACAACAGAATCTATCGTATTACTCACAGCGCATGGACAAAATACAATAGAACATATATATAGTGAAGCTTTACAGAACAAAATGACATCATATAAAACTCCATAATAGTTGAATACAAGCATCCACATAGTCAATACATCCAGCCTCACTACATATCTCTCAGAGAATACAAAACAGCGGAATATCCAGTACATATAATAAGAAGATAATATGCAACCCTCTAGCTCGTCTTCGATATCAGCGTCGTGAGAAGAGAACAACACCTGTCACCTGCTACCTAGTCTGCCCGTCCCAAAATGGACGAACAGCCCAAGGCAATAAGAATTAAAACATAAAGCCTTGAGTCAGACAACAGTCTTAGTGAGCAGTAAATTAACTAACAACATACCAAAAGAGCATAAAGGAAAAGGAATAGGAATACAACCCTCCCACTCCAACCTCATTCTACAGTGATAGCCCCCAGACACACACTAAGCAGAAGCAAATATAGCAGAACATACAATTTAAAGTAAAGCTACTATCACTCGAGTCAAGGGCGATGTTTTCCAAGTACCAAGGCCTAAATCAGATAAGCACCCAGAAAATACCGCTCTTGAGTCCGAATGACGTTACAACCAAACATCCATGACTCTGGCTATCACTGTTATCATTGCTTCGATATCACCGTTAATTGAATGACCGGCACATTCTTTCAGCCGTCCGTCAAGGACTAATGGAAACCCCGGTTCTAGACATAACTCCCGCACGTCGTCGCAGCCCGTGCCTAGGACTATCGAATCTGCCCATAGTACTCGACCATCAACAGTTGGCCGTTGGGACTATCGAATCTGCCCAAACGTACTCTTGCTTAGAGCATGCTAGAACCTTCAACAACGATGCTATCCAAGCCTCCTAGTCATCCTCCTTGACGACTATTCTCATATCCATTCATTATCCTCAACTCGAATCATATCACCGAGTTATCAACATGCTTGGAATGATCCCGTCTAGATTAGACCAAGTCTTCATCATATGATGCCTCGCTTCATTACATCCTCGCAAAGCCTCATCTCAACTTCACATCATCAAATCTATGCATAAGAGCTTCATCATCCCGCTACCTATGCCACGAGCAGCTTTCCCAATTCAAGAGCCTTTCCCTTAGCTTTTGAATCATCTTCGATCTAATCTAATCATCAATCATCTAGTTCATAACAATCAATCAAATCAAACATCAATCCAAGCAATCAAGCATTCAAATATGATCTAAGTAGACAATTATAACAATAATGGCATTTTCGTAATTAAAGAGTTGAAAGTCCAATAAGCATGAAAACATGGATTATATCTCTACAAACTTGATGAATGAACTTGCATAGGTTATCATATGATAAAATGGATGTAACATCATCATGAACAATGGATCTATATGGATCTACACTTTGGATGAAGAAAATGCATGGAAATCTCTATTTTAACACCAAATCGAGCCAACAATCCGATATACTCCTTTGGATCCGTGTGAGAGATAATCACCACTCACCAAATCACCTAAACAAACTCAAATCAACACGCTTCAGATCTGGGCAGCGAAGGATCAAGCTTGATCTATCACGAATCCGCTTCAAACGATGAAATCTCTCTTGAAAAGATGAAGATCTTCAACTTTAGCTCTTGAATCTTCAATCTTGATCTTTGATTTGGATGGAAGGAAGCACTAGATTAGAGTGGAGAAAAGAAGTGAAGAAGTGTAGAAGTCGAGCTCTCAAAATGGCAGCACTTCGTCGCTTCAAAATCCCGATCCCAAAAATGAAGAGAAGCTCTCCTATTTATAGCTGGAATCCTTATCTCGTCTGTCTCCATGAGTCGTCTACGACTCACGACTCAAAGCCCTACGACTCAACGACTTAACACACTTCAGCCTATGACTCGCGACAAATCAACTATCTCCTAAGTCGTCTCCGACTTATAGCATGCGCCTACGACTCACCAGACCCCCTGTCTATGACTTAAATGCGCACGCCTTACTTGGTTAGACGACTCAACTACTAACTCGTATACGACTCATCACAAAGGCTACGACTCATCAGATAACCTGGGTACGACTCATCAGATGACTCGGGTACGACTCATCAGATGACTCGGGTACGACTCATCAGATGACTCGGGTACGACTCATCAGATGACTCGGGTACGACTCATCAGATGACTCGGGTACGACTCATCAGATGACTCAGGTACGACTCATCACCTTAACTCGGTCACGACTTAACTGCTACAACTTAAACCTTAACTTGCCCAGTCCTTAAGTCGCGCCTACCCCTTAAGTCGTTCAAACGACTTATCCTTACACCCTTAACTAGCCAAACCCCTGAGTTGCTCCTATCCCCTAAGTCGTATACGACTCACGACTTACTCTAAGTCGTTCACAACTCAGGACTTAGCATTTTCGCCTAAAATCTGAAATGGCTCAAAAACTCTAAAATTCCAGACTTTGTCGAACTTGTCGATCCGTAAAAATACGGGTCGTTACATTCTCTCCCCCTTAGGAATTTCGCCCCCGAAATTCCAAACAAACAAAGCAATCGAAGACTATTCTGTACGCCTACCAACCATAACAATCAGCAAACCACGCATCCAATTCTAGCTTAGCGTACAGAATTCTAAGACTTAGAACAAGTTACAATGTTGTTAGATGATACGACACCTTAGGGCCATACCTTGAAGAGTTCAGGATGAGCTGCCTTCATCCTCTCTTCCACCTCCCACGTACAGTCGTTATCATCGTCACTCCATTGTATCTTGAGCAACTTAACTACCTTCCTCCTAAGCTGTTTCGTGTCGGTTTCAACAACCCGAAGCGGCTTACGAGGTCTTCTATCGACTGGATCAACTTCGAAGTCTTTACAACTATCAGCAGAAACCACTGTATTCGAGTCGTGCACATACTTCCGTAGATATGATACATGAAAAACATTGTGCACACCCGACATCTTCTCAGGTAACTCCAACCTATATGCGAGCTTTCCAATTCGCTCGATGATCGGGAATGGTCCAACAAATCTCGGAGTCAATTTTCCTTTCTTCCCGAATCGAATAACATTCTTCAGTGGAGAAATCTTTACAAAAACCATATCTCCTATGTCGAATTCCAAATCCTTTCGACGTTTATCAGCATAACTCTTCTGACGGTCTTGGGCTGCCTTCATTCGTTGCCGAATGATCTCTATACAATCTGAAGTCTGACGAATCATCTCTGGCCCAAGCATCAGCTTTTCTCCAGTTTCCAACCAACATGTTGGAGAGTTACACGGTCTTCCATAAAATGCCTCATACGGTGCCATACCAATGCTTGACTGGTAACTGTTGTTGTACGCAAACTCCACCAAATGAAGGTGATCTTCCCATGATCCTCCGAAGTCCAAAACACAAGCTCTAAGAAGATCTTCCAAAACTCGGTTGACTCTCTCGGTCTGACCATCTGTTTGGGGATGATAAGCTGTACTCAAACACAACTCGGTTCCCAAGACTTCCTGGAAGCTCTTCCAAAATCTACTAGTGAACAATGGGTCTCGATCGCTCACTATACTCTTCGGAATACCATGAAATCGAACTATCCACTTAACATACAACTCTGCCAACTTTGATGCAGTCCTAGTCGATCGAACAGGAATGAATCGTGCACTCTTAGTCAGACGATCCACAATGACCCAAATCCCTTCATTTCCCATTCTGGTTCTAGGCAATCCATCGATAAAATCCATCGACACTTGTTCCCACTTCCATGTAGGAACTTCTAATGGTTGAAGCAATCCGCTTGGCTTCTTCTGTTCGGCTTTTACCAACTGGCAGTTCATACACTTGGAAATAAAATTTCCAACATCCTTCTTCATACCTTCCCAGTAGTAGGTTCTCTTCAAATCCCGATACATCTTATTTCCTCCTGGATGAATTGTCAACTTTGAGTGATGACTTTCCTTCAGAACTTCACTCCTCAATTCATCTATATCGAGAACAACTAGCCGTCCTTGCTTCCGAATCCAACCCTCTCGATCGACCTCGAATCCTTTATCCTTTTCTGGATCCAATCCAGATTCCAATTCACGGATAATCTTGACAAGCTTATCATCTCGCTTTTGGCTCTCACCAATCCTTTCCACAAGAGTGGGTCTTATTGATAAGTTTGCCAACATCTCAGGTTCCAATTCGCATCTAGGCCTGAAGTCAAATCCAGCTAAATACTCGAGATTCTTCCATTCAGAAAACATGGCTCCCAATCCTGCATGTCTTCGACTTAACGCATCTGCCACTGCGTTACCTTTTCCCGGAGTATAAGCTATACCAAAATCATATGATGCCGAAAACTCTAGCCAACGTTGCTGCCAAAGATTCAAATCCTTTTGGGAGAAAAGATACTTCAACGACTTGTGATCCGTAAACAACTCGAATCGAACTCCCAACAGATAATGCCTCCACATCTTCAGAGCAAATACAATCGCCGCTAATTCCAAATCATGAGTTGGGTAATTCCTTTCATGCGGCTTCAGTTGTCGACTGGCATATGCAACAACTTTATCCTTCTGCATCAGCACTACTCCAAGTCCAGTACCACATGCGTCGGTGTAAACCACCATCTCATCATTCCCACTAGGAATAGTCAAAACAGGAGCACTCGTCAATCTCTCTTTCAGGATTCCGAAAGCTTGCTCACACTTAGCATCCCAACTGAACACTTGGTTCTTTTTCGTCAATCCTGTTAACGGTGCATCTACCTTGGAGAAGTCTTTGATAAACCGTCGATAATATCCTGCTAATCCAAGAAAACTCCTCACATCAGATGCATTCTTAGGTCTAATCCAATCCTGGATTGCTGCCACCTTAGCGGGATCAACCGCTATTCCACTTCCAGAAATCACATAGCCTAAGAACCTCACTTCACTCTTCCAGAAGTGACACTTCGAAAACTTAGCCTTTAGCTGATGTTTCCGCAAGATTTCCAAAACAATACGCAAGTGCGTCTTGTGCTCTTCCTCCGTTCTGGAATAAATCAGAATATCATCCACGAACACAAGTACGAACTTGTTCAATTGATCTCTGAACACTCTATTCATAAGATCCACAAAATATGCTGGCGCGTTAGTCAATCCAAACGGCATTACCAGCCACTCAAAGAAACCGGATGGTGTCCTAAAAGCAGTCTTCGGCACACTATCCTTAGCTACTCTCAACTGGTGAAATCCCGTTGCCAAATCCATCTGAGAAAACACCTTAGCTTCGTGAAGCTGATCAAACAAGTCATCTATTCTCGGCAATGGATACTTGTTCTTCTTAGTCACCTTATTCAGCTCACGATAATCGACGCACAATCTCAACGACCCATCTGCCTTGGTTGCAAACACAACTGGTGCACCCCACTCAGACACACTACGCCGAATGAATCCTTTCTGTAAAAGATCATCAACTTGCACCCTCAACTCCTGCTGTTCCCTAGGCGCCATCCGCCTAAGAGGCATCACAACAGGTCTGGCCCCTTCAACAAGATCTATCCGAAACTCGATCTCTCTATGCGGCGGCAACCCTTTGACTTCGTCAAAGACATCCTCGAATCCATTTGCGATTGGCACTAAAGACAGTCCATCCCGTGGAACAACTAGCGAATACATGAAGCTCATGAAGACGCCTTCCTCATGCTTACATCGTATCACAACCTTTCGCCCCTCCACATTCTCGACTGTCACCTCCAGCCTCTCACAATCAACCTTAGCCGCATACTTCCTAAGCCACTCCATACCCAAAATAATTCCGAACCCCGCAAAGTTCAGAACAAAGCAATCACAAACAAAAGAGCAACCATGACTCGATACAACTAGACCACGGCATAACATACACAAACAAGACGAACCCCCAACTGGATTAGTCACAACCAATGGCCTATCAACAATATCCGGTTCCAAACCTAACCGGCCTACGAGTTCATTACAAACAAACGAATGCGACGCTCCAGTATCAAACAAAACTCTAACTGGAACACCACATAGGAAAAGAGTACCTTGAACAACCACACTCTTTCCCTTCTCTTCAGCAGTAGGAGCTTTTGAGGACGACGGAACAGCTCCCAAAGCATAAGCTTGCACAATCTGCTTATCTCTTCTCGGTTCTGGACAATTCTTCCTGAAATGTCCCGGCTTGTCACAGTTGTGACACTTCATCGGTGCCTTCGGATTCTTACAATCCTTAGAGAAATGGCCCTTCTGCTGACAATTGTAGCAAGTCACCTCGCCTTTCGGCTTCTTCTGGCCATCCTTACCCTTCTGCTGCTGCTGCTTCCTCTTCTGGTTTCCACCCTGCTGTGGTTTAGATTCTCCCTTGGTCACAGCAACAACAGATCCTTCCTTAGGAAACAGACTCTCATGCCTAAGAGCTTTCTCCACAAGCTTCTCAAATGAATCGTCCAAATGATCCACCAACTGTCTCCCAAGATAACTATCCAAGCCGGTCACAAACTTCTCATTCTTCTGGTAAGCAGACTCAATATATGACCGGGCATACTTGGACAAAGCTTCAAACTCAGAAACATACTCAAGAACAGATCTTCCACCCTGCTTGAGCTCCACAAACTTCTTGAACAGAACAGACTTCTGAGCTGTAGAAATGAACTTAGCTTCAAACCTAGCTTGGAATTGCTCCCAAGTAATCTCTTCCTCCGCAGTATCGATGGTAATAGAGTTCCACCAATCAGAAGCTCTCCCCTGAAGCTGCCTCGATGCCAACTTCCTCTTAGTTGCATCATCAATTCCCAAATCACCAAAGATCCTTCTACAAGCATCTATCCATCTCTGGACTTCGATAGTTGATTCTGTTCCCAAGAAAACCTTCCCTCCAAGAGCAGTATAATCCTTGCACAGCTTAGCAAAATCCACTGGTTTCGGAGTTTGGACTTGAACTCCAACATCAACTGCTGCCCCCGGAACTGGTATCCTTCTCATGATCGAAGTCATCATAGCTTCGAACATGGCTGCATAATCAGTAGTCTCTTCAGTAGCACAGCCTTCCCTAGCAGCTGGTCTCCCTCTTCGACTCATTCTCAATATCTATAAAAAGGAATGATTAGAACATCTAGAGAAACAATTGCATAAAGGACTCAAATCTACTAAGCTACTATATTATATATAGTATTCATCCATCAAAATACAATTACGTCTCTCATACGTAGTTACGACGACGAGCGTTGGGTAAAATCGATTAACCAATGCTCTGATACTAAATGTGACGACCGCCCATGACCCCTGCACCGAATCTAAAGATAGAGCGCTGTAAAGTGTGCCAGGCGACCATGGACGATTGTCAAGGTAAGATTTAAAACAACAGAATCTATCGTATTACTCACAGCACATGGACAAAATACAATAGAACATATATATAGTGAAGCTTTACAGGACAAAATGACATCATATAAAACTCCATAATAGTTGAATACAAGCATCCACATAGTCAATACATCCAGCCTCACTACATATCTCTCAGAGAATACAAAACAGCGGAATATCCAGTACATATAATAAGAAGATAATATGCAACCCTCTAGCTCGTCTTCGATATCAGCGTCGTGAGAAGAGAACAGCACCTGTCACCTGCTACCTAGTCTGCCCGTCCCAAAATGGACGAACAGCCCAAGGCAATAAGAATTAAAACATAAAGCCTTGAGTCTGACAACAGTCTTAGTGAGCAGTAAATTAACTAACAACATACCAAAAGAGCATAAAGGAAAAGGAATAGGAATACAACCCTCCCACTCCAACCTCATTCTACAGTGATAGCCCCCAGACACACACTAAGCAGAAGCAAATATAGCAGAACATACAATTTAAAGTAAAGCTACTATCACTCGAGTCAAGGGCGATGTTTTCCAAGTACCAAGGCCTAAATCAGATAAGCACCCAGAAAATACCGCTCTTGAGTCCGAATGACGTTACAACCAAACATCCATGACTCTGGCTATCACTGTTATCATTGCTTCGATATCACCGTTAATTGAATGACCGGCACATTCTTTCAGCCGTCCGTCAAGGACTAATGGAAACCCCGGTTCTAGACATAACTCCCGCACGTCGTCGCAGCCCGTGCCTAGGACTATCGAATCTGCCCAGAGTACTCGACCATCAACAGTTGGCCGTTGGGACTATCGAATCTGCCCAAACGTACTCTTGCTTAGAGCATGCTAGAACCTTCAACAACGATGCTATCCAAGCCTCCTAGTCATCCTCCTTGACGACTATTCTCATATCCATTCATTATCCTCAACTCGAATCATATCACCGAGTTATCAACATGCTTGGAATGATCCCGTCTGGATTAGACCAAGTCTTCATCATATGATGCCTCACTTCATTACATCCTCGCAAAGCCTCATCTCAACTTCACATCATCAAATCTATGCATAAGAGCTTCATCATCCCGCTACCTATGCCACGAGCAGCTTTCCCAATTCAAGAGCCTTTCCCTTAGCTTTTGAATCATCTTCGATCTAATCTAATCATCAATCATCTAGTTCATAACAATCAATCAAATCAAACATCAATCCAAGCAATCAAGCATTCAAATATGATCTAAGTAGACAATTATAACAATAATGGCATTTTCGTAATTAAAGAGTTGAAAGTCCAATAAGCATGAAAACATGGATTATATCTCTACAAACTTGATGAATGAACTTGCATAGGTTATCATATGATAAAATGGATGTAACATCATCATGAACAATGGATCTATATGGATCTACACTTTGGATGAAGAAAATGCATGGAAATCTCTATTTTAACACCAAATCGAGCCAACAATCCGATATACTCCTTTGGATCCGTGTGAGAGATAATCACCACTCACCAAATCACCTAAACAAACTCAAATCAACACGCTTCAGATCTGGACAGCGAAGGATCAAGCTTGATCTATCACGAATCCGCTTCAAACGATGAAATCTCTCTTGAAAAGATGAAGATCTTCAACTTTAGCTCTTGAATCTTCAATCTTGATCTTTGATTTGGATGGAAGGAAGCACTAGATTAGAGTGGAGAAAAGAAGTGAAGAAGTGTAGAAGTCGAGCTCTCAAAATGGCAGCACTTCGTCGCTTCAAAATCCCGATCCCAAAAATGAAGAGAAGCTCTCCTATTTATAGCTGGAATCCTTATCTCGTCTGTCTCCATGAGTCGTCTACGACTCACGACTCAAAGCCCTACGACTCAACGACTTAACACACTTCAGCCTATGACTCGCGACAAATCAACTATCTCCTAAGTCGTCTCCGACTTATAGCATGCGCCTACGACTCACCAGACCCCCTGTCTATGACTTAAATGCGCACGCCTTACTTGGTTAGACGACTCAACTACTAACTCGTATACGACTCATCACAAAGGCTACGACTCATCAGATAACCTGGGTACGACTCATCAGATGACTCGGGTACGACTCATCAGATGACTCGGGTACGACTCAACAGATGACTCGGGTACGACTCATCAGATGACTCGGGTACGACTCATCAGATGACTCGGGTACGACTCATCAGATGACTCGGGTACGACTCATCAGATGACTCGGGTACGACTCATCAGATGACTCGGGTACGACTCATCAGATGACTCGGGTACGACTCATCAGATGACTCAGGTACGACTCATCACCTTAACTCGGTCACGACTTAACTGCTACAACTTAAACCTTAACTTGCCCAGTCCTTAAGTCGCGCCTACCCCTTAAGTCGTTCAAACGACTTATCCTTACACCCTTAACTAGCCAAACCCCTGAGTTGCTCCTATCCCCTAAGTCGTATACGACTCACGACTTACTCTAAGTCGTTCACGACTCAGGACTTAGCATTTTCGCCTAAAATCTGAAATGGCTCAAAAACTCTAAAATTCCAGACTTTGTCGAACTTGTCGATCCGTAAAAATACGGGTCGTTACACAGACCCTGGTACATTTTATCTAAAGGTGCACCATTAGTTCATTACCTTGTCATAGTATGGAATCCATTCTCCAATAAGCGCTATACGGTTTTAATTGTGTACCAATATTGCTGAAACGTGAGATGCAAGCATTTCAGCTATTTTATAGTTTATTTTCTATAGACACTATTATAATATAAGATGATTTTGATATAAATTGTTTTGGTTATCGTAAGGTAAAAACCCGTCGTGTTTATGTGTGGCATGGTCTTACGAGATACCTTTGTCTTTCAAAAGGATTTTTTGAAAGTAAGTAAATTCAAATTGAATGTGTTTCCTCATGCTGGTTTTCCAGACTGACTCGGGTGTTATTTTATTATAATGCTCGGGTCAGACCGAGTATTTCAGATTCCGGTTAGGATGCTATGGAGCTCAGGAGACGAGCTGGAGGAGTCTCTGGCGTATTCCACGTACTCGATTATATTCCGTTGTGTGTGTATGCTGTATATTCAGCAGTTATGAGGACAAGTTATTATAACTGTCCAGATTAATTTGTTGACTTTGTACTCTGATAATTGTAAGTATATTAATAGTTATAGTTTCTTTATGTATAAAGATATGTTATTATGTATTATATATTGTTCCGCTGTGATTGTGAGATTCTGTGTATTGTTGTTTCTGTTTTCTTCTATCATCTTCTTTCTCTTAGTTATTCGTCTTTTCGTACAATTTGTGTTGGACAAGTATTATTTAATGTCAGCTCAAGGGTATGGAACAGCGATTTGCTACACTTGGTATCAGAGCTGAAGGTTAAGTGAGAACCTTGGCTTTGGTGGGGATTACTCATTAGAGATAGGGTCAGTAGTACTCTAGAATGAGTTTGAGTGTATTAATAGATATAAGCGCATATTTGTTAGTGAATATAAATTGTTTTATATTGTGTTGACTTATCGGTTAAGTGTTTATGAATTCTGGTCGGTACGGTATGGACAACTGTATCGATAGGGGTTTCTAAACTCCGAACAAGTTAAATAAACATAGTATTGTTTTAAAGCAGGTAAATGAAATAATTTTTCCCAAATTATATTTTGATATAAAAGAAATAATTTTCTGAAATTATTATAGTATATTGATGTGTTTGGTTGTTATTATTATAATCAAAACAAGATTATAATTGGAATGGACATATATAACCAAATTAAAGGGTATAAGTGTGAATTATACAATTGAGTTAAAACTAAAATTTGGTTCAAACCAGAATTTGGAAATTTAAATCCCGGAGAATTTTGGAAATGTTTTCCAAGGCATTTTGAAATAAATGGTGGTGATATTATTTTTGGAATAGAAAATGCTCTAAATTTGATTTAAAAATGGATTTTGAAGTGAAAAGCACTGAACTCACTTCAGTCGCTGGAAAATAATCCTTGTGATGACTACGCAACATCATCAGTATTCATTTTCGAGTTTCTAAGTGAAGGATTGCTACTGTGATTATTTGGCTTCAGAAATTGTTTTGGTAAAATCAGGTCTTGATTTAAAAATTCCAAAAGTGTGATTTGATATACAAAGAGATATATATATATATTTATGATTTCAAAAGGATTTGAAATAAAATCGGGTGTTTGAATTTTGGAATCCTTATTTAAATGTTTTAGGAAAATATCAGGAAATAAGTTTTGAACTTATAAATTGAGAATGATGTTAATAAGGAAAGTAAGTGTGAAAAATTGAATTTGGAACTGAATTTTAACTTAAGCTAAGTTAAATAAAATTGGTTTGGATTTGAAATAATAACAAAGTGAATTTAATATAAATTTGAATTGTGAAATAGTTATATAATTATAAGTCATAAATTTTGAGCGGAATAAACTCAAATATCGAATTTATGAAATTGTGAATAATAAGTTGTACAGCTTATTAAATTGATAAATGAAATGGTAAACCAAAACGAAATGGTTAAATATTTGGATAAATAGAAATGAAAATCTAGTTTTGGATTATATAATGTAAATGGATTTGATTGTGATAAAATGAATGTGAACTCGAGTTTAAAAAGAGTTTGACTTAAGTAAAAATTGAATTGAAATATGTTTTGAAATATTGATTCATAAAAATTGAAAAATGAACTTAAGTCGTAAGTGATAATAATCAGAAGTGGTAATATGACAACATTATATGGGGCTTAAGTAGAATTAAATGGAATGGACTTTGATTGTAATGGAAATATGTCTCAAATGATTTTTGAAATGGAAACTTAACTTAAGTAAATTGGAAGCAAACCAATTAGAGAAATTAAATAGTGAACCGGATAGTGAAATGAGACTTGAGTTGAATGGAATTGAATAAATTAAATATGGATTGAGATGAATTGTTGAAATAGATAAGACTTGAGTGTAAATAAAATGCAAGCTGGATGGAAAGGATGATCACTTAGGTTAAAAATGAGCTTGGTAAATTGAATATGGTTTTGGAATATTATTTAGAGGAAATTGAGTATGGCATTAAGTTTGGAAGTGGAAATGAATATAAGTGAAATGATTCATGAAATGATGCTTGAATAAAGTGGCATGGAATGAAATGCCATTTAATATAAATTGAAGTAAATAAATTTTATGAATCAATGAAAAGTGAATAAATTGATTTAGAATCAATTTGAAATGGATATGAATATAATGTGTGCAAATATGTATTGAATGTAAATAAATTGCTTGTGGATTATTAGAAATCGAATAAATGGTATATAAATCGATTAAAAGTGGATAATTTCATGCTAGAACCTTGTAATTGCTTATAAATGCATAAAGAACATGTTTGGTTCATGGAAATTGCGTGTTTAACTAGTTAAATGAATGAAATGTTATTAAATTTTATGTTTTTGGAACTTACGTGTTTTAATTGAGTAAGTACAGGTACATGTAGCTGTTTGGCTTGATTTTGGTTGCGCAAATTGCATATAAACTAAGCGAGCTTGCTTAATAACGTAAAAATAAGGTACGCTTACGAATTTAGCGCGCAAAAATAAATATATTGTTATATATTGCGTTTTTGGCCATGAGAGCCGATGTATATCTTTTTATCATATTTGTCATATTGCAAAAGGCTCCCGTACAAGGGAGACTTTGCCAAAAAAAATTCGGAAATTTAGGGTGTTAGAAAAAAATTTGTTAACCAAAATTTAATTTCAAATTGTAATTGAAATAAGGGATTTTGGTTTAGAAATGAAAACTAAATGTTTTGTATGGAACTAAAGGATTTAGAAAAGTGAAATATCGAGTTTTAACTAAGTGGGTTTTGATAAGTTAATGGGTTTGGATCATTCGTCCTACCTTAGCAATTTCGGAGACGAAATTCTTTTAAGGGGTGAGGAATGTAACGATCCGGATTTTCCGTCATTTGATTTTGAATATTTAAATGGTTTTAATATTGGATTTGGAATATAAATTGATTTTTGAATATGAAGATTTTGGTTGAAAGTATAGAATGGATTTAAATTTCAAATATAGCGATTTATCGTAATACGGAAATGGTGGATAATTGAAATTTGAGTTGAATATGAATCGAAATGATTTCTAATATTGATATAAATTCTATTTGAATTAGAATTGAGTTGATAAGTTTTTAAAACTGGAGTTTCAAGTGATTTCGCTAATTTTTGAAATCGTCGATTTAAATCGACGCGTTATAATAGCGATCTGGAGCACAGTCTCGGAATTCGACAAAACTAGTTCCATTGGATCCATAATAGTATATTATTATCGGATTTTGAATTTCGTAGCATTTGGAGTTACCGTTTGGTCGTACGGGATAGAAATGCATTGAAATTAATATCGAAAATTTAATATTATAATTGGGTTAAAAAAACTATCTTCTACATACGGTCGAATTAGGCCTCGGAACTTGTTCCATTGCATTGGGAATAGGGTTATAATATTAGGAACTCCAAGCGGCACGCCTCAATAGGGGTTCGGAATTCCAAGATATGTAAAGCGAGATATTTTGAATATATATATATAAAAAATCAAATCAAAAATCACATCTGCCACCCTACCCTAAACCAGGTCGACCTATTATCTGAGACAAGCCCCTATACTCTGGAAAACGCCGTGACCCCTTCATTTAAAATCGCGAGCCTCTTCTCCTTTTTCCCTTTTCTTCCTACCAGCAAACCAAAGAAAAAAAGAGATAAATCTCGAAATTGAATCGCGATTTCGTACGATTGGATTGGTGAGTCGTGACTTCAACGTGGTTCGAGGGCCATAGTCGCGACAGTTAGAGTTCAGCTTTTGGGGAATTGGCAGTGATTCCAGTGGAAATAGGGGGTCGCGCTGCCGGCGTTGGACATAGAATGGGCAGGGCGAGGGATGGCTATGATCTGGAGGTGCGGCAAACACTGGTGGTTGGACATGGGCGTGGAGGAGGTCAACGCGGCTGAAGGAGGAAACTAGGTCGTGTGATTTGGGAACTAAAGACGCGATTTTAGGGATTTCGTTCGTGCATGAAGCTTAGTAAATGTTTTTTAAGCTGTTAATTATCATAGTTATTGTTTTAATTATAAAAATCGTAAACCTGTAAATTTCATTACCTTTTTAGTGCGAGATCCTAAAATTACAAAATGAGTTGCGTTGGATTCTTAATAAAGTAGGCTATAATCTGGAATCGATTCAGAGTCGATCGGTGATAGCTGGAATTTTTAGATTAAATCGAACATCGTTCGATTTAATTTAAAATCTGGACGTTTGGCAAATAAAAATCAAGGTGAGCAAATCTTACTTATATGGATTTCTGGTTTTAATTTAAAATGCTAAAATTTATTTGTTGGTTGATTGGATGGATTAATAAATTATTATCAGTTGGATGTTATATTATTTATAGTAGTATATATATTAGTAGTTGGGTATATTCCCGCCGATTGGAGCGGAGGAGACATTATGCATCACGCATAATAGCGGATGACCCTATATTACCGCGATATCCCGCCTCGAAGCGAAATTGGTATTTTATGTTATATAACATCTATGGATGTAGGGAAGCAGGTTGGAGAGATCCAACTGGATTCCTCAAAATATATTGATTGTTGTTCATATATAGTGATATATAATGAAATTGAATAATATGTTATGGATTGTTGTGTGATTTGATTGTTTGGATGCTATAGTAGCATTGGCCCTAATTTTTGGTATTTTAAATACATAAATAATATTTTTGAATCTTAAAAAGAAATTCAAAGGTGATTTTTGGAAAATAAAATTATTTATATGGAAATTGGAATATTGAATAAGGAATGGTTTGGATTTAATAAAAGATTTGATTTTGGAAATATACTTAACTATTTCGTAAGGTGTTTTCAAAAATAAAAATATATTTCTAAAATATATATGTATACACACATATATATACAAGGAAATTGAAAACAAGGGATTTTAATAATATTTCTTAAATTATAATTAGAGGTTGAAATAGAGTTTTTGAAGGGATTTGGAATTATTTAAAAAGGAATTGGGTTGGATAAAATAAATAAATAATTTAATTTTGGATATTTATTTAGCTATTTCGTAAAATGGTTTCAAATAGAGAATTTTAAATTGAGAATTTTTAAACAATGGGTTTTAAATGAGATTTCTTAAAATAGGAAAAGGAAGTTGTAATAGAGATTTTGAATGAATTTGGATTATAATTAGAACTTGTTAAGGAATAGATTTCCAAATGGAATTTTAAATAGAAATCGATTTATAAATGGATTTTAGCAATATAAATCTGTTATAAACTGGAAATAAGTTTATAAATTTATAAACAATGTTTATAAATAAAGTGAAGTGATTATCATTTGATAAATTGGGAATATAAATTCACAGTGCGAATCTATAATGGGATATAGAATCTGTTTAGAAAGAAATAGTGGAATCTATTTTGGATTTTGGAAATAGTTGTGAAATAAGAAATGTAAATCGATTTGTGATAAATCGAGAGAGATTTATAAATATAAAATTGGTTATATTGGAATTCTAAAAATATATTTTTATCAAGAAGTTAAGTTGTTTTAGAAAGGAATTGTTATTTATCAAACTATGTAATTTAAAACTATTTTAGTATTAAAATATTTCGGAAGTTGGTTTTTCAAATATTTAATATCAATTGAAATAAATTCTAATTTTCTATAATAAGCTTTGTAAAAATCGATTTGTATTATTTAAAAATGAATTGGAAATGAGTTATCATTGGTTATTTAAAAGTGTTTGATATTTTAAATAATTATCTAAACGTGTTTTGAAAATAAATTATTATACTTTAAAAATTATTTATCATGTATATATATAGTGTTTTGAAAATGATTGAAATGTGTTTATAAATACTCTCGAGATTTGTAAACCAAGTTATTTAATGGAAATGATTTATAAGAGGAATCTTAAAATGAATTCTGGGTATGTTGACTTTGAAAAAATGAATCGGAATTCATAAAGAAGTTATAAATTGTTGGATGGGATTTTAAGTAAGTAAAATTGATTTTTGAAATTGTAAAGGGATTTATTAAAAATTCCAGAGATTTATGCAACGAGTTATAATGAGTTGAGAATTTACAAAAGAGGTTGTAAATGTTTTTATAAGTTGGTAATAAGGGAATTTCCTTGTTTAGGAATATAACCATAAAATCGATATAAGTTTATGAATATTTCCTAAGTGTTAAGAAGTAAGTGATTTTGAAAAATATATTTATAAATATTTTCCTAAATATTGGAAAAAAAAGAAAGAAAAAAAAGTTTTGGAAATGTTGACTATGGAATGGGTATGTGGAAATATTTCACTAAGGGTTGAAATAAGATATGGTTTGAAAAATATCCTGTTATGGATATAAGTTTTGAAATGGTTTCCAAATATTGAAATACGAGAAGAGATTTGAATATATATATATATATATATATATATATATATTTGTAAAGATATTTTGAAATAAATATTTTGAAAGATTTATAATATGGGCCTAGTGACTACTTATGTGTGTAATTTGATAGTTAAATAACCGACTATCAAATTTGGTCAAATTCGTTAATCGTTTCGAAGAGACCGGTATCGGATTTATTTATCCAAAACCACTTCGATCCAATTTGTGCGTTATGAATTTTGATATCGTGAAGATAATGGAGATGGTGATCTTAAAGGAGATTCGGTTTGTTCAGTCCCCGAACAACTTGTATGGATGAATGTTATCATTGCATCGTTGCCTGGAAGGCAGTGTTAGCATTCCAAGTATGAATGTTATTCTTAAGGTAAACGTAGCCTCAAGCCTCATCAACCAGGAAATGACAAAAACAGGGCATGCGGTAAGGCCAAGTGGGTTATCCCATTAGGGTATGATCATCACTCATCTAGAGTGGACATCTATCATCACTTTCATTTGTATGCGTTCGGGCCCATTAGTGGTGATCATATTCGGTTCTAGTAGTCAAGTGCTAGGCTAGTCTTGTGTGGCAGGGGTACAAGATGTTCTTGTCAGACCCTGGTACATTTTATATAGAGATGCACCATCGGGAGGTAGTTCCTTACCTTGTCATAGTATGGAATCCATTCTCCAATAAGCGCTGTACGGTTTTAGTTGTATTCCAATATTGCTGAAACGTGAGATGCAAGCATTTCAGCTATTTTATAGTTTATTTTCTATAGACACTAATATAATATCAGATGATTTTGATATAAATTGTTTTGGTTATCGTGAGTTAAAAACCCGTCGTGTTTATTTGTGGCTAGGTCTTACGAGATACCTTTGTTTTTCAAAAGGATTTTTCGAAAGTAAGTAAATTCAAATTGTATGTGTTTCCTTTCGTTGGTTTTCCAGACTGACTCGGGTGTTATTGTATTATAATGCTCGGGTTAGACCGAGTATTTCAGATTCAGGTTAGGATGCTATGGAGCTCAGGAGATGAGCTGGAGCTTTGGCGTATTCCACGTACTCGATTATATTTCGCTGTGTATGTATGTTATATATTCAGCACCTATGAGGACAAGTTATTAAAACTATCTAGATTGGTTTGTTGACACTTGTACTCTTATAATTGTATGTATATTAACAGTTACAATTTCTTTTTATATAAGGATATGATATTATATATTATATATTATTCCGCTACGATTGTGAGATTCTGTGTATTGTTGTTTCTGTTTTCTTCTATCATCTTCTTTCTCTTAGTTATTCGTCTTTTCGTACAATTTGTGTTGGATAAGTATGATTTAATGTCAGCTCAAAGGGTACAGAACGACGGGTCGCTACAGATATTAATAATATCAATCATAGATTCTTTTATGTTCTCTTTTATTTGATCATTATGTATACATGTAATTTAGATACAAATCTAATTGTCATGAATTCATATATGTATAATTCATCTAGTCCTTTTAATTCAGAATACATTATTTGAATAAAATTTTGGAACCATTATATTAATGGATCATATTACATATTACATATTACAAAGTTATGAATTGAAGGATGATAAATCTTTTGAAATACTTTGAGTATTGTTTACATGTAAATTAATTGATCTTAAATTTCATATGTTGTTTACAAAAGAAAAAAAAACATGAAAACCTTTAAATTTCCCTTGATTTGTTTCTTAATTTAATGTTTGGACTTACGGCTAGCTATTTTGTTTTGAAGGTATGGTTATGAATTGCAAGTAAGTTAAGTATAATTTTGTATTGTTTTGTTTCAAAATATTAATTTAATCTGTATACATATAAATATATGTATGTATGTGAATGTATGTGTATGTAAATTTTAAAATTTACAAAATTAGCTTTAAAAGTAATGTAATGGTGTTTTGAACTGCCTTTCTAATTAAAGCCAATTTTAGACCGCCTTTTATATCTTTCATATACATATATTCACATCTATATACATATGTACGTGTAAAAAAATTCTTTCTTTCGACGATAGAGGCATATATAGAGGGGATATGTGACCATTGTGGTGTAAATCCCAACACCTAAAACATTCACATTTGCTATGCACACATTCTCTATTTAACACTTACACATTCACACATGAACGCACATGATGTGCCCATCAAATAAATAAAAGCAATAACACAAAAAATTTAAAATTGAATCAAACTAATTTTAAATAATTATAATATGACGAACATTTTATTTAAAAGAAAATATAGAAAAGTTCTAAATTAATTTAGACTACATAGGCCTAACAAAGATCCAAGAGATTTTTTTTTGAAATTTACCTAATTACCCTCTTTTGATTGGTCCGGTTACAACAGTTAATACGGGTACGTGTTTTGCCCTAACTACCCAGGCCCAACCCAGCCCCGACCTAGTTGTTATTTGGGTCAGTTATGGTTTTATCAAAACCCAATTTGGCTTGGGCCAATGCTATTATTAGTTCTCCGTAGTATCAAAAAATGAATGTTTATGTTATTTACTTATCATTTTGTTTGTTTTGCATGTAGATGTTTTTGCTTACTTTTGTTGTGAACATGACTATATCACTATCCAATTTGCATGTTAACATTGTTTGTGTATAAATTTAACAAGCATCGCAAGTTTAAAGTATGATTTTAACATAAATATTATGAGTTCTGTATACATGTATTACTCAGCGGGCTTGAAAAGCCTAACAGGCCGGACTCGGATATCAGTTTTGAAATACCTTATGGGTTCGGGCAGGGCTCAGGTTTTGATTATTGTAATTAGGCTTGGGTCCGAATTTTAAGATTCTCGAACTGAACCTGGAGCATTTGATAGCCTTACATACAGTCAGTGGTAGTGGCATAGCCAGGATTTGATATTGAGGGGGCCACAACCTAAAAAGGTAGGGGGTTCGGGGACGATACTACTTGAAATTTTTTTTGATGATTATTTAAATAGTGTAAAAGGACTCAAATAAATCATCAAAAAACCATACATGGTAACTGATATAATAATATTCCATTACAGAAAAGATCATTTATTGATCCTTTTAGACAAAACAATAGCATGGATATTGATAATTTAAAGTTGTCCATGTCATGTCCTCATCTTTTGAAACAAATCGATAATTGTCTCATTGCTAATTTGACTTAAATATATCATTCTCGATAGATGCAACGCAACTATCATTCAACCATTAATCTCCCATTCTATTTCACAAATTGTTTTTCATTATGTTCATAGCAGAAATGCTCTCTCCACAGTTGTAGTAAAAACTGCTAAGATAAGGGATAAAGTTATGAGTTTGTAAACCAAGTTATATACAATATTTTTTCTCATCGATGCTCTTGATTTAACCCTCGTTCACCACTTTCTAGTTGGCAAAATATTTTATTTGCTTCCTTCTCTCTAAGTATATTTCGACATTTGCATGATGCTCCATCAAGGTTTACCAACTTATTAACCAAGTAAAAAAAACTCAAAAATGTTATCTATATCTTTAGCAAAATGAAAAAGTGCTAATTGGAGTTGATGTGCAAAACAATGAACATAGAAAGCAGAATTGTTCTCCTTTAGAATGAGAGGTTTAAGACCATTAAACATACCTTGCATATTACTTGCACCGTTGTATCCTTGACCAAATAACTTTGTCATGCTCAATTTATGTTTGCTAAAAATGCTTCAAGTGATATTTTAAGAGAAATTAATGTCGTGTTAGGAACATGCACCATACCCACAAATCTTTCGTTAATACTTCCGGTCTCATCCACAAATCATAAAACAATTGCCATTTTCTCTTTAATCGAAGTATCACGAACTTCATCGATTAGCAATGTAAATAGTCCTCCATAAAGATGTTTTAGTATAACATCTATAATTCCCATAGCAATACGATTCACAATATCTTTCTGAATATCTCATGATGTCATTTTAAGATTTTATGGTGCATTTAAAAAAAATAGTATTAACTGTAGGTTTTCATTAGCTAGCCATTGTAGAAGTTCAAAAAAGATTCCCTTATTCATCGACTCTTCAGATTCACCATGACCAAGAAAAGGCAAACCTTGATGTAAAAATATCGAATGCACACAAAAGTTGAACGTAAATGACTTCAATAATCAATTTGACTTTGAGTTGATTGTCTCTCAATTATCATCTCATTATGCTAACTTTGATTCATTAAATTCTCAGCCTTCATGTCTTCGACATTATGAACGTCTGAATTAAAATGCCCTTGAAGCCTTTGATATTTTTTCCAATTCTTAAACCCACTCGAATAAATGCATCACTTGTATAACTACTCATCGACTGAGTGCGAACAAAGCAACATGGTAAGCAATAGATGGCATCTTCTTTCACACTATACTTCAAACAATTTTTATAATCAGTAAATCACGACTGACTGAAGCGACGAGCTTTTCCACCAATTATTGTTTAAGAAAAGATTTACCAAGGTTGACAAGGACCTTTTTGTAGATATGCTCTTCAAACTATGTCTTTATCATTCAAATCATAGTTTGAAATTTGATGTCGTAAACAAGAATCGGATGGAAGATCCAATAAATCCACATGAATATGATTCCGAGTTACTAAGTTTGAAATAATAGTGCCTTAAGTATCATTCTTCGCAAACCATTAGAAAAGGTAGAAATTTTAGAAGATCCAACTTTATCAAACGATCTTTTGAAATATGCTCGCAAATCTAAATAAACAAATCAATATTGGAATCTTCGTTAAAAAAATTCATTTTGTTTGCTAGAGAGCAGCTTCAATCCAACAAACAAACAATACTCTATTTCAACTATCACTATTCTAACCTACTTACAATATTGGCTAGTTCTATTTCCTCCTTTCACACATCATTCAGTTTCAAAAATTATCACAGCTTATTTTTTTTCTTTTTGTCCCCCAATTCATACCGAAAATGTCAATTTTTTAAACCACGTTCAAATATGACGTGGTCGATTCACGAACCTTGCTCGGTCCAAACTATGTTATTATACAAATCTCTTTTGGCACTACCTATGTTATTATACGAACCTAGTTCGGTCGAAGCGAGGCTAGTACATAAACCTCGTTTGGACCGAACGAGGATTTTAAACGAACCTCGGTCTACTAGAGTCTAATTTCATGAGTGTTTCTCTTGAACGTGTGATATGTTGTGGTTCGAAGATTGAGACAATTTTGGAATATTAAAATTTGATAAAGCATGAATGTAAAAGGAGGAAGACGTGGTGTGTGAATGGAAATTATAGAATCGAGGGAAGTGACAAAGGCTAAAAAATCTATATATAATGGGAATACCCTCAAATGAGGCTTTTGAATTGGCTAAAATACCATTTTAGATTTGTATTGCATGGTAAGGATATTTCTATCATTTTTATTTTCCACATTCTTTTCTAATGGCTCAGTAATTGCAAATGCAACGCAAGACATTTCCCCCCAATGCAAGACCTTTCTGCATTTTTCCACGTTCTTATTTTCAGTTTGAAGCTTCACCATCATAGATTAATTAAATGACCACGGAAGTTGAAACCCTAAAATCATAAAACATGTAACAAGTGAAAATTTATTATACGACCTTTTCCTCTTTCCCATTCAAACCATCACTCTTATTTCGAACTCTAACTCTAAAACCAATTTATTAATGGAGCTACCATCGCTTCCACTAAAAATGATGCCGAAAGTGGCATCAATCACTGATTGGATAGATCCTGTCACTAATTTAGGGTTGGATGTAGTTGATATTAGGGGTGGCTATCCTTGATTTGGGACAACAATCATAGGTTTTGTTCTATTCATTGAAGTTGTAAGATCTAGATTACAAGAAGACTTTCTAAGAAGGAGGTTTGTGACATTTTTCCTAAGCCGTATTATGATCTTAGTTTTATACTAATCAGTTATTTGCACCCTCTTCATTTTTCTTAATATTTTGATGATTGGAATTGTACTTAGCTTCAATCTATAATATATACTCCTGGTATGACACATAAGGTAATAGTATTAAAGTCTTAAATTGAAGTATTACAGGTTTCAACTATGGTGTATTTGATCTTCTAGAACCCAACTAAAAGAATTGTTATGAATAAAAGAAAAAGGTATGAATAATTTAAGATTGGAGGTTTGGCACTGTTTGTATCAAAATTGAGCACAACACTCTTCGGACGTATTTAAAGAGATTAAAATAAAGAATATAAATGAAAAAGGAGGTTAATCTAACAAACACGCCAAAACAAACAAACAGAAATGCAAGAACACAAGAATTTAGAGTGGTTCGGCGTTGTAGCCTACGTCCACTATAGAAAGTTTGTTGTTTTATTGAAGTTTATAATTTGATTACAACAGTACACTCTCAAACATTCGAGTTACAATGAGTCTCCAGTAGAGTATCGACGTGGAAGAATCAAAAGTCCCTTTTCTTAAGGCATTGGGCTGCTATTTATAGATGTAGGCTGGAAAAATCTGACATAGATCTCGGAATACTCCTTCTCATATGTGGGTGGGCCCATGTGATCGAGCCGGGGTGATTTGGGATCGATTCCCCGATCGATCTCCATACATTTCATATCGATCAAAATTACCTCCATTTGGGCTAAGATCGATCAAAGATAAAGTAGAGGTGGTATGCAAGCTCCTGTGAAAATTTGGTAGCATTTGGACTTGTAGATTTTGAGTTATGATCGATCCAAGTTTGGATTTGCAAAAGACTACCGAGTTCGTATCGATCCCATTCGTATCGATCACTTCGTATCGATCACTTCGTATCGATACCATATGTATCGATCAGTGTGACGTGGCACTATATTTCAGGATCGATCCACTTTTCATGCCGAGTGACTATTTCTTCCATTTGAATCGTGCTTCGTTCGTATCCACCCATTGTGACTCCATTCGTATCGTTATTTTGCACTTCACTTCGTATCAATTCCTAAAGCTACTTCGTATCGATAGCTTAGTGACCGCTTCGTATCGATGGATGGACAACCTCTTCATATCGATCATCGAGTAGTTGGTTTCGTATCGATGGGCATGGCTTCTTTCGTATCGATCAGTAACGATCAATATGAACCATGTAGATAGAAGATCGATACGCAGTGTGTATTCATGGGACCGATACGAAGTATCAACAGTTGGTGGATACGAAGCTGAGCCAACATGATGGATACGAAGTGGAATAAATATGGTGGATACGAAGTGGGGCGGTCATTGATGGATACGAACCGATGCTTTCTCCCTTGGTTTTGATCGATCCATATCTTGAGCATATGAACTCCAATTGACTTGAAATTTGGAACGTTGGCTTTCATAGCTTTGCTTGTCGTATCATATCGATTGTAGCTCGATTCGGACTCGGACAAAATTTACCAGTATCCATAGTAGACCTGTGTATGACCGATCTTCGGGGCGGACTGTATTTGGCTTCTAGTCAATTCCTTGGTGTCACGGCCTTGCTAAAAGGCGGGATAACATTTTCCTAGTACGTCTTGTGAGAACATGATGTGCTTTGAAAAGCTGCAATCTTCATTCTGAAAAGTTCTATCCGATTCATTGAATAGTTGTTATCTTTTTGTCAAAATATGTAACCTTTGATTGATTTCCAGTAATATAAATGCTGAATTGATGATTACCAATGATTATGCAGTGCATCGTTGTAACTGAGTGTTGAGTGTTAGCAATTTGTTGTTCATCGTTGTAATTGTCACCAGGTGAGCATTCAATTCCTGTCAGTTTTGAAAATTGAATGCTAGTCCGTCATACATGCACGTATGTTAACTGAACTCCCGTTCACGTTCACACAATCACGAGTCATTGTCAAGTCTCTTTTCTTTTATATTGAGTTTCGTATTGATCCTCTCTTAGATCGATGTGAAATTCGAGTCGCAACAACGCTTGATGGTCGTTTTGAGTATCCCTTCGTATCGATCCTCTCCTAGATCGATTTGAGAAGTTGAAAAACACGCTTTATATCGATGATTACTGATACGTGTCAATAGTTCCTTGAAATATTTCGTATTAATGGGTACGAATCTTTTTGGGCTTCAAAATGATGGATACGAAGTAATTATTTCGTATCGATGAATTGCTGATGGGTCCGAATAGTTCAAATAAGTCTTTACTTCGCCTTTCGTATTGATAGCTTGATGGATACGAAGAGCTTTGCCTCAGATCGACTGAAGATGGATACGAAGAAAGCTTCATATCAATGATGGTAAAACCGCTTCTATCGGTCATTGGGACTGGGAGACGAATCGTTTTCTACTTGTGTCTCGTATTCATATAAATACTTTTAGGACTCAGCATTTTTTTTACTTGTCTTCACTTTTCTCTTGCATTTGTATCGATAGAAGAACCGAGAATTGGAAATTGCCTTCGTCCCCAAATCAATACAACACTTTAATCTCTCGAATCTACACTTCGATTTAGGTAATTAATGAATAAATCCACATCAAAAATGATGGGACTCGAGTTCATGTGCCATTCTACCCGCATTCGTGGCCGATTCTGGTGAAGAGGAGGCCGAAGATGGGTCGGAGAAAGGTCGAGGATTAAGCAGCGGCATGGCATCTGCTTGAGGAAGAAGAAAGGGTGATGGAGTGAAAAGCGCATTCATATCGATGATGGATGGCAGACGAGCTCGTATCAATCCGAGTACAACGCGGCTTCGTATGGATGAGAAGGATCTGCTTCATATCAATGGATGGTAGGCGTTTGTGTCGATCGATCGATAATGGTGTTCGCATCGATGTGTAGTGGTCGATACGAATATTGGAACTGACAATCGATATGAAGCTATCACTATTGACCGATACGAACTGATGGTTTAATGATCGATACGAAGATTGTTTTTCTGATCGATACGAATTGTTGTTCTGATCGATACGAACTGTTTATTTGCAGACCAATCCAAGTTTGAATTTCGATGGATACGAAATTTTTTGCACACTCGAACATTTGACTTCGACGAGTTTCTGCCTTGCATTACTGGACTTAACCGCTTCACTACATATTTGACTGCCCTTCAAAGCTTGTCGATGGAACTGTAACTTGACAAATTTGACGAACTTTAACTTGGATCGTTCTTCGAAGTCTGGATGGCACGGTTGTGACGGTCAGCGATGATGGTTACTCCGTTTGAATCTCGAAGTCTTGTCGTTTGAACATCTCACAAATTCTATAGAATTTTTTTAAGTATTATGTAGCACTGCACATTCACGCACTTCACATTGAGGGGAACACGGGTTTATTGTCGTCTAATGATGATTTTTACTGAGTTCAATAGCTATGGAACTCGGAAGTTCATGGTCGAAGGACATTCAAAGTCCGCCTCCTCCTATAATCGAAATGCCGGCTATCGCAGCCGAAGTCATTAGCCCTGCTCCATATGAGCTACCAAGAGCAGTCTTCATCACACACCTACAAGATTCCGTCCGCTCCAATATTTCTGAAGACATGTTAGGTAGGATTTGCCTAGGGCACGGGTTGCCGTTGACCGATGTCTTACTGCCCGAGCCAGAAGATAGAGCCCATAACCCCCCGGAAGGGTACACAGCCTACAACAGATTTACGTGTGTAGCCGGGACACTTCCTCCTTTCAATCAGTTCATCCGGGAAGTTTTACCTTCCTTAAGGATTGCTTCATCTAAGTTGCACCTGAATGGATATGCCTTGCTCAATAGTTTGTTTATCATCTACATGGAACACCTCTTCCGACCTCCGACTGTAGAAGAGATCAGATACTTATTCAATATAAAGAGTCGCAGGGACAACCCTTCCTTCGCTTGCCTAAAAGCAGTTAGGAACTGTCAAGTCGTGGTCAGGGCTTGGAGCAAGTTGAGTTACTTTAAGACTGAATGGTTCTTCGTTCGGTGTCCACCAGGGTTTTCCAGAAGGTAGTTGGTCAGACGTAAGTGCTTCAACACCTTCATGATTAACAGGACGATATTAATTGATGTGGAGTCTAACACTTTGCTTCTTTTACAACTTTGATTCTTCGGCCCAAAGGAGTTCGGTTTAAGGAGATAGTAAGGGTTCTTCAAGAGGTGCCCACCGCATATAGGGAAATTGACGAAGTCCTTACAGATGAAAATTTGATTGCTGTGGGGTTAATTGATAGAGACCAGAGCATCGGACTTATAGGAGTTCTCAGGACAGCTCCGGTGAGGCAGATGAGAAGGAGAGCTCCTAGGATTGTCATAACCGAACAAGGCGATGACGAGAGCTCGCCGACTAGAGATGAGTCTGTAGTTGTGCCTTCGTCGGACTCTCGTGCATTAGGAAAAAGAAGAGGCAAGACTGTTGTCCGCAAATCTCTGAGGCGCAAAACCGTTGTGGTGTCTTTGCCTACTTCTAGTCAAGAGATTCCTCCTACACAGATGGAGAGTTCTTTTGAGGGACTGGCAGACATCCCTATTCTGGATGACATGCTTTTACATCAAGATATCGGACTAGAGGGGCTTCAAAGCGCCTTAGATATAGGAGAGCCAACTCCTTCGAGTACGGCTACTACAACCGGTTGGTTGGGGGGTTTGCACATGCATGCGCACACTTCACGGCACCACACAATCTCTAATCGCATGTTTTTCAAAACTCTGAAGATATCTAACTCCGTTTCTCTTTTCATTTTACAGATACGTTGTCGAAACGAGGATCCATGCTCGGCAGTCTTCATTCTACATGCCATTCATCTAGCTCGTATTCCGAGTCTTGCAGGCGTGAGGCCGAAAGAGAACGTGATCGCGACTACTCCAATCAAAGGAGGGAGCGTTACGAGAGGGAAAGAGATAGGGAGAGGGAGAGGCAGTATAAGCGCTATTCCCGGTCGCGCTCTCCGCCACCTAGAGGTCCAACACAACCCTCCGGCTCTGGAAAACAAACCACTGAAACCTCACGCCAACCAGTGCCTCCACAAAGCTCGAGAACTGGCAAGCAGCGTCGTAGAATTGGGATATATGCTCTTGTCATCACTACATCAGCGGCTATGGAGCCCATGGGAGAGGGAGCCATTCGAATAGCTCAGCTGAAAATGGATTTCCCTAATATTTGCTTTGACGGCTTTCACTTTACCCCGAACTTGAAGCGAATTCCTGATGGGACTGAACAAACTGTGCATGACTATGTATATGACATCTACAACCAGTATCGAGAGTGGATGAAGGCCGTAGAGAAAGCTTCAGTGGTGGCTTTCGATCGGGCGAAGACAATTGAAAATCTGGAGAAAGATCTTGCCCAAAGAGATCGCATAGTGCAAGTGCTTACCACCGAGAATGACACTTTGAGGAACTCAGAAATAGAGGCCTTTAATAAAGTCGACGAGATAAACAAGAAGATAGAACTGATGCGATGGGAGCACCTAACCTTGGTCGAGGAGATGGGCCACAGAACCGCCACCGTCATGGTAGAAAGAGATGTCGTGCTTAAAGAGCTTGAGGAGCTTAAAGCCAAATTTACTGAAGTCGTCAAAGAGAAAGACGATGCTAACAAAGCTGCCCAGGAGGCGTGTGAGAAGGCCGTGGCATTCAGGGGTGAGCGGGATGCGACCAAGTTAAAGGTTCAAGAAACCGAGGCCAGGATCGAAACCGATGTTAGAGCTGCAGAGGCCAGGTTGGAAGGTGACATCGAAGACCTCCTAGTCACTTATAATGTCAATGTCCTAAAGCACCGCAACCTAAGCTGGCTCGATGACTACCCGCTTCATCTATACAATGCCTGATGCCGCTTGATAGAGGATGAAAAAGCAGATTATCACACTTCGTCTATCGAGGACTTTGAGCTGGAAAACCGAATATTGACTAAAGATGAGAGAAAAATTCTCCACGAAGCCATTATCACTTCTGAAAAGGAAAAACTTGTTGGCCAGTATCAGGAAGATGGAGAGGGGTCCGGAGTTGAACACCATGAAGCAAGCTCCGAAATGCCTGCAGCAACTCGACCCGAGCATACTTCAACAATTGACCCTCCAGCTGTTCCTGCTTATGACCCTGATCAGCCGCGTTTGTCTCCCATATGCGGGAATGGTTCCGAAGGCGCACCGGCCCACACGTGAGCCAATCTGAGGAAGGTACTCTGAACACTTCTTGCATCCATTAAAAGTCGGGAGTGCTATCAGAAGATGTCACTAACGTTTTCTTTTATCTTTATTCAGTTATAGAATCTGCACCGGCCGAGCCTCCTGCAACCCAAGAGCTGCATCATGAGCAGGAGGCCCTTATGAAGGAGGCAACCATGACAACGGCCGTTGCACCAACTGAGGGAGTGCAAGAGAGCACTTTTATTTTTGACGAACATATGATGGAAGAACTCCTTGGTCATCAAAGTGACCCACTTGCCGACTTGCCATTCGTCATGGGTGAAGGTGTATTTACGGCCAGCTCTTCAGGCCCAACCAGCAGCATTCCCGTGGAAGCCCAAGCAGTTCAGGAGGAAGAAATAATGGCAGAGATCAATGCTGAAATGGCAAGAGCTGCGTAAGCTAGTAGTATTGGAGGTGGCATGGCGGGTCCTGGTCCGGTCCCCATGCATATATGATCTCTCCTGGCAGCACAATCATTGACACTGGCATGCCTTCCTCGTCCTCCAATATTGAAAGCCAATTGCCTTTTACAAGTTCAAATTTCAAAATGCATAAACAAATTTCAAATGAAAAGCAGACTGAATGAATAAACAAAGCCTGTTATGTGTAGTAGCGACGAAGACTCTCGCTATTCCAAGCTCTCGGCAAAGTGAGACCATCAACAGTTGATAATTTGAATGTGTCATCTCCAAGTCTCCGTTCGATTGCATACGGTCCTTCCCATGTTGGTTTTACATGCAAGGGGACATGATAGATTCTCTTGAGTATGAGATCGCCAATTTCAAAGGTTTTGGGTCGGACCTTATCATTGTATAACCGAGCGACTCGACTTCGGTGCATGGCTACCCTCAAATCAGCCTCTTCATGCTTCTTATCCAATAAATCCAGAGATTCAACAAGTAATATGGCGTTCGTCTTCGGATCATAATATGTCACACGATGAGAAGGTACTTCCAATTCAACTGGAATAACGGCCTCAGAGCCGTAAGAAAGTGAAAACGGAGTGTGGCCGGTCGCGGACTTGTGGGTAGTTCGATATGCCCATAGGGCCATGGGAAGTTCATCGACCCATCTGCCTCCAGCCTTCTCCAGTCGTTTCTTCAGAATGGACTTAATAACTTTATTAACAGCTTTGACCTATCCATTTTCTTGAGGGTGAGCAACTGTCGTGAACTTCTTCTGGACGTGAAAACGTTGACAGAAATTCTTGAACTGGACACTATCGAATTGGGCTCCGTTGTCAGTGATAATTGTTTATGGGAGGCCAATACGACAGATAATGTTGCGTACTACAAAGTTGATTACTTTTTTCATCGTGATTGTGGAAAGGGGCTCGGCTTTCGCCCATTTGGTAAAGTAGTCAACTACAACGATGGCGTACTTCGCACCACCTTTGGCCAGAGGTAGAGACCCAATTATATCGATGCCCCATGTGGCGAATGGCCATGAATTAACCATCTGAGTGATTTCGATAGGAGGGGCTCTTGGAATTCGAGCATGTTTCTGGCATTTGTCACATCTCTTGGCATAGTCTGATGCATCTCGATTCACAGTCGGCCAATAGTACCCGTATCAGAGTATCTTCTTAGCAAGGGCTTGCCCCTCAGTGTGATCGCCGCATTCTCCCTCTTGCACATCATGTAACACTCATTTGATCTTGTTATGGGCGATACACCGGAGTAAAGGAATAGAGTATCCTCTCCTATACATGACTCCATTCTAGATAATGAATCGCGAAGCTTTCTGGAGAACTTGCCTTTTCTCACTTCTATGCTCAGGCAAAGCTCTGTGTTCGAGATAGTTTCCGAATGGGGTCATCCATAACTCCTTTTTGGGCGTTGCCTCATGCACCCAGTCCGTCTCCATCTGATCGATACTCGGAGAGGTAAGTTTCTCAACGGGGATGAATCCCATTTGCTGTGCTTCATCGGTGTTGGCCAGTTTTGCCAAAGAATCGACCTTCTGATTGTGCTCCGAGGTATACATAGGATGGTATAGTAATCGAACCGATTCAACACTTCCTGGACCCTGGCAAGATAAGCGGCCAACCTTCGGTCTCTTGCTTGGTATTCTCCCCGAACTTGGCATACGACCAATTGCGAGTCACAGTAGATCTCCACAGCAATAATTCTCAAGTCTCTGGCAAGTCTGAGTCCGGCGAGTAAAGCTTCAAATTCATCCTCGTTGTTAGTTGCGCAGAAGTCAAACTTCAAAGCATAACATATGGATCGACCTTCTGGGGTTTTGAGTACAACTCCAGCGCTTGAGCAGCGGCCGTTTGATGCACCGTCAGTGTACAGCTTCCATATGTATTTGGGAGATTCACTGGTTTTGGGCAAGTCCTCTGGTATAGTAAATTCAGTGATGAAGTCCGCCAGAACTTGTCCTTAGATGGCTCGTCCCGGTGTATAAGCAATATCAAACCGACTCAACTCGATGTTCCACTTGAGCAACCTACCAGATGTCTCAGGTCGTGTAAGGACCTATCGTAATGGTTGGTCGGTGTAGACTGTGATTGGATGGGCCTGAAAATATGGATGGAGCTTTCTCGAGGCAATGACTAGGCAATAAGCCTGCTTCTCCAACTTTGGGTAGTTTCTCTCCGTCCCTGTCAATCGCTTGCTTATATAATAGACCGATCGTTGTATCCGATCTTCTTCTCGAATCAATGCAGCACTGATCACATTTTTCGAAACCGCCAGATAGATATATAATCTTTCATGATCAATCGGCTTCGACAGAATAGGTGGCATTGGTAGATGTTGAACCAATGCTTGGAATGCGCCTTCGCACTTCGTCGTCCATTCGAAATTGTGCTTTCCTTTCCTGATCAGGTCGAAGAAGGGAATGCACTTGTCTGTGGATTTGGAGATGAATCTACTCAAGGCTGCCACCTTCCCATCGAGGCTCTGTACTTGCTTTATAGTTTTGGGAGTCTCGAGATTCCGAATCGCCTAGATTTTCTCGGGATTGGCTTCAATCCCTCGAGCATTGACAATGAATCCTAGGAATTTTCTGGATGCGACTCCGAAGTGACATTTCAACGGGTTGAGCTTCATTCAGTACTCTCAGAGGACGTTGAACATTGTTTCCAAGTCTTTGACATGATCGATGGAGAGCCACGACTTTACAAGCATATCGTTCATGTACACCTCCATAGTTTTCCCGATCTGGTTAGTGAACATTCGGTTGACAAGTCTTTGATAGGTCTCCCTGACGTTTTTCAGTCCTAACGGCATCACTTTATAGCAATAGAGTCCCAGATCGGTGACAAAGATGGTATGCTCCTGATCGGGTAGGTGCATCGGTATCTGATTGTAGCCGGAATACGCATCCATAAAAGACAAGAGCTCGTGTCCAGCCATTGAATCTACAAGCTAATCAATTTCAGGAAGTGGAAAACTGTCCTTGGGCATGCTTTATTCAAATCTGAGTAGTCCCCACAAGTCCTCCATTTCCCGTTGGATTTCCTGGCAAGTACTGGGTTGGATACCCACTCTGGATACAATGCGTCTCGAATAAACCCGTTCAACATGAGTTTATCTACCTCTTCCTTAGGGCGGCAGATCTCTCTGGATCCATACTGCGCCTTTTCTGTTTGACCGGGACATGTCGCGGGTCAATATTCAACGCATGGCTCGCGATGTCCGGCGAGATCCCACACATGTCTGAGTGCGTCCAAGCAAACACGTCGAGGTTTGCCCGGAGAAATTCAACCAATTCCTCTCTCATTTGTTGGCTTAGCTGAGACCCTACCTTTATTATTCTGGAGTCATCATCATCGTCGATCGGAACATCGATCGTCAGCTCTACCGAGGAAACCTGACTATCTCTGACTTCCTCTTCATTATCGTCATCTCGTGGATCAAGATCTTTCAGGAACTGGTTGTGGTGTCCGGGCCTAGGCCCAGGCGTTAACTGTCAATTTTCAGAAAAATGGACGTAGAGAGATTCCTCCACGTCCTTGCCCTTCTCTTTCCGATATGCCTCCCGCAGCTCAGCAACATAACAGGCACGTCCAGCCGCCTGATCTCCTTGAACAACTCCAACCACGTTATCTGTTGGAGACCTTAAGAATCAAACACCATGGAGCAATGGCTGCTCTGAATTAAGCTAGGGCCGGTTGGCCCAACAAAGCATTATATAGAGAATTAATGTCCAACACAATGAACTGTAACATCCAGACTCTCCGGCAATCTCCGATTCTCGGCTCAACTGGCAACTCCACCATCCCAAAAGGTATCGTTGCACTCCCATTAAAGCCATGTATGCGAGACTGACACGGCTTCAAGTCCTTCGCTTTCATTTTCATATGGTCATAAGCTCGTTTGAAAAGAATATTAACGGAGCTTCCATTATCTACCAAGATCATCTTCATCCAAGCAGGACCTATTTAAGCTGATATGACTAGTGGATCGATAGTGGGGGCTTCGACTCTATCAGCGTCTCTATTTCGGAAAACGATGCGTCTGTCATCGTCTTTTGTTGTTTCGCCGGAGCCCCATCATCAACATTACTGTAACATTCGAAGTCCGCATGCCTAATCGAACTAGCATACGACTCTATTTCCCTCCAGCTCTAATTAGCTGGATGAGGACAGCCACTAACTGTATTAATAACCAATCTCCCGCAAGTACGCGCGGGTTCTTCCGGTCTAGCCTGATTTTGACCTTGATTCTGGTTCGATGGGCCCACGCCTCCAGCATGCGGCACCCTAACAAGCTATTCCATCTTCCTTTCTCATATCCGTTTTTCAATGATGTCTTGCAAATGACGACACTCATTAGTATTGTGGCCATAGAAATCGTGGAACCTATATAATTTTCCAGTTTGAATCTTCTTTTCGGATGACTATTTTGGAGCTGGTTTCTTATACTGTCTAGTATTACAGGTTTGCAAATAAACATTCTCCAAGGATGTGTTCAATGGAGTATATTGGTCAAACATGGGAGCTCTATGTCGCGGTCCGCGATTTTGATCTCGCTTCTTACCCTGATCTCCATCACCTTTATGCCGACTCTGTTTATTCTGTATATTCAACTGCACTTTACCAAAACTCTCACCGGTTTGTTTCACAGCAACGTTACTTTGAATGCCTTCAACACTGGGCCCTACATCATCCTGCTTTCTAGATTGTCTAGCGTCTTCTCTCCTCAAGAACTGGGCTGCCTTAGCATAGAAATGATCCAATGACGTGGGAGATTTCCCAGCCAACCAATTGCCAAATTCGAAATCAGTATCGATCCCTTTAGTCAGTGCCATCAATATAGAATTGTCATTAGGGTTACTGATCTCCGCACAAGTGGCATGGAACCTTTCCAAATTACGTCTGAGTGTCTCTCCTGAAGCTTAAGTGATGCTGGATAAGGTGTTAACAACCTTTGACCTCATGACGTGCATATGGAACTATTCAACAAACTTGGTTGCCAACTGATCAAAGCATGAAATGGATCGAGGTGGTAAATGAGTAAACCACATGGTTGCGATGCCCCCTAGGGAAATAGGAAAGCTTCTACATTTAATCGCATCATCATCTCGAGCGGTGTTCATGAGCCATTCATATTTTAGGATGTGCTGATTAGGATCTGAGCTCCCTTCATAAACAGGTAAAGTTGGCATCCTAAATCGGCGAGGTGGTTCAGCATAGAGGATGTCATCAGTGAACAGAGTATGACTTCGGGAGATTCCCTAATCGTCATTCGTGAGGCCTTGACTTTCACGGATCATTTGACGGATCATGGTTAGGATGTTTGGCATTTGGACATTCTGGACCAAGGCTTGGTCGGGTTCCATGTTGCGAGGATGGTCCGGGCGTGGTCGACGGTCCGTGCCTCACCTCCTTGGCTTTAGGTCTTCGGGCACATAGGGTTCAGGAGCATGATTGTGTTGATGAAAGGCGGGGTTTGGTTGCTTCTAAAGTTGAGCTTCCATATTTTCCGCTGCAGCAGCTGCATGGCTATCAGTAGTGTGATAAGGAGGTGCCCCTCCTCAGGAGGAGGGTCCCGCCTGGTGCCCCGTAAAGGGACCAACTCCAGCTTGCCTGAGATTCAGAACACGCTGATGCCCGGAGGCTTGCGCATAGCTTCCATCCAGCCGTGGACGTGTAGATCTATGGTTGAAATCATAATAAGCTGAGTTTTTGGTGGATGAATAGGAAGCACGATCCCTTCTGGGTCTCCTTCATCTCTCCTCGTTCAGTCGGTGGGCTAGTTCTGTGTTGGCATGGATCTATTGCGTGAGCTCCTGACGGCTTTGGGTAAGCTCTTGCATTAGCATCTGAAACTCCTCCCTGGTGACAGGGCCTTGTGGATCTGAGGGCCCAGCCGAATTCTGACCAGTAGCAGGCAGCTGTGCAGGGTTCTGTCTTTCTCGTCCATCTGGATTAGCAGCAGTTGAAGTAGTCCTTGTGTTAACCATGGCTGATGTAGTTCCTTCCTAGATCTAATGGAATCTGAATAGTATGGAATGAACTCATGAATGGTAGATCTGGATCTTCTCCTTAGATTTATGCAATCCAACAACGGTAGTAGATCCAATGAGCGGGAGAAAACTGGGTTTTCTCAATGAAAGCACCAAAGTGTTTGTACCGAAATTGGGCACAACACTCTTCAGACGTATTTGAAGAGATTAAAATGAAGAATATAAATGAAAAAGGAGGTTAATCTAACAAACACGCCAAAATAAACAAACAGAAATGCAAGAACACAAGAATTTAGAGTGGTTCGGTGTTGTAGCCTACGTCCACTATGGAAAGTTTGCTGTTTTATTAAAGTTTATAATCTGATTACAACAGTACACTCTCAAACATTCGAGTTACAATGAGTCTCCAGTAGAGTATCGGCATGGAAGAATCAAAAATCCCTTTTCTAGAGGAATTGGGCTGCTATTTATAGGCATAGGCTGGAAAAATCTGATATAGATCTTGGAATACTCCTTCTCACACGTGGGTGGGCCCAAGCGATCGATCCGGGGGGATTTGGGAATGATCCCTGATCGATCTCCATACATTTCGTATCGATCAAAATTACCTCCATTTGGGCTGAGATCGATCAAAGACAAAGTAGAGGTGGTACGCAAGCTCCTATGAAAATTTGGTAGCATTTGGACTTGTAGATTTTGAGTTATGATCGATCTAAGTTTGGATTTGCAAAAGGCTGCCGAGTTCGTATCGATCTCATTCGTATCGATCGCTTCGTATCGATACCATATGTATCGATCAGGGTGACATAGCGCTATATTTCAAGATCGATCCACTTTTCATGCCGAGTGACTATTTCTTCCATTTGAATCATGCTTCGTTCGTATCCACCCATTGTGACTCCATTCGTATCGTTCTTTTGCACTTCACTTTGTATCGATTCCTGAAGCTACTTCATATCGATAGCTTAGTGACCGCTTCGTATCGATAGATGGACAAGCTCTTCGTATCGATCATCGAGTAGTTGGTTTCGTATCGATGGGGCATGGCTTCTTTCGTATCAATCAGTAACGATTGATATGAACCGTGTAGATAGAAGAACGATACACAATGTGTATTCATGGGACTGATACAAAGTATCAATAGTTGATGGATACGAAGCTGAGCCAACATGATGGATACGAAGTGGAATAAATATGATGGATACGAAGTAGGGCAGTCATTGATGGATACGAACCAATGCTTTCTCCCTTGGTTTTGATTGATCCATATCTTGAGCATACGAATTCCGATTGACTTGAAATTTGGAACGTTGGCTTTCATAGCTTTGTTTGTCATATCATACCAATTGTAGCTTGATCTGGACTCGAACAAAGTTTACCAGTATCCATAGTAGACCTGTGTATGACCGATCTTCAGGACAGACTGTATTTGGCTTCTAGGTAATTCCTTGGTGTCACGGCCTTGCCAAAAGGCGGGATAATAGGCACTACATTAGTAATCAAGATATTTTCTAGACTTGAGCAAAGTTTAAGAAAGTTGTACTTGAAATTGAACGGAGCAGGGAAAGAAAAACGAAAACCAACTAATACAATGGTTGCATGGGAACAGAGGTTGGAGATGCATAGAATAAGAAAGTAAATAATTTGATGCTATGTTTATATAAACGTAATTTGTGCTATATTGTTTAGTTTACGCATAGAAAAGAAAAGAAGAGATAAAAACACAAAATAGTAAAGAAGAAAGAAAGAAAAAGCATTCATGCGTATTGTTCAGCTTATCGACATTTAGAACAGCCTATTCAGTCAAGAAAGATGGGCGTCACATTCAATCGTTCTTTGTTATAGTAGGAGAAAACAAAGGAATGTAGAGAACCCATTTCACATCAACAAAAAATCATGTTGTACCAAGAAATAAGCATGGTGCAAAAGTATGTGTATACACACACACACACACACTTCCATGTGTCCACACCACTATTGAATATACAAAAAGAAGTTCAAACTGCTTATGATATAGATATAATACATTTAAGTCTACTAAAGAGAGAAGCAAATATATTAAGGAGAAACTTTAGCTAAACTTATTATACTGTTAATAAATAGTACCAATATTATATACTAGAGTGGACTTTAAAAGTAAGACTATACACTCAAGCGGTAAAAAGGTATGCTTTTATATATATATGGATGAGCAATAATTAGGGACTTATATATTATTTATATGCAAACATATAAAGATACCAAAATTATATTATTTTTTATAGTTGGAAATGGTAAATATGTATTGACATATTGCAATAAAGTAGTGAATATGTATTAAACACACTAATATATGAAAATGGTGTATTTTTGCTATATATGGAAGGGGTAAGCATGTATCAAATTCAAAAAATAATATTATAATAGTAATTAATATGTATTAAACATGGTAATATATATCAAAATGATGTTTTTTTTAAATATTTGAAGAGGTAAATATGTAACAAAATATGGGGACCAGAATATAATAATATACAAAATCGTTATTTTTGCTGATGTAATAATCCTTAAGAATGCCAAAATTGCAAAT
Source organism: Allium fistulosum (assembly GCA_030737815.1). Classification (NCBI taxonomy): domain Eukaryota; kingdom Viridiplantae; phylum Streptophyta; class Magnoliopsida; order Asparagales; family Amaryllidaceae; genus Allium; species Allium fistulosum. The sequence goes on along the minus strand of CM060905.1, from coordinate 309,573,478 downwards.
ACAATTTACTTATGGATTTTAATACATAACTTAAAAGTTGTTGAAATGATCTTATATTAAATATTTCTTTAATATAATACATGAAAGGTCTTCAAGCATTCTTATCGTTGTTCTTCTAAGAAAATCAAAACATGTTTTATTTTTAACAAGATTAAACAATAGCAGTCACCACTTTGTTATTTGCTACTGAACTAACTCGAAGATTTGTTCATAAGCTAAGGTAGAGTGGAACAAGTGATGAGATGATTTTGATGGACAAATGAATCCTATCATCATTGGGTTGAATCCAACTGAGGGCAACTTTTGTGTAATATCTGTTACTATTATCCTTTTTATTGGAGAAAATGCCTTCAGATGATCAGTCTAAGTGAATAAAAAAACCCAATGCAACGGAAAATAACTGGATCGTAATTGTAGTGAGACGAAACAGACAGAGATAACACCATAACAGATAGTCACAGATCTATGCAATGCAGAAAAATAAATAGCATCAGTATTTATAGTGGTTCCACTACCGCGAGGCAGTGTACGTCCACTTGGGGAGAGGAGATCTTATTAATCACTGAAAGATTAGAGTTACAAGATTGATTCACTTTTGGAGGCTATACATAAGAAGAATTTACAATGCAGACAAAATTCTGCAGAGTTTTAGCTCTTTAGGATGACTGCCATTGTTGTCCAGAAGCTCCACTATTTATAGAGTGAGGATATGAGGAGGGGTAGCTGCTATATAGCAGCTCAGAGGTTTGGTTCAGCACATCTGGTCCGGCAAACAGCACAATAGCATTTGGTTCGACAAACAACACTCAAGATCTATACCGACATAGTCCAATACCGAACAAAATATTTGGTTCAACATCCATCTGGTTCGGCGTTACTTGGTTCGGCACACAACATTTGGACCGGCATCACCACTTCAGTTTGGACCGGCATGCCCAAATATCGAACGAGATATTTCGTTCGGCATCACATAGAGCGGCAACACTTGGTTCGACATCATTTGGTTCGGTGCATACAATCTGGACCAGCATTCTCAATTTGGTTCGGTCTTCATCTTCATCGAACGAAAACTTTTGTTCGGTCTCCATCACTTCACCACTCCAAACCAATGCCGCTCCACTTCCAAACTCCGAATGAAATCACTGCTTCATCATCAAACGAGATATTTGGAGCAGCAACCTCTTCTCATGCCTCCACCACCGAACGAGGCAACCTCCTTCTTTCCTGAACGAGATCAGCTGCTCCAACTTCACCAAACTAGATCCGCTCCTCCACCGAATGAACTCCACCGGACCAAATCTTTGGTCCGGCATCTCCTCTACCGAACCAAAATTTTGGTTAGACATCTTCTTCTCCAACGTCAGATCCAAGCCCTAGCATCGAATGAGCAACATGACTTAGGGTTTGGAGCTCCTCCTCAAAGCTTCTCCAATGACGACGCTTCTTCATGAATTCCAGGTATCATCTCTAACAATCTCCACCTTGATACCGAATTCCAAACAAGCCTTCCAACTTCATCTACACCTTCATGCTCCAAGCAATGGATACTTACCCAATGAACTTCGGCAATGCCATCACTCATTACACTTTGTCAATGAACTCTAGAAAAGACACCGCCCGCCAACAAAGTGTTCGAAGTACCCAGTCCATGTAAAACCTATCAATCTCCACTATGAAAGCAAACGTCTCCATAAACCATCTTGTGATGCCCCACCTCTATGCTCACGCTAGCCAAGGACACTATGGAGTAATCCCGTCAACTAGCGCTAAGAATAAGGCTGTTGAGGAGCGACCATCCATGTAATTGCTTTGTGCGAGTAGCGATATGTCAGATAGTATAACATGCATTTCATTTCAAGAGGAAATCCGACATACCAATACAAACTCATAGCTACCACACAGTGGCTAAGTGGGCCTCGGAAACAAATATAGAAATAAACGTAACACAAATCAGTCACAGATGTTCATATCTCAAAGGCGGAAACAGATTTGAATATAACACATAAAAGTGTACATCAGAGTAGTGGTCAAACAAGATCCACAATATCACAAAAGAATAGATACAAGTGTTAGACAAAAGAATAAGTATACATCAAGGAGTCTCTATCTCTAATGTATAATAACAAAAACTATAAAGCTGTGTAGTTAGTCAAAAATCAGAAGAGGATCCCGAGTAAGGAGTCAAACAGAAGCACCTGTAACATCTTGGTCTGACCCGAGTATTATTTAATAAGAAAATAATAAACGGATCAGTCTAGCTATAATTATCATTAAAGAAATGAGATATAAGTAGAGATATAATAAGAACGTATGATAAGAATAATGTCATACAAGGACATATATGATTTAAACAACAACAAAATCATACAAGATCTCAAGAATCTCAAAGCACAAAAAAGAACATCATATTCTTAATTTTTATTCACCAAACTACAAATATTGGCAAACATATTAATGCCAATCGCAAAAGTTAGTGAAATACAAATTCTAGAAATCATCAATTAGAAATCAAGAAATCACAAAGGAGGAGGCCTATCACAAACAGGAGCAAAAAAAACTCACCAACACGTGTATCACAAACGGAACGTTATTCCATGGTCGCTAACCATAAATTTTAAGCCGAAGCTCCACAAACGGCCCGAAGACCACAGGTCGCTACCCCGCCAAATTGAACCGAAGTTCCACAAACGGGGATTGTAATCCCCACACAAACAAATAGACATCGCACATCGCTAGTCTAAATCACAAAATGATCATCATCGATCAATAAAAAGTGTCGATTACACTAAGCTAGTAAATATATGAGTTTAGCTTCATGTCCCATAACCACTAGCTTAACTTAAATATTTACGAACAAATTGTAGATTCCCACTTGAAAATTGTCACAAGAATTTCAATCGAACAAGTCCAAAAATTAACCGACAAAGTAAACGCAAGCGTTTCATACCACTTGTTTTGCTAAGCCGTTTAATTAGATTTTCCCATACGAATAAGGTAAAGGTTTGCATATACTAATAGATTAGAAAACGGTTTTATAAACGAGCTTTGTATTAAAAATAGAGTTGAAATCATCTTTCTAAAAGTGTTTGGATATTTACTACTAGTATAGAAACCTTTGTATTTAGAAGTGACAAATCACAAAATGATTGTATAAACAATCAATCACAAAAATCCACATTCGAAGACGTGAATTAAATCCAAAGAAATCGATACCGAATCCATCAAAATGGATATTCTCAAAAAGTCCCGAAGAATAAGTCATCAAAGTCAATAATAAATGATAACAATAAATCGTATAATCACGAATCGATAAAAGTTGGAAATCCAAGCAAAAATAGGCAAATTGGGCTGAGACAAGCAGATTCAGACGTCTGAATTGTCTATTTCAGACGTCTGAAACTGGTGTTCAGGCAATACTTCTCCTAGGCCAAAATGGCCAAATCATATCGAAAGCAATCGGACGAGTAATAATAGGTAGGGGTTTATGCGCAACGACTACCCAATCTTAGAGACTCACAAATACACTCCATCCATCATGCCCAAACAACTATATAAGAATTTTGAAAGATTTCGACTGCAAAACACCAAAATTGGAATGTTCACCAAATCAATTCAAATGGAAAGCAATGAACATAAATAAGTATTAGGAATTCATACCTAACATCAAAGGTCGATATAGACTTAGATGTGAGATAAAAATCTCACCTTTAAACCCAAAAACGATGAAGGAGAAGCTTGAAAGCAAAGGAAGATCAATTACTCTTCAACTTCGACTCTAGAAGCTTGAATCTAAGCTTAAAAGAAGAACATTTCCTAAGTTAGGTTTAGGAAATTTCTGAAATTAAAGAAAGAATGAGTTGGAGAAGAAGAAGGAGATGCTCACCTAAGCTTCTCTTTGAATTTAGGAGCTAGGACTTGAATTTGCAAAGAAGATTAGGGCTTAGGAATTCTAATTCGTTTTCTCTTCCTCCATTTTTCCAAAGCTTGTGTGTTAGAAAATATTATGAAGGAGTGAAGAGTAGTGAAGTGGAGTTGGGTTGATATGTTGGGTTATTGGGCTGAAACCCAAACCCAAAGCCCTAGTTGAAAATCTCGAAATTTTACCCAACTCAAAACATATTGATGTTTATACTTAAAAAAGTCGCAAACACCATTTTGAACTCAATGGAATAGGTCTCGAGTCCAAATTGTTGAATCTCAACTTCAATCTTGATTCAGACGTCTGAATCTGGAAAAATGAGAGTTCTCAAGCTTCATTCAGACGTCTGAAATGGATGATTCAGACGTCTGAATCTGGAAAAATAAATGTTCTTAGAACAATATTCAAAAGTCTGACTTGGGGATTTCAGACGTTTGAAAATGGATATTTTAGCCTGTTTCCTCTCTGGTTTGATTCAAACAATTTCAGACGTCTGAATTACCCATTTCAGACGTTTGAATTTCTGGAAAAATGTGTTTTCAAATAGGCACTTCCAAATAATACTATCCACATAGATTTTTCACTAATTCGACTGTTCTTCAACGAATAGTGACTTTTTCAGACTAAAAATCCGACTAACGATGCTATATTTAAATTAAACATTTAAATATACGAATCGTAAAATATGCGGGTTGTTACAGACTCTCCTCCTTAAAGAAATTGCATCCTCGCAATAATTAAGAAGAAATTAAAGAGTAACAACTATAAAAGCATATTGATACAAAGAGAAGAAAATTTGAAATAAGAAGTTCACCTTAATGAGCACGAGAGAGTAAGTCCGGATGTGTTCGCTCGATGAATTCTCTAGATTCCCAAGAGTATTCCTTAGGATTTGAGGACCATTGAACTTTCACAAGAGGGACATCTTTATTTCGAAGGCGTTTAACCTCTGAAGCAATGATACGGATAGGATGTTGTTCATAAGTCAAATTAGGTGAAACTTCAATTTCTTCAATAACACCGGGCTCAAGAACAGAATCAGAATCTTGAAGGCATTTCCGTAGTTGAGAGACATGGAATACGTCATGAATAGTAGAAAATTGAGCCGGTAACAAAAGGCGGTAGGCCACGGAACCAATGCGTTTGGTGATGGGAAATGGGCCAATATACCGAGGTGCTAATTTTCCCGATCGACTGAAACGCACAACACCCTTCATAGGTGAAACACGAATAAACACAAAATCTCCCACATAAAATTCTAATTTCCTTCTTCGATTGTCGGCATAGGATTTTTGTCTACTTCGAGCTTCTTTCATCCTATGACGAATAAGGTCAATCTTTTCTGTGGCATCACAAATAAAATCTGGACCTAAAACTAGCTTCTCACCGGCTTCAAGCCAACACGAAGGAGATCGGCATGGCCTTCCGTATAGTGCCTCGAAATGTGCCATACAAATACTAGATTGGAAGCTATTATTATAGGAAAATTCAACAAGAGAAATATGATCTTCCCAACTTCCACCAAAATCAAGAACACATGCACGAAGAAGATCAAGAGTTTGATTCACACGCTCGGTTTGTCCATCGGACTGAGGATGATAAGCGGTGCTAAAATTAAGCTTTATTCCCAAAGCTTTTTGAAGACCTTTCCAAAATCCACTAGTAAACAATGGATCACGATCACTAACAGTAGATGTAGGAACTCCATGTAGTTTAACAATTTCCTTGACATAGAGTTTGGCCAAAATAGGTACGGTCCGATTGGACCGAACGGGAAGAAAATGGGCGGATTTTGTAAGTCTATCTACTATCACCCATAGGCTATCATGTCCCGAACGGGAACGGGGAAGACCGTCAATAAAGTCCATGGAAATTTGATCCCACTTCCATATTGGAATTTCCAAATGTTGCAATAACCCACCGGGCCTTTGATGCTCAGCCTTAACAAGTTGGCAAGTCATGCAACGTTTGATAAAGTTAGCAATATCAGATTTCATTCCATCCCAATAATAAAGTCGCTTCATGTCCGCGTACATTTTGCTACTACCGGGATGAATAGTAAATTTAGAACGATGAGAATCTTCTAAAATGTCTTTACGAAGATCAATAACATTTTGCACAATAAGTCTAACAAATTTTCGAATACCGCCACGAGCATCAATATCAAAGGCTTTCAAACCTTCAATATCAATTTTATCCCTACAACTTTGGCTAAGAAGAACCAATTCGGGATCATGCTTTTGAGCTTCAAGAATGCGGTCTAAAAGAGAAGGATGAGCCTCAAGGCTACATAAAACAAGAGATGAACATAAATCATATTCACGATCTCGAATCTCATAAGTGGACAAGGTCTCGAGATCATTCCATTCGGATACCATCATGGAAACAACCGCTTGTTGCTTACAGCTAAGGGCATCGGCAACATGATTCCCCTTTCCGGGAGTATAAAGAATATCAAGATCATAAGATGCAAGAAACTCGATCCAATGTTGTTGACGCAAGTTAAGTTCCTTTTGAGAAAATAAATACTTCAAAGATTTATGATCAGTGTAGAGAACAAATTTCTCTCCCAAAAGATAATGACGCCAAATTCTAAGGGCGAAAACAATAGCCGCGAGCTCCAAATCATGAGTGGCATATCTAGTCTCGGCAGGCTTTAATTGCATAGAAGCATAAGTGATAACACGTTCTTTTTGCATGAGAACGGCTCCCAAACCAACACGACTAGCATCGGTATAAACAACAAGGTCTTGGTTCCCATCTGGAATCACAAGAATAGGAGCATCGAAAAGGAGTTCTTTTAATTTTTGAAATGAAGCTTCACATTTGTCTGACCAAATGTATTTAACTCCCTTCTTTGTCAAATTAGTAAGAGGTACGGAAATCTTAGAAAAGTCTTTTATGAACTGATGGTAATAGCCCGCCAATCCGAGAAAGCTACGAATTTCCGTCACATTCTCCGGTCTCTTCCAATTTTGAGTTGCTTCAATCTTTGAAGGATCCATGGATATTCCAGATTCAGAAATAATATGTCCCAAAAATTTCACACGAGATTGCCAAAAGTGGCATTTAGAAAATTTTGCTTTCAATTGGTTACTCCTAAGAGTTTCCAACACAATCCGAAGATGATTTTCATGCTCTTCCTTGGTTTTAGAATAAATAAGAATATCATCTATAAAGATGAGAACAAATCGATCGAGGAAGTCTTTGAAAACTCGATTCATAAGGTCAACGAAATAAGCTGGAGCATTCGTCAAACCAAATGGCATAACAAGCCATTAATAAGATCCATAACGAGTACGGAATGATGTCAAAGGAATGCTATCCTCTGCAATACGGAGCTGATGAAAACCGGTTGCTAAGTCTAACTGTGAAAAGACTTTATCACCACTAAGCTGATCGAATAAATCATCAATCCGTGGTAAGGGATATTTATTCTTGATGGTGAGATCATTAAGTTTGCGGTAGTCAATGCAAAGCCTGAGTGTACCATCAGATTTCTTCACGAAAATAGCTAAAGCTCCCCATGGAGAGGAACTAGATTGAATAAATTGTTTCGCTTCCAATTCGGATAATTGTTTGCGCATCTCCTCATTTTCTTTATTGGACATACGATAAGGAGGACGAGTAATAGGTAGAGCTCCAGGGATTAGATTAATTCTGAACTCAATTGCTCACTTAGGTGGTAATCCTAGAACGGGCTCAAATATGTCGGGAAATTCACGAACAATGTGAATAAGAGAAATAACATCTTCCTCATCATCATTATCATCATCATGAGGATTTAGAGAGTACAAAGATGCTTTCGAATTGGAATCCGAATCTTTCAGAACAAGAGAAATCTGCTTAACAGACTGAGGATGCCGAAGATAAATAGTCTGCTCAGGACACATGATATGGGCTTCATAACGGTTAAGCCAATCCATTCCCAAAATCATTCTGAAACCTAGGTAACGCATGACATGCAAATCGGCACGGAAAGAGTAATCACATAAAATAATTTTGACATCTTTACAAAGTAAACTGAGTGTTGCAGATCCACCAACCGGATTCGCAATTCTCAAAGAAGTCATCAAGCCAATAACATTCAAAGACAAAGCATCAACAAGTTCTTTTGATATAAAAGAGTGAGACGCACCCGTATAAAAAAGAACTCAAATAGGAAGATCATGAAATATAATAATGCCATCAAGGATAGAATGATAAATACCTTGACCACGAGAAGTGTTAGCAGGGACTTGTACAACGTTTAGCTTGCCCTCCCTCTTGCCTTGAAGTTTGGGACACGAAGATATAGTATGACCCGGACTCTTGCAATAGCGGCAAGAAAGAGACTTCGGGCACTTGTTTGCATAGTGGTCCTTAGAACCACAATTGTAACATTCTCCATGACGAAAGGTAGGAGTATTTGCTACCGGTGTTGCTTGCTTTCCCTTCTTGTTGGGATTAGGCTTGAATTTAAAAGGTCTCTTCTTGTTGATGTTTGGTTTGACCTCAACATCACTATCTTTATCAGCCTCTTCGAGACGAAGAGCAATATCAACTTGCTGATCAAAAGAAACTTCTAATTTCAGAAGTAATGACTTCTTGAGATTCTTATTCAACCCGTAGACAAATCTCTGATTTTTCTTCAATGGGGTATTAATATACTTGACCCCATATTTAGATAGAGATTCGAAAGAAGCGACGTAGTCCGTCACGGAAGATTCACCTTGAACAAGATCGATGAAGCCTCGAGCTAGAGATACTTTTTCAGCTTCCGGCATGAATTTCAACTCGAACCTTCCCCGGAATTGCTCCCAAGTAAGGTCTGCTTCAATAATTTCATAAAATCAAAAGCTCATACTAGTCTAATGCTCTTTCTTGGAGCATACTAGAAGCCACTTGGACTCGATGAAGATCAATAAGATTCATGCGAGAAAAGATGCAGTCGCATGTTCGAAGCCAAGCTTAGACTTCTATAACGCTCTCGGAACCTTTGAATGGCTTTCCACCCAAATTGGTGTAATCACTGCACAAGCGTGCAAATCCAGATTTAGGATGGGTGGGCTTAGGAATAGGTCTGACAGCTTGAGCATTTCTCACAAGATCAAGAAGTTACTGAGCAGACATAAATACTCCATCCTAGGGAGTAGTACTAGATTGACCGGCGCTGGGACGGCCAGGTCTAACCATTTCTCTTTTTAAGAAAGAAAGAAAAGAGAAAAAAAGTTAATCTTGGAATGAATATCAAACAAAATTGATTGATAAAACAAGGTATCATAAAAAGAAATAGGATAGAACGGGTTCAACGACTCGAATTAATTCTAAGGCACGACTCCTAAGAAAGACTTAGGACAATGATCCTTGCTAGATTATTCTACATTGTTCCGAAGTTTGGCTCTGATACCAAGCTGTGACGCCCCACCTCTATGCACACGCTAGCCAAGGACACTACGGAGTAATGCCATCAACTAGCGCGAAGAATAAGGCTGTTGAGGAGCGACCATCCGTGTAATTGCTTTGTGCGAGTAGCGATATGTCAGATAGTATAACATGCATTTCATTTCAAGAGGAAATCCGACATACCAATACAAACTCAAAGCTACCACACAGTGGCCAAGTGGGCCTCGGAAACAAATATAGAAATAAACGTAACACAAATCTCAAAGGCGGAAATAGATATGAATATAACACATAAAAGTGTACATCAAAGTAGTGGTCAAACAAGATCCACAATATCACAAAAGAATAGATACAAGTGCTAGACAAAAGAATAAGTATACATCAAGGAGTCTCTATCTCTAATGTATAATAACAAAAACTACAAAGCTGTGTAGTTAGTCAAAAACCAGAAGATGATCCCGGGTAAGGAGTCAAACAGAAGCATCTGTAACATCTCGGTCTGACTCGAGTATTATTTAATAAGAAAATAATAAACGGATCAGTCTAGCTATGATTATCATTAAAGAAATGAGATATAAGCAGAGATATAATAAGAACGTATGATAACAATAATGTCATACAAGGACATATATGATTTAAACAACAACAAAATCATACAATATCTCAAGAATCTCAAAGCACCAAAAAGAACATCATATTCTTAATTTTTATTCACCAAACTACAAATATTGGCAAACATATTAATGCCAATCGCAAAAGTTGGTGAAACATAAATTCTAGAAATCATCAATTAGAAATCCAGAAATCACAAAGGGGGAGGCCTATCACAAACGGGAGCAAAAAAACTCACCAACACATGTATCACAAATGGAACGCTATTCCATGGTCGCTAACCATAAATTTTGAGCCGAAGCTCCACAAATGGCCCGAAGACCATGGGTTGCTACCCCGCCAAATTGAACCGAAGTTCCACAAACGGGGATTGTAATCCCTATACAAACAAATAGACATTGCACATCGCTAGTCTAAATCACAAAATGATCATCATCGATCAATAAAAAGTGTCGATTACACTAAGCTAGTAAATATATGAGTTTAGCTTCATGTCCCATAACCACTAGCTTAACTTAAATATTTACGAACAAATTGTAGATTCCCACTCGAAAATTGTCACAAGAATTTCAATCGAACAAGTCCAAAAATTAACCGACGAAGTAAACGCAAGCGTTTCATACCACTTGTTTTGCTAAGCCGTTTAATTAGATTTTCTCATACGAATGAGGTAAAGGTTTGTATATACTAATAGATTAGAAAACGGTTTTATAAACGAGCTTTGTATTAAAAATAAAGTTGAAATCATCTTTGTAAAAGTGTTTGGATATTTACTACTAGTATAGAAACCTTTGTATTTAGAAGTGACAAATCACAAAATGATTGTATAAACAATCAATCACAAAAATCCACATTCGAAGACGTGAATTAAATCCAAAGAAATCGATACCGAATCCATCAAAATGGATATTCTCAAAAGTCCCGAAGAATAAGTCATCAAAGTCAATAATAAATGATAACAATAAATCGGATAATCACGAATCGATAAAAGTTGGAAATCCAAGCAAAAATAGACAAATTGGGCTGAGACAAGTAGATTCAAACGTCTGAATTGTCTATTTTAGACGTCTGAAACTGGTGTTTGGGCAATACTTCGCCTAGGCAAAAAATGGTCAAATCATATCGGAAGCAATCGGACGAGTAATAATAGCTAGGGGTTTATGCCGAACGACTACCCAATCTTAGAGACTCACAAATACACTCCATCCATCATGCCCAAACAACTATATAAGAATTTTAAAAGATTTCGACTGCAAAACACCAAAATTGGAATGTTCACCAAATCAATTCAAATGGAAAGCAATGAACATAAATAAGTGTTAGGAATTCATACCTAACATCAAAGGTCGATATAAACTTAGATGGGAGATAAAAATCTCACCTTTAAACCCAAAAACGATGAAGGAGAAGCTTAAAAGCAAAGGAAGATCAATTACTCTTCAACTTCAACTCTAGAAGCTTGAATCTAAGCTTAAAAGAAGAACATTTCCTAAGTTAGGTTTAGGAAATTTCTGAAATTAAAGAAAGAATGAGTTGGAGAAGAAGAAGGAGATGCTCACCTAAGCTTCTCTTTGAATTTAGGAGCTAGGACTTGAATTTGCAAAGAAGATTAGGACTTAGGAATTCTAATTCCTTTTCTCTTCCTCCATTTTTCCAAAGCTTGTGTGTTAGAAAATATTATGAAGGAGTGAAGATGAGTGGAGTGGAGTTGGGTTGATATGTTGGGTTATTGGGCTGAAACCCAAACCCAAAGCCCTAGTTGAAAATGTCGAAATTTTACCCAACTCAAAACATATCGATGTTTATACTTAAAAAAGTCGCAAACACCATTTTGAACTCAATGGAATAGGTCTCGAGTCCAAATTGTTGAATCTCAACTTCAATCTTGATTCAGATGTCTGAAACTTCCGAAACAGACGTCTGAATCTGGAAAAATGAGAGTTCTCATGCTTCATTCAGACGTCTGAAATGGATGATTCAGACGTCTGAATCTGGAAAAATAAATGTTCTTAGAACAATATTCAGACGTCTGACTTGGGGATTTTAGACGTATGAAAATGGCTATTTTAGCCTGTTTTCTCTCTGGTTTGATTCAAACAATTTCAGACGTCTGAATTACCCATTTCAGACGTTTGAATTTCTGGAAAAATGTGTTTTCAAATAGGCACTTCCAAATAACACTATCCACATAGATTTTTCACTAATTCAACTGTTCTTCAACGAATAGTGACTTTTTCGGACTAAAAATCCGACTAACGATGCTATATTTAAATTAAACATTTAAATATACGAATCGTAAAATATGCGGGTTGTTACACATCTCAACTCCCCCCCCCCACCCCATGCCACCCCGTGGCATCTAGCACTTCATTAAGTGAATCAAGTCCGCTCGAACTTAGCAACAGGTAATGACTTGGTAAACATGTCTGCTGCATTCTCCTTTGTGTGAACTTTCTGAAGACGAATTAGCTTCTCTTCACTCATCGAGACAAGAAATGACTCTTTCATCTCAATATGCTTTATCCTCGAGCTGAATGCCAGATTTTCAGCTAAGTGAATTGCACTCTGACTGTCGCAGTACACATCCATGCCTTCATATACGAAGCCCAAATCACACAACAGTCGTCTCGAATAAAGTGCCTCCTTAGCTGCTTCAACCGCAGCTATGAGCTCTGCCTTTATAGTGGACAAAGCCACAATCGTATGCAACCTCACTCTCCAATTTATCGCTGTCCCACCAATGGTGCACGCATATCCGAAGGTTGACTTTCGTCGATCTCTATCACCGACATAGTCGGAATCACAAAATCCAACCAAGTTGAAATCTCTTCCTCTGTCGCCAAAGACAAGTCCATGGTTTGGAGTTCCTTTAAGGTATCTGAAGATAGACTTCACTGCTTCCCAATGCGTCTTTACTGGATTCGCCATGAATCTACTCACTAGTCCAACAGCCTATGCAATGTCAGACCTAGTGCAGACCATGGCATACATTAAGCTGCCAACTGCACTTGCATATGAGACCTTCATCATATAAGCCTTGTCCTTTTTCGAGATCGGAGAGCCATTACTAGAAAGTTGTATGTGCAAAGGCATTGGTGTGCTGATTGCCTATGCCCCTTCCATGCTAAACCGAGCAAGCACCTTTCGAATGTACTCCTTTTGAGTGAGGCTCAAAAGTCCTAGCTTTCTATCCTTTTGGATTTCCATACCAAAAATTTTCTTTGCTTCACCAAGGTCTTTCATTTCGAATTCCGCTTTTAGCTTTCACTTTAAACTATCGATTTCAGCCTTATCTTTGGAAGCAATCAACATATCATCCATGTACAAGAGTAGGTACACCCATCTACCATTCTTTAAATGCTTGAAGTACACACAAGCGTCTTTGATGCTACGATCAAAACCAAGTGAAAGCATAAAAGAGTCAAACCCCTTGTACCATTGTCTAGGCGACTACTTAAGTCCATACAATGACTTTTCGATTTGCAAACCCAATTTTCTTTCCCATCTACAACAAATCCTTCTGGTTGCTTCATGTAGATGGTCTCATCCAAGTCTCCATGCAAGAAAGGAGTTTTCACATCCAGTTGCTTCAGCTCCAAGTCATGAGCTACAACGATACCGAGCAAAATGCGGATGGACGTATGCCTCACTACTGGAGAGAATATCTCATCATACTCCAATCCTTTTCTTTGTGAAAACCCTTTAGCAACTAGTCTAGCCTTGTATCTCCTATCATCCTTCACTTTGAACACCCACTTGCAACCTATGGCTTGGCTTCCTTTAGGAGGTGGTACCAAATCCCCAGTCTTGTTCTTCTTCAATGACTCTAATTCCTCTTCCATAGCGCACATCCACTTCAAACTGTCACATGACTTTAAAGCTTTATCAAGGTCAAGTGGCTCCTCACGAACCATATATAGGGCATAGTCTAACTGACCAGCAAGGCTAAGGTTCGCAAACTGCCAATCACCATACCTTCCGAGCGGCCTATTAGTCCTACGATTGACCCGGGTAGGTACTACTTCGCCTAAACTCCTTTTAGCTCCACCTTGAACTGAAATTCCTCTAGATTCATGCACATCACCAATACTACTAGAAGGTACCTGTGGACTATCCTGTGATGTTTCATCAACTGCGTTTTCCTTGACAGCATCAACAACAACTCTACTATTTGGCAGAAGCACGGGTAGCTTTTCCTTCGGAGTGAACATAGCAGAATCATCAAAAGTAACATGTATGGAATGAACAATCTTCTGATCAACGGGGTTCCAAATTCGATACCCTTTGATACCATCGGTGTATCCCATTAGTATGCCATTGTATGCTCTAGCCTCCAACTTGTCATCACCTGTATGGTGAACGTACACAGGACAACCAAAATTTGGAAGTAACCAAGATACACTGCTTTACCTCTCCACTTCTCCTCTGGAATCTTCCCAACTATGGCTGAGCATGGAATTCGATTTATGATATGTGCCGTAGTTGATAATGCCTCAGCCCAAAGCCTCTAGATAAGTCCGCCGTCAATCTCAAGCAACGAGCCTTCTCCAGTAGAGTCCTGTTTATCCTTTTTGCAACCCATCAGATTGTGGATCTCCGGGTGTAGTAAAATTTCTCTAAATGCCATGCTGTCTACAAAAGTCGAGGAACTCCCTAAAGACAAATTCACCACCATTATCAGATCTCAGCACCTTCAACCTAAAACTAGATTTGTTTGGCATATCCATGAAAGATGCATTGGGAAGCAGTGAAGTGTATCTTCAGATACCTTAGAGGAAATCCAAACCATGGACTTGTCTTTGGGGACAGAGATAAAGATTTCAGCTTGGTTGGATTTTGTGATTCCGACTATGCCAGTGATAGAGATCGAAGGAAGTCAACCTCCGGATATGTGTTCACCATTGGTGGGACAACGATCAGTTGGAGAGAGAGGTTGCAGACAATTATGGCTTTATCCACTACAGAGGAAGAGCTCATAGTTGTGGTTGAAGCAACTAAGGAGGCGCTTTATTTGAGGTGACTGTTGTGTGATTTGGGCTTCGTATATGAAGGCGTGGATGTGTACTGTGACGGTCAGAGTGCAATTCACTTACCTGAAAATCTGGAGTTCAGCTCGAGGACGAAGCATATTGAGGTAAGAGAGTCGTTTCTTGTCTCGATGAGTGAAGAGAAGCTAGTTCGTCTTCAGAAGGTTCACATAAAGGAGAATGCAGCAGACATGTTTACCAAGTCATTGCCTGTTGCTAAGTTCAAGCATTGCTCAGACTTGATTCACTTAATGAAGTGCTAGGTGCCACGGGGTGGCACGGGGGGAGAGTTGAGATGGTTCATGGAGGCGTTTATTTTCATGGTGGAGATTGATAGGTTCTACATGGACTGGGTACTTCAAGCACTTTGTTGACGGGCAGTGGCCTTGCCGGAGTTCGTTGACAGAGTGTAATGGGTGATGACTTTCCGATGCTTATTGGGTAAGTATCCATTTCTTAGAAGAGTAGATGGAATTGGAAGGCTTGTATGAAATTTGGTATCAAGGTGGAGATTGTTAGATGTGATACCAATTTCATCGGAGAAGAGAATGCCAAGGTAGAAGTAGGAGTCCTTGAAGCCACAGTGTTGCGGAAAAGCTTGGAGGCCAAACCAGAAGTCTGGTTCAATGGAGGAAATGCCGAACCAAAGATTTCGTCCGGTGGAGTTCATTCGGTGAGAAGGTGACCTCGTTCGGTGGAAAACTGGATCAGAATTTTAGTCCGGTGGTAGTTGCTTCGATCGGCAATAAAGGCAAGTGGAACCCTTGTTCGGTGATAGGAGATACCGGATCAAATATTTAGTCTAATGGTGATTAGGGTTTGCCGCTCCAAATATCTCGTCCGGTGGTGATGGGATGCCGGTCCATACTTGCTGCTTCAGATATTTCTTTCGGTGTTGATGCATGCCTAACCAAGTAGTGCCACTCTAGATGTTTGGTTCGGGAATTGGGCTTTGCCGGACCAGATGCAACGCCAAACCAGATGGATACCGAACCAAGTGATGCCGAACCAAGTTAAAGCTGAACCAAATATTTAGTTTGGTATTGGACCATGTCGGTCCAGGTCTTGAGTGTTGCCTGCCGAAGCAAATGCTATTATGCTGTTTGTTAGACCAGATGTGCCGAACCAAACCTCAAAGCTGTTATATAGCAGCTACCTCTCCTCATATCTTCACTCTATAAATAGTGGAGCTTCTGGACAGCAATGGTAGCCATCCTAGAGAGCTGAAACTCTGTAGAATTCTGTCTGTATTGTTAATTCTTCTTATGTATAGCCTCCAAAAGTGAATCAAGCTTGTAACTCTAATCTTTCAGTGATTAATAAAATATCCTCCCCCCAAGTGGACGTACACTTCCTCGCGTTAGTGGAACCACTATAAATACTGGTGTTATTTATTTTTCTGCATTGCATTGATCTGTAATTGTTCGTTCTGGTGTTTATCTCTGTTTGTTTCGTTTCACTACAATCACGATCCAGTTGTTTTTTGCTGCATTGGGTTTTTATTCCCTTAGACTGACCATCTGAAGGGATTTTCCTCAACACATAAATCTACTAAACTTTTTATTTCACACGTCCAACCCTCAATAATTAAATATAGGACAAATTTTCAAAGTGGGCTACTTTTCGAAACAATTTCGCGATTGACGTTGGTTTTGAAACTTATTACCAAACAGGGCTAGTTTCTGCCCAGTCAACAGCCAAGTTAGCAGACTTGTAACTGCCCAGGTATGTGCGCAACTTTTAGTTGCGCCTATACCATTTTCAAAGCATGTGAAACCCTTAGGTGCACATTTTTTTTACCTGTTCTATAATATGCGCAACTTTAAGTTGCGCACATATATTTTTAGTCATGTGCGCAACTATGAGTTGCGCATGTCTTTTTACATCGGCAGGTGCAACTCATAGTTGCACCTGCTTTGTTCTGGTGCAGGCGCAACTATGAGTTGCGCTTGCACAGGTTGCTGCTGCTATAATAGAGACGACAACAACCAATCTCCCCATACCCCAAATAACATTTCCAAAACTCCTTCCCCTCCCTCAAGGCCGGACCCAACTCCTCCAAACCCTATCTTTTGGTATTATCCGCTAAATTATCACAAATTTTCCAAATTTCTTCATCATTCTTCGATTAAACCAAAACTACAACAATGGAAGCGGGATCTTCTTCAACACAAATAGATTTTGGTAATTTCTAAACCCTAGTTTTTTTATTAATTTCTAATTTGCGTATTATTTGTTTATATTTGCTAGAAACATTATCAATTAGCTTGTTCTACATGTTAGTAATCCAATTTGTAGAGTTGAATCACTCATTGATTGTAAACGATGTGTAAAATTTGGTTTTTTGGGCATGAACTTTGAAGAGCCGGAAAGCGGATCCGGCGATGGTAGCGTGCTTTATTTGCAGGATAATCACCGCACCAATTTTGAAGAGTTGATGAGGGTAATATTATTTGTTTTGTAAATATAGTAAATAATTTAAGATTTTTAGCATTTTGAATTAACTATACGTTACAATTCTGTGTTTTGTAGAGTGTAAAACCGGTGGATTGTCTAGATCATTCATAGAGTTTCGAAGATTTGATGGAGATGGTTGATGATCATCGGGTTCAACAATTACTTCATCAAGCGGGCTTCTGGTATTTTATGCAGATAAAATATATCAGATTTGACAGACTCGCAGTATTATGCGATAAATGGAGACCTGAGACTTGCACCTTTCATTTTTCTATTGGAGAAATGACAATTACGCTGCAAGATGTTTCTATTTTACTTGGCCTTCCTATTGAAGGCGCTGTTTTGAATTACAGTGGTAACGTGGACGCCGATGAGGTTTGTCACCATTTGCTTGGTGAAATTCCATCCCTAGAAGTCAATAGAAGAGAGTTGAAGGTCAAATGGATAAATGACCTCATAATCGAAAGGGAGATTTCAGTCGATTCCTCCATTGAGGAGCTAGAATAGTTCACACGGGCTGTCATATTGCTTCTTATAGCATCTCCTCTATTTTCGAACCTTTCGAAGGGTAGAATTAGCGTTAAATGGTTGTACTTGCTAGAGGATTTTGCCACTATTTCTGATTATTCGTGGGGTAGCGCGGTTTTATGCGCATTATACAAGAAGTTGGATAATGTGGCACTAAGAAAATCGAAAGGGTTAGCAGGTTGCCTAACCCTTCTGCAGGTATGTCAATTTTGACTTATAGGTGTACTAATATTTTGAAAGATGTTTCTTAACATCGATAATATGCAGGTATGGTCATGGACGCGTGTTTCTGTTGGGCGGCCAAATGTTCGTGCCAACGTTACTCCCATATTACCGTACGGGGCCAAGTAAAAGCCACTTGTAATTTATACTGAAAACCTTATAATTTAGTGCAATATTCACACATTATTTTGTTTCTGACTGTAGATGGACTGGAGATAGACGTTGGAGAGATAATCCAACTCGTCATCCCACATTCTATCGCAATGAGCTCGATGTTATGGACGAGCATAATATTGATTGGACGCCATACACGGTTGAGATTGTATAGGATTTGCCACCTATTTGCTTGGATAGAGAGCAGACTTGGTATGCAAGAACCCTGATTATTTGCTTGCAAAGTGTGGCCATGCACTACCTCGATAGAGTGATGAGGCAATTTGTCCTTCATCAGCATATACTAGATCCAGTCGAGCAAATTTTCCCACATGGTTGGAACAAAGACTTGTATAACACGTACGTAGCAAGGTGGGATCACAGGTTGGATCACGTTCAGGTTGAATGCGTACCAAGAATTGCAATCGAACAATACTATAGTTGGTACTGGCATTAACGCGACAATTTGTTTTTAAAGAATCGTCTATTAGGTTGCCCAGATATGCTCCAGGAGGACCAGTGGAATGTGATTTGGTATGTGTTTATAAGTTTTAATCTTTTAACTCCTTCAACTAGCTTTACTTACTTGCATTATTACTTCTTTTGTTTTAGGTTCAAGAGTTGTACATGATTTCCAATGAAGTTGACGATGTTCTAGCAGATCCTGCATATGAGGATAGAGAAAAGACAAGTGCTTGAACATCAAAGAAATTATCAAGTCGCTTCTTGGTAGACATAAGCTTGAACGACCACCACCGTATGTGCCTCGTCCCCCCGACTTTTGGTCGTACATACAAAAGAAGACGTTTTAGAGGCACGGGGGGTTCTTCACAAGGTAGCCAGCCGGGACAGGACAGTTGCAGCTGGACCATCTCAACCACCTCCGACGCAAACTCAAAGAACACCACGCGAACTTAGAAACTTAAGAAGATATGTGTTGTGATGGTTTGTTGGTTGGTTGTTTTCATTTGAATTTGTAATATGTTATCTTAAACTTGTATTGGCATGAAACTTAATGGTTTGTAGATGTTTTGATGTTGTAATATTGGTGTGAAATGTGATGTTGTATGAAATATGATGGTTTTATATGAAATATATAGTCGAATTATATTGGCATCAAATATGATGGTTTTGTATGAAATATGATGGTTTTGTATGAAATATGATGGTTTTGTATGAAATATGATGGTTTGGTATATATAGTAGTTGTTGTATGAAATGTCTTACTTCTTTGCATTTTTCAGCTGCTGTCTAGTAGTAAGTTGCAGGCGCAACTTCCAGTCGCGCACATATGTGAATACCAGTAGCACAACTTTGACTTGCGCCCAAAATATTTTATGTAGGCGCAATTGGAAGATGCGCTTACCTAACAGACATATATGCACAACTTAAAGTCGCGCCTGCCTTCATGGGCTATTCCTGGCCCAACAGCAGCTTATAACCCTTGTTCTCCTTCCTAAATAAACATAACTCCTCATACCCATTTTATTTTAGAAACCTTAAACTCCATTGCTGTTACTTTCACTATCAGCAATACAAGATGTTGAATATGCTAGTATATGATTTTTGTTTGATAATAATAAACATATATATATATATATTCAATTAAATGTATTTGTTAATGTACTATTTTATTTTTCACATAATTAAATAAATATTTGCTGAATAAAATAAATGACACAGAATTTAAATTCAAACAGATATTTTATTCAAACAAATATTTTATTACAATATTGAATAGTACAAAGTTGTGTTGTCACTATATATATACAAATTTCAATTGCATTACAATTTCAATCACATCATATTTTTCACTATACATACATTTGCACCTCACTACATTTCACTCGTTCACTCGTATTTGATCTTCAACTCTATTCCATATTGAATCTAGCATCCGAACAATCTGCAAAATAAACACTAACTCAGTAAAATTGAAAAGAAAATATTTTTGCAGTAAAATAAAATGTGATTTTTGAAAATATTATTTGCCTCAGTTATTTGGGTTGTTCATCATCATTTAAATTTGAATTTATCATACACGAACAACTTGTGACATGCACACTGTATCACTGTACATGCCATAAGGCCGTGCACACCGATCTACACTTGATAAAATTACAGGGACATGTGAGCACAAGGTCAAACCCAATCAAAAGCCGGGTTCAACTCAAGTGCAATAGAAATAAAGTCACGACACGAGCACAAGGTCAAACCCGAGCTATAAGCTGGATTCAACACAGGTGCAATCCAAATGTACACATGATTCAAGCATTCAAATACAAGGTAGTTCTTCAAATCAATAATCACAAGAACAAAGAAAACAATCAAAGTACAAGTGCACATCAATTCAAGACAGCAAGCACATGAATGCACAGTACAGACTCAATGAAACAACACTGCAAACAAGTCACTTGTTCCAAACAATCAATATCACTCATAACTTCATGCATACAAATGAATACAAGTCGAAATGCTCAGCTCACAAAATGCAACAGAGAATGAAACCAAGGCCAAGAACAGATTCAAAGATGCAACTCAACCCAAACATGCAATCATGTACAACAAAGACTGTATGCAAACTGTCCCGAAGCAAGTGACTATGATCAATGTACATGAAGACTAAAATGTATCAAGACTTCAAGCATGCATACAACTCAATAGCCAGAGGAGCAAGTGAAGTATACAAGCAAATGCCGACAACAGGAAGTTCAGTGCATGGTCACGACATGCAGACTCATGAAGAACACAATATCATATATACATACGTACTCGAGGCAACCAGACAATATGCAAACAAAGTATGTAGTGACAACAGTGGTGTAGCAGCCTCAACTAGTATAAGCATGGATGTGATAAGCAAAAGAGACTCAAATCTGCAACATACAACATGAATATATATATATATATATATATATGTGGGTGAACATATATATATATATATATATATATATGCAGTGAAACCAGTGGCAACCCGTTGGAGTAACAAAGTCAAGATTGCAAGCAAAAATGAAAGAACTGCAGCTACAAAAATAAGGACAGTGATCGAACAATCAAAGTCAAATTCCAACAAGCTACAGAGTTCGAGTTTCAAACCCAAACTAAGTCAAAGACAACTACAGTTCAATATCAAAGCAATGCCGAAGTCATAAGAAATTCACGGAACCAAAGATGCCAAAAAATCAAGCCGTGGTAGCCAAGGAATCAAACAGTTCAAAATCAAAGTCGTGTTAATCAAGTAAATAGCAAAATATACAAATTGAACAAGTCAAGATTAATCATCAACAATCAAGTTAAATCGAATGGCCAAGCATATTATTTGACGAATTCAAACCAGATGTATACAAATGAAGAAATAGGAATTCGAATCCTATATAAATGATTAACATCATCGGCCTAAATCATCAAGTTCAAGCAAGCTAACCAGTAAAGCAAAAGTAATAAATCACATACCATTTTAGTCGAACTCGGTCAAATTGGAGCAGCCGTGAGCAAAGTGAAGAAACAGTCGATTGCCGAAGCAAATCAAAGTAATAGCTATTGTAATCGATCTACAATCAGTATGCGACTTCAATTTTCTAGAAGCCCTAATTTGGAATGAAGAGGAACGAACGAAAAAGAACGCAACCATTTTTCACAAAGAAGAAGTATCGGGCCGAAGAAATAAAAGAGAAAGGGGAACATATTGCTTTATCACTTTATCTATTTTTGGGCCGTCTTAAAATAATGTTTTGGGCTTTAATATTTAAAATAGGGTTTCTAGTTTTTTAGTTGCTTTTAATTTGTAATTTTCTTTTAAACAGTTGTAAAGTATAGTCGTGTGACTAGGGGACGAACTATAGTGGTGTAGTTCGAGAATTCGCAACTCAGTGGCTGAGTTGTGGCAGGGTTTTGAGCGTAGAGTTAGGTTAGTCGATAGCGGGTGTCACGAGTTTACGTGTGTAAGCGTCTAACTACTTAATTTCTAGTAGAAACCTTGGGGGCAGCATGTAGGCAGGGTTTTGCTGAAGCTGGGTAAATTTGTGTGTTCTATTTTCTGCTTTTTAATATTATGCTATTATTTGTGCTACTATTATTCGACTATTATCTATGTTGAAATTATTTTATATACTTCCACAATAAATTTTTATAATTGATAGTATCACCCTATTCACCCCCACTCTAGGGTGAAATCGATCCTACACAAGATTCCACTCAAAATCGTTTAAATCGACAAAGATCAACACAAGATTTCACATTCATCTAAATTTGAGGTAAAGCTTTGAAACCCTACTCCACTAATTTTGATAGATCTATTATTGACATTTATTTTGCTGCAATTTTGATAGATCTATGACTACCATGCCAATTATTTATCACTATGACGGTGATTTAGTCATCGACGAAAATAGCAAGCCAACCTATATTGGCGGAAAACATAAAGGATCTAAAGTGAGGAAGAGTTGTAAAGGATCTAAACTGAATATCAAGCTCAAATCTTTGATTATGCAAGGCAACCTGGACCCAGTAATACTGCCGAGTAAAGTCAAATGTATTACCCACACTACTCCTACCAGCCACCGAACATTTACGCACAAACAACTGGGTATGGTTTTATTTGCTGTATGTATGTTTCATTCATGTTTTTTGTACTTAACACTCAAATGTTTATGTACAGGTTGTATCCACGGACATCCGGCTACGGTGTCATGCCATATCCATCGCAGTCACCTATGTATGGTTTCCTTCCATATCCATCGTATCCTCCACACTCAATTCCAACCCCGAATTCAAATGACTACTTGCACGAAATTGAGGATGAAGATGTTGACACTGAGGATATGGAGGGTGGAAATGCTGATATTGAAATTTCCCATTTGGATAGCATGGAAATCGCTACTTCACTTGACGAAGATGAAACATGGATCGATGCTATGAATGTTAACAATGATGCTTCTTTAGATGATATTCTAGAGGAAGTTGATGACACTAATGAGCATATCGAGATGGAAGAACTGTTAGAAGATGACCAATGCAATGATACAATCATGGAAAGATCTGTTATGCAAGAATTTTAATTTACCGATGAGATGTTTGGACAGGAATGTGTGCAGAAAGACCCTCGAGTTGGTATGATTTTAAATCAAATGAATCTTTAATTGAACATATAAGTGAATGGTCGATAAAGTATTCGGTTTCATTTAAAAATATAAAGTATCGTGCTAGAGAGTTCACTGCTATATGTGATATTGATGCTAATTATCCATGGCGGCTTCATGCAGTTGTTTCTAAAAGAGATCATGTTGGGTGGTGGGTGATAAAAAAATACGGTGGTGATCACACTTGCTCAAATTCAATCATCAACTCGAACCACAAACAAGCAATGACCAAATTCATCTGTACCAAAGTCTTTCCACATGTTTGTTCGAAACCAAGTTACACTGCAAAATCTGTCCAAGAGCTTATGGCAAATACTTACAAAATTCAAATAAGCTACATGAGAGCTTGGAAAGGACTTAGCAAAGCCGTGTCTAAAATCTTTGGCGATTGAGAATCTTCATACAATGACGCGTCACAGTTTCTTCGTGCAATACAGAAATGCAATCCATTAACTGTTTATCATGTACATATAGAAGGCGTACAATTTTGAGGGGCTTTCTGGGCATTTGGACCGAGCATTGAAGGTTTCAAACATTGTCGTCCTGTTCTTTCTATTGACGAAACACATATGTATGGGAAATATCAAGGTACGTTGCTTGTGGCTATAGGAGTTGATGCAAACAACTCTCTTTTTCCTTTGGCATTTGCTATTGTACGGACCAAGTCGGCAGAGACTTGGGGATGATTTTTTTCATGCATGAGACACTTAATTCCATCTTTAAATGCAAGATGCATTACATTCATTTCTGATAGAATGAAAAGAATTCCAACCACCTTGCAAGAGAAGTGGAGAAGACCACATCATCATCGGTTCTGCCTTCATCATTTGAAAGCAAACTTCAAAAAATCTGATTTTGGTAGTAAGATTTTGCAAAACTTATTTCATGCTTGTGCTGAAGCAAGAGACGAGTTAACATAAAAAGAACTCAGAGAGCAACTAAAAAATATAAGTCCGACTGCTGACAGATGGATTGATAGAAGTCTCAGACATAAGGATGAACATTGGGCTCTTTACAAGGACAACGGTGAACGTTTTTGTATGATGACTACCGATGCTTCAGAGAGTTTCAATGGAGTTCTTAAAGGTGCAAGATCGTTACCGGTAAAGGCTTTAGTAGCACGTACCTTTCATCGTCTTAATAGCTACTTCTACAGTAGACGTACTTATGGACTGATTACACATTTGCGCTCACGTCAACTTATGAAAAAATGATGGAAAAATATGCAGCAGAAGCACGAAATATGAGCATTAACAGGTTCAGCTTGCCGGAGTGGCAAGTAACTTACACAAACGCGTGCAACTACACAGTAAATATTGCCAATGACAACTACAACTGTTCATGCAATATTCCTATTTTGCTCATGTTTCCATATTTTGGCTAAATGCGCACGATGTAGAGGAGGAGCGAACAGAGCTTACCATGATCTTATTTCATCATGGTTTATAGCAGACAGTTATAGACATAATTATTCTTCGGTTTTTCATCCAGTGCCCGACAATAGATATTCGGATGTACATGAAGATCCTACTATACTCCCACCGCTAACGCGTAGGAATATAGGAAGACCCATGTGCACAAGAATTAGGGGAGTCGTGGACGAAATGGGGGACGGAAGATCGGATAGATGTGGACAATGCAGTAACTTGGATCATAAGAGAAGAACGTGCGGGAAGCAATAAATAATTTACTTGTTTTTACTACTTTTGTCATTCGTGTACTGTGTAACTTCTATTTTTATTCTGTACACAACTTTGATATTAAAAGTTATCTTATGTCAAACATTTATGTTAGTTGCTATGTTATGCAACTTTGATTTATTTTATACACAGCTTTTGTATGAATTTTCCATAGTATTACATCTATCATTAAATAAACATAACAACCAAAGAGTAATACATCAACTATTGCATAACTATTACAACAACCAAGTACAAAAACAACCTAGCAATACAACATTCATTAAAACTAAAGCATACATAACTCCATTAAACAAGTCTGATACAAGACCATTACATTACAGTTGCACTACCTAGTTTACTAGACCCCTTTTCAAATTGGATTTAAGTACTGCAAAAAGTTTACTTGATGTCGTAACAGACTATTTTCCTTTTCCAAACGTCTCACTTCGGCTTGCATCTCTAGTGCATACTCAACTCCCCTAGGGGTCAACGGACGATCTAACCATTTGAAGAAATTACAGCACTCAACACCTTTTGGGTTAGTTATATGATCAAGGTAATCGACATATCCGTAAAACCGACATCCAACATTTGTTTGAGTCTTGCATACAACTACCTCACAAATATCTCCACAGTGACAAAGTGGATGTGTTGGTTGTTTCACTCGACCTTCGCCGCTAGTTTGTTTTTCGGGTCTTTGATTCGGTTCATCTAAGCAAACTTGATTATCCAAAGCAGATTGAACGACAATACCATTATTTGGAGGAACCATCTCATACCGAGTTCCAAAAATTGTTTCAAACTGAGTTTCATGAACAAATTCATATTCAGCTTTCATCTGTTCAACATATTTCACCAATACTTCATATGAGATCTCCCAATTATCCATATGAATGAATGGTAAAGTGAGTGTGTGGGGTGGAGGGATTGTTGTAGCTTCGGTTTAATCAAAGATTGATGAAGAAATTTGCAAAATATGAGAGAAATTGATGGAAAACGCCTAAAACTGGGGCTTGGGGACGTTGGGTTCGGGCTTGAGGAAGAGGGGAGGAGTTTGAGAAAATGAAATGGGATGGGGTTATTGATTGCTGCCGCCTCTGTTATAGCAGCAACAACCTGTGCTGCACCAGAACGGCGCAACTATGAGTTGCGCCTGCTGATGTAAAAAGACTTGCGCAACTCATAGTTGCACACAGGACTAAAAATATATGTGCGCAACTTATGCAACTATAAGTTGCGCATATTATAAAACTGACATAAAAAAAGAAATGTGCATCTAAGAGTTGCGCATGCTTAAATATGGTATAGACGCAACTAAGAGTTGCGCATATATCTGGGCAATTACAAGTCTACTGACTTGACTGTTGACTGAACAAAAACTAGCCATTTTTGATAATAAATTCCAAAAGCAGTTCCTATCGCGAAATTGTTTCGAAAACTAGCTCATTTTGAAAATTTGTCCTTAGATAAATAAATATTCAAAAGCTTTAAAGTTGCTCCTGTTATATGTGCAAGCAAAGAGATCTTTGTTTATGCATATGACCTGATACCGTTTCACAAAATAAAATTGCTTCCAGTCTGCACACGTAACATACTGGTCCTAATGGAAGAATAAATCGGTATTCAAACTATGACTAAAAAATCAAAGGAGAATAAATCTGTATCGGTTCTGGTTTCATCAAAAAATCTGTTCAGAAATACTAGGAAACTTCATCAAACAAATGAAAAAAACGGAATAAATTAATTAGGGCTACCCATATTGAATTGGGGGAAGTGACAAAGGCAGAGGAAGCGGCAAAGGTGGATATCCATTTTCAGTTGGCAAGCAGCAGAACTCGAGTTTTGGAGGAGCTCAATTTCAGGTGGCAGGTGGCAGGTCGCAAAACTGGACTCAGGTGGAGAAGCTCGACTTTCAGAGGAGTTCAATTTCAGGAGGCAGAGCTTGTGAGTTGTGAGAGATCTGGTTTCAGTCAAAATAATTTGGGCAGAGCAGAGCAAAACGAACGAAACTGTTATTTATTTATTTTTCCTTCTCGGTATGTATTTCTGGAGGGTCACTTGACCCCTCAATATTACTGTGCCTCCGCCCCTGATTAATTCCATGCAAAGATGATGTATGAATTGTCCAGTTCTACTTTTCAACATGCATACAGCATCCTCTCTCTATCGTTCTCCATCGAACAGCATTAATATTTCGAAAGCTCTCTACGTTTTGTTCAAAGAAAGATTCTGAAAAAATAATAAAAAATGAAAGGAGCTCTTCTTGTTTGGTTGGTGTTATTTTTTCTATCTTATGAGGGAGAATGTTTAAGCTGTGAAGCTGGGTTGCCTAAGCAAGAAAGTAAGTTTTCATTTATATATGTTCCAATATATGACGCATTTCAATTAATAATAAACTAACATATTTAAGTTTTCTATGATTACACATGAAGAGCTTCATAATTTCGTTCTATATTTGAAAAATCGTACCAACCAATGAATTTTGAATTTTTTTTTTCCAGCGTGCCAAATTCACAGTTATTTTTAAAAAATGTTGATGTACAACATGAAACTAAATTTGTATTTGTCATTGAACTACATGAGTGTGCGACCAAAATCTTATTTTGCTAAAACTACACTTGTTTGGAAGTGTGATATATATGCATGCCGACTGCTGTGATAATTAGGTATAGTAAATGCGTTTTGGTTGGAATCTAGCTCAAACCCACTCAATTACTACAGGCACGAATGCATAAATCACAGCAGAGAAATGATTTGCTTCGATACTAGAGAGGGGCATTGTTAAAGGCACTCCATTTTAGATAAGGGTGCTCCACCTAGGGAAAGTAATTTTATGGGGACTCCTTAAATAAAACAGTTTACAATTTTACCCCTTGTACAAAGCATAATTCAACAACCCTCTATCGAAAAATGAGAAAAAAAACAATAATGATTCATCGAAAACCATTTCGACGGAGTCTTATTGAAGAAAAAGTGAAAAAGAAACCCGGTGATTAATCACTGAAAAACTGAGGGTAGTACGGATTTATTTTTCGTTAAGGGGGCCAAACTTTTTATACACCCCTTGCAATTTTCCGAAAAATGAATAGTCACTCCTTATCCACTTTTGGAGTCCTTTTAACAATGCTCATAGATAGATTTGAGAATTTAACTCTTAATTGTTCAAAATTAATTTTCCATCGGTCACGAACCACTATATCGATAAGACGCTCTAGACTGAGACTATAGAGGTTTTGGATTCGCACTTTCGACACATCAAAATTACTTGAATAAAGTACATTTTTCTTTTTTGAAACTTGGTTCCATTGTCACAATGATATGCAATTAGAAAGGGTTGGACCATCGATTTTACATATGAACGTCGCATGTCCTAACCAACTACGTTACCCCTGTGCGTAGTAAAGTATCATTCTTATTCTTAAAAATTAAACAAACAAATAAATGTCGACAATGTCTCATTGCGTTTTGTCGAATGTTTTGGTACGCACAATCTTGCACGGACTTTTTTTTTCTACTAATAGCTCGTTAAATTCCAACAAACGATGACAGATGGTGTCAACCGTATTTCTTTTGCTTCTAGACAGATAAATGATGAGTTTTTTTTTTCAATTCTCGAAGGACCAACATCAGGTTAAGTATTTTCGATGAAAACATGTTTTTTTTTTATTGTTTCGATATGGAATTGTCAAATTTTCATATCGTTACAATTTTTTTGTCCTCTATGCTAAAAAACCTAAATTTCTCTTATTAACCCATAGTTCAAGTCCCTTTAACCATTTCTTTAACATAAATCACACAAATTGTTGTGAAGTTGAAACCAAGCTTTTTGCAAATTAATTTTGGAATAGTTTACCCAAAAAGGTAGCATGAAGAAAACAGTGATTTAACTACAAAATTACTAAGATATAATTTAAATCGTGTGAAAGATTGTTCGGCAAAGCAAAGAATGAGTACGAAATGAGACCCGAACAAAATCCACCGACTACCATTCACTGGAAACCTTGAAATCAATGCTGCCTTTTATTTCCAGACCCTATAGCATTATCCAAGATGGTTACTTTTACCTAACAATAAATCCTTCTATTTCTTCACGTTGCTAGATATTTTCGTTGGTTATCTTCTAATTTTCGTTTCAATGTATTAAAATAAAGGCTCAAAATTGGCAATTGTGTCATTGTGGTAAACTTAGACTTTGTTTGTTTTGCTATTAAAATGGCCGAATACTTGGAATAAGTATTAAGAGGTTTGTATGTTTGTTTTAAAAAATAGGGCTGATTATTTAGCTTCTATTCAGCAAAATCAATCGGCGATTACTTTTTGTTTTTGGTTTTTAGAGCAGATTGCTCACTGAAGTGGTTTCTCAATAATGCCTGGATCTTTTTCGTTCTTTTTTATTCATTGCTTTCAATCGTATTAAATATGATTCAAAAAATTTGAATTGTCAAATTTAGTATTAATTTACATTTCAACTCAATCTTTTCTAGGTCCAACTAAACTTTTATCCGTTTTGATTTTAGTTTTACTGTCGGTAATTTTTCCATAATTGAAAAGCAATATAAAAAATTCACACAAGTTGAAAAGTGTTTCATAATGCCTACAAATAACTATCAAGCTCATTATTAAGAATGAAAAATACTTATATATCATGTTATGCGCCATATTTCTTGCAATGTGGAATTTATCGTTCAACCCACGTGCACTCTCAAATGCACTAACCTTTAAAAAATTTTAAGTGTGTGTGTGTGGAATTGGTGACACGTAACATTGAGAATTTCATTTGTTACAAGCAAGTGTTATCAAGATCATGTATGTGCCCGTTCCGGAAGGCGATGAAAGGGATGTTCAATCGGGACGCTGACACATCAGAAGCTTCATTAGGTGGCGCACCATTATAGAACAATGAATCGTGTATTTATGCGGACGCGTTGAAGTGCCAAAACACAGCATGGTATCAGAGCCGATGGTTCAAGGGACCATTAGATTATACGAGAGTGACCGAAACAAGGACTCCTTGAGGCTTGGAGATATGTAAGCAACCTGACCCCGTTGCTAGATTCACAGCCTGCACCACTGCGTTGAGAACTGATACTCCAAGATGGCTTGAGTGGAAAGTACTCGTCTTAAGGTGGAGATTTTGTAACGCAGCCTTGCTCAACTGCGTAAGAAGTGAGAAAAAAAGCAGTCTGATCTCACTGCAAAACTTCTTCAGTAACCTCCAAATGAAGGTTAGATGAAATGCTTGTCAATGTGGAGAATTGTTTGATGTGGCTCGCATTTGAGAGTGCGTGGATTGAACGATAGGTCTCACATCGCAAGAAATATGACGCATAACGTGATATATATGTGGGATTGATGACACGTAATATTGAGAACTTCAATTGTTACAAGCAAGTGTTGTCAAGACCATGTATGTGCTCGTTTCGGAAGACGATGAAAGGGATGTTCAATCGGGACGTTGACACATCAGAAGCTTCATTAGGTAGTGCCATTACAGAACAATGAAGCGCGCGTTTATGCGGACGCGTTGGAGTGCCAAAACACAATAGACTTAAAGAGAAATATAATGTGTAAATCAGTCTAAACAAACAAATAAATATTTTCGAAGAATTAAATAAAATATGTGACATCTTTTGTGTTAAAATGAAAAGAAATTTACTATCAATCCTTCAATTTGACAAAGAAAAGTAAAATAAAATATGTCTCTTGTATGATGGCTGCGTCAAAGAATAATCAATATTAACAACGAAGGGTAATGTTGTTAAAATAACCATTTACGTTAATACAAACAATATTTTAAGTATTCAACAATTAACATTTCAAGGAAACGTAACCTTAATATGTTGAATATTGTAGCTACTCAAGATTCAGATTAGTACTTTGGTTGTGAACATGATAATGGTGGATACATTGAATTCAAAGTTTAGAAGTAACATTTGGATAAACACTTATGAGAGTGATATATGGTTGGGTATTAAAAATATGCTCAATCTGTGTTTGTGCAAATGTCTAAATTAATTATGTCCTCTTTAATGGTAATTATATGTGCGAATGATATTTGTCGGTTTATAGATAACGTTTGCTAATCATACTAATATTTTTTTTGGTTGCTTCAACACAGTTGATGCTCTCAAGATAATTGCAGCAAAAATGAAAATATCATGGAATTTTACGGTAGATCCATGTAGCGGAAAAGAAGAATGGGTAAAGAATTATGATACTTCGGTTGATAAACCCCTCGCAAAGAATCTTACATGTGACCGCGACCTAAACAGTGATATTTGTTATGTCACTAGCATGTAATTTTTTTATTCATTTTATTTTTATTTTTTATATTTTAAAGCTAAATTGCCGGGAATTCCCTCACTCTTGATCCCATTGCAGAAATTAGGAGAGTTTCATGTAGCTAACCATACGATATCTTGTAACCAGCAAAAGAAACCATTCACTTTGTGTATATAATAGCATATTTGTCAACCCTTAAACATCAAGTTAATATTTTACTTGTGTATATAACTATTTGTAATTTGGTGAAGCAGTCAGCTTAAGAAATTGAATTTAACGGGGGTGCTACCAGCAGAGTTCGCTAATCTAACCCGTTTAACATTTCTGTAAGTTTTTTCTACGTATGTTTATACTTTTTTGATCTTAACCTGTAATAAAATCCTTAATTCAGTTTGACAATGGCTTTTTTTGCTCCAATTTATTTGGATTATTTTCCATGCAAAATTCTCGTTTTCATTTATTTGCTACGGTTTTTCATTTTTATATTCGTAGCATATTTATGGTTTAGTATAACACCTAATTTCTAACTTATTGTTAATTGTGTGCGCCATTGATAGTTATAACTTCATTTTTATTAAAATTCAGTGATCTCTCTCGGAACTATTTAACTGGAACAATTCCTGCAGAATGGGGTTCTCTTCCACTCGTCAATCTGTATATTTCCATTGCTATATAGCCTTTTGATGATTTGAAGAATTCAATTTATTTGAATTGCAAAACTGTAATTGGTTATTGCTGGCAGGTCGCTTTTGGGGAATCGTGTTTATGGAAGAATACCAGATGAAATAGGAAACATATCAACTCTACAATCTCTGTAATTCTTTGATACCGAAGTTTTATTCAGTCCATTAAGCTGCTTGTACTTTTCCTTATTGAGAAATGAGGGTAACAAAAATTCGTACTCTTATAATTGTATCCTTGTCTATCTCTTCACTTCACTTTACTTCTTGCTTTTCTTTTAAAAAAAAAGTCACATCGCGTTTTCTTCCTCTTACACTTTTTTCTTTAGTTTCTTTTTCTTAGTAACGCCACCACTTGATTATGACAGTGTGATCGAAGCAAACCAATTAGAAGGTCCAATTCCTGCAACTCTGGGCAAACTTACCAAGTTAACTCGACTGTCAGTATATCCTGAAGAAAATTTTATTTCAATAATGTAAAAAATTTATTGATTGTGGTTGCATTCAAGCTTTTATTATACCATTCATACAGGTATATTGCTTCCAATAATTTCTCTGGTGAGTTACCAGAGTCACTAGGGAATCTTAAGAATATGTCCACCTTGTAAGTTAACAATTATGTTGTATTTTTGGTTTTTTGTTTTGTTTATGGATTCACTATTTATACATTGCATCATTGATCCACTAGTTGGTATTGCTGACACACATGTTAAAATGGTTATCCAAAGCATAGTTTTGTGTCCAGTATTTCTAATATATCTTAAAATATCCATGAGTGGGTGTGTTTGGGATTTAAATCCATGACTGGTGGAAACCTACTAATTTGTTTTCATCTCACTTCAAGCCTTTCCCAAATAAAAGCATTGATATTATGTATAAAACTTGTATGTAATGGAAAATGCTGTTAAGTGCTTACACCTTTCTTATTAATGTAATAATGTTGTTGATACAGATTAATAACTTTATTTATTTATAAATTAATCTGCAGTATTATGGATGGAAATCCAATCTCTGGAAAAATTCCTGATTTTATTGGTAATTGGACCCAACTCCAACGACTGTGAGTGTAAACCATTATTTCATGTAAACCTCATTATTACCAGTTTTATTCTAGAAGATTATAGTTCTCAACTTTCACTTCTGCAACATATTTATAGATACATGCAAGGAACATCCTTGGAAGGCCCATTTCCTCCTAGTTTTGCTAACTTGAGTTCAATAACTCAACTGTAAGACTGTTCATTTGAAAATTACTTAAATTCTATAGTAATAACAAAGTGTCCTTTTTATACTACCTTTGCTTCTTCTTCTTCTTCACTTTTTTTTTGCTGAAATATAGGAGAGTCAGTGATATGAGAGGGATCACGGATTTTCCACCACTTCAGAATATGAAAATGATGCGCCATTTGTAAGTTTCCATTAGCTGTCAAACCAAAAATTGTAGGCCACGTGTCTTTATTCTG
Source organism: Allium fistulosum (assembly GCA_030737815.1). NCBI lineage: Eukaryota > Viridiplantae > Streptophyta > Magnoliopsida > Asparagales > Amaryllidaceae > Allium > Allium fistulosum. The sequence goes on along the minus strand of CM060905.1, from coordinate 309,539,930 downwards.
AGTTTTTATAATGCATGATATGATACAGGGTTTTAAGAAATTTGTCAATATCTGATCGGATCCCTGATTATATAGGTAAATTGACTGATTTGGATTCACTGTAAGTTTCCCATTTCACTTTTATTAGAATACATTGTTTTACCCATGGCGAATCACTGAGATGAGAAAACAAATAATGTCATGCACTTATTTCTATCATGCCTTGTAATATCTTTCCAGGGACTTGACCTTCAACAATCTCAGTGGAAATATTACTGCAAGTCTGCCAAAAGCTAGTTACATGTAATGAACATAATTTTTTTTTAAAAAATAAATAAACAAATATTTGCTAGCTTTTGTGTGCACTGCTACAGTTTATGATTAAAAAACACTGAACACTTCCAATATTTCATACTTATGTAGGTATCTTAGCAATAACAAGCTAAATGGAAATGTACCTGATTGGATATTATTGAGGGGTAGAGCTGTGTAAGTTATTGCTCTCAGTACTATCTCAAGTGTACTCTATAGTCCTATTACTAACGAAACTCTATACTACAGAGATATATCATATAATGAATTCACTGGGAACCCTTCTATATCTGACTGCTCTGATGGCTCTACGTAAGAGACTATATTTCGTTATTACATTGACCAGTATTCATCTACCCTGTCTAATAGTGTATCTGAACTTACATACTTTCTTCTGTATTTGCAGGATTTTAACTTCTAGTTTTGCATCAACAGATAGTAATTCGTAAGTTCTACAACTTGTGTTACAACAACTCTGCTAGCAGAATGATTATATTTTAATACCTCAATGTTTCACATATGCTGCACCACCATATTATTATTATGGATAACTAGAGTGCCTGTTAAACTCTTGACTAACTTTGAGTTTAGACCTTAAAATGCAAGATTGTAGAGTTGAGTTCCTAAATTTTAGTTTTCTAATCATCGAAAGATGTTTTTCTGAAATGTTGGTTTAGTTTCTTTTTCAGTACCTGAAGACCTAAATATGAATCCCGCATTCAGAGTTACAATATTGAAAGAGCTACTGTTGTAATGCAAAATTATCTTTATGGCTGCTAATAAAAAATCCTTTGGATGATTTCTACATAGCACTTTGGATGAGAAATGAGATGTAAATTCACAGTGTACATCATGCGAACTTCAATAGCTTTCTCCAATAAGAATTAATTCAATTTATATTTTGTTTTACATTGTTAAGCAACAAAAAGGCTACAATTGAAAGGCCAAACAGTAGTAACAACAACAACAACAATTAAACAAAATCAAAAAATCAGGAAGAAATTTTTTAAATGCTACGAAATAAATTTCAGGCTCAGACTTGAAGTCTCAAAACTATCTAATTGGGGATCTCAAGGTTTAAACTTAAAGTTAGTCAAAAGTTTAATGACTTGACTCTAATTTGCCTTAATTTTTATCTAAACAACATATGCTAAACTTTTCAGACACTGCGCGTATATACAGAAAAAGATCTAAAACTTGTTGTCTACCATTTGTTAATTATAAAGTGATGTATAGATAGCAGGGTTCAAGATCGATAAGTAAGGCTTGTACATGAAGTTTTGTTGCAGGTGAAACATAGATGTAGTGCCTCAAAATCAACTGTTACTTATCCCAGACCTTTACCATTTTCACAGGATATCACCTTGCTTTAGAAGAAATTACCCATGTCCGGAGAAACCAACAAGTGAGTTTTTTTTCGAATAATGAATTTCCTTCAATTCTTTTTCGAACAACAGTTGTTTAGCAGCTTTAGCCACAAAATTATCTTATGATTACTGCTTCAACAGATTATAAATTGTTCATAAATTGTGGTGGTAGCAAAGTGACCATTGATGGAAATGAATATGAAGATGATTCAGCTCGAAATGGAGCATCAAGATTTCACACTGTCAGTCACAAGTGGGCGACGAGTAGTATAGGCTTATTTACTGATAATAGCGAGGCTAATTACATTGCTACGAATACTACAGTGCTGAATATGTCCGACCCAGATTTGTACACAAAAGCTCGGCTTTGTCCAGTTTCTCTTAGATATTATGGTCTTTGTTTACAGAAGGGATTCTATAATGTTAGTCTCCACTTTGCAGAAATAATGTTTATCGATGATAAATCATACTTCAGTGTTGGAGAGCGATTATTTGATGTGTTCATTCAGGTATTTTTTTATTAAGTCACTCCTGAGACTACTTCTTTAGGTATTATTTTTGGTTTGTTTCTGCAAATTAAGCTTCTATGGTCAAAATCAATAAGAATAACCATATAAAATAATCATCATTAGTAGTAATATGGATGAAGATATCATACTTTGAGATGATTTTAAAGTGCTATGATACATATTAATGGACCTTAACAACATCCTAAACTTTAATGACTTATTAGAAGTAGGTAAGATTTTTTACTTCCACTTTGTATGATTGTTTCTAGGCTATTTCCTATGTAAGATATGAATACCTATGGAAATATTCCTTTCTATTCAATTTACTCATAATTAATGTGGAATGGCGGTTGTTATTGTTTTCCTTGCGTTGACCAACCTGTTATTTTTTTGTTTTATGGTTAAATATTCATGCTCAATATCCATTTGTTTTATATACAAATTTGCGATACTTATACTTGCTTGCAACTGCTGTTTATCCAATGCACATAGACAAATTAACTATTGTTTACTTTATATAAAAATTCACATCCCACGCTTGCCAATAAATGAATGAAATTAAATGCTTTTGAGTGTCTCATGGGCGATCATGTGTGTACATGCAGGGAACAAAGGTTTTGCGAGATTTTGATATAGCAAAAGAAGCAAATGGAACTGGTAAGAAAGTAATAAAGTCATTCAATATCAGTGTGGATGGAACGTTGGAGATTCACTTGTACTGGGCTGGGAAAGGCACAAACTCCATTCCAGAAAAAGGTGTATATGGACCTCTTATTTCTGCCATTTCAGTCATAAGTAAGTCAAATTGAAACATAATTATTTTCTGAACAAAGTTGTAGGCCTAAATTTCTCAATTCAACCATTGTAGATTACAATCCAGTTTTGGATTCGGATAAGTTATCAGTTGGAGCTATCTCAGGGATTATAGCTGGTGCTTGTGCAGCTATATTGCTGATTTCCATCTTAGTCTGGATTTGCTGGAGAAGGAAACATGTTATAGATAGTGGTAAACTAAACTTTTTTTTCTGTACTTGCCCAATTATTTGACATCAACGACATCTCTTCTTTTTATCTTAACTTACATTAAAAAGAATCATTCTTTCACTAATCAACAAAATATAGTCCTTTCTGATTTGTTATCTGATCCAAATTACTTTGTTCAATGCTATGTTAGAGAAAAATTTATGGGGCTCAAATCCCTGATTATGAGGAAAATATAAGCACTAAGATATAGAATCACAGGTTCGGAGACCAGTAGATCTAACAGAATGAATAATTAATAATAAAAACAAAAATAGATGAGAAACAAACAAATTGGATCCAACCATTTTTTATTTCTTTAATTTGAGAAGATACAAGATAGGTACAATAACCGATGAGAAATTATATCCCTAGTCACTAATTACAAGACAATTTAATTCGATCTAAAATAATAATAAATTTGTAGATGTTTGTAGATTAATTTTCCATAGGCTGTTTGATGCAAATTATAGTGAAAAATTGGTTGTAAAAGAAGAAATCCCGAAATATTCTTAAAAAGACAAGCTTTGGCAAAGTTTTCTAAATAATAGCTTAAATTTGGAATACCTAGGTAGTGTTTGGCTTAAAAACGAGCTTCGTGTTTTGCGTTTTCAGTGTGCATGTCAAGCATTGTTTTAAAAAACACGCCTCGATACTCACCTTGAGGAGCGCCGTGAGAAAATGAGAGATAAAATGCTTTGAGGCTTTCTTCAAAAGGCTTTTTACCTTTAAAGCTTACGCCTCAACAATTTGAGGCATACGAAGCGTATGCCTCACACGTCTCAAATTGTTGTGGCATGCGACTGAAGTATCTTTTTTACCCTTAGTTGCAAATATCGACATTGACCTAAGTTATTAAACTTCAATTATTAAATGGAAGTTGAAAAAAAACAAAATTTAAGGAAACAGAAGTTAGTGTTTTTTTACTTTTCAATTTCAATATCGACATGATTAAGTAAGATTTTTTTTGAAACAACGATCAAGAGTTATGTAATGAATTTTGTCATTGATATTTAAAGAAAATTTCTTAGTTTACTTTATTGAATACCCAAATAAATTTTGCGGATCGATTTGAATTGGTAGAAGGAATCGAAGTTGTGATTTTGTAGAATCTTCAAATAAATTTTGTGGAATCGAAACTGGAATCATATGAATTTCAGTTATTTGTTTTTAATCTTTTTCTCTAAAAAAAATGTATACTTGTTCAAAGTTAGACCTGAATGATCTGTTCTTCATTTTTTGCATAAGTTAATTTAGAATATCAAGTTTCATTATATGTTTTGCATTTTATTTTTACAAGAAAAGCTTACACTTCAAAGTTTTGTGGTTTACGGCTCGCCTCACAGATCTTAAAACGTCTCGTGTAAGCTTTCGCGTTTTAAAACAATGATGTCAAATGACATGCGATCTTCCACCTGCGAAACCGGGCCAACGCCGTTGGTCTTCATGAAATATACCTAGACCTTCCGTGAGAAATAATCCACAAACATAATGAAGTATATGGCTTCACCGATCATTCATGCGAGATCCAAACATTTGAATGAACATACTCTAAAAATTCAGTAATTGTATCTCTCATCAAACAAAACATGTCTTTGCTTCTAATATCACGTCTACTTTAGAAGCTCAATTCCGGTCGACATACACCATAATCAAACCCCACTTTTGTAACACTTAAAGACTCCACTCATCAGCATGACCCAATCGAATATGTCATAACCAAGTAGAATCCTTACGAATCAGAAATAACCGTCGACTCTTCCCTGACCGTCTCTCCATGAAACAAATAAACATTACATTCCCAAACACCCTTTATCACTACCAATGGGCCATTCATTACTCTCAATTTCACGCAATTGCAACATAACTCAATCCTCTTCTACTCAAAGCTTTTACTGATAACTATCTCCTACGACAATCTCGAACATGCATGACATCCATGATAGTCCTACAACACTGTCAAACATTGAAATCTTCACTCCTTATGCCAACCGTTCGACAAGATGCGCCGTTCCCCATAAGAAATGCTCATTCGTTACACTCCATATATGTAACAAAGCAATTCCTATCTGGCATCATGTGATTCGAAGTATGAAGCACCCGAATAAATCATTCATCTATTACAATAAGAAGAACGTACATTGACTGAAAACACTTATGCATCACTATCATCATCACTACCTGTACTTAGACGTGTCAATGGATACTCGAAAAATCCGAAATGCGTCCGCATCTGTATCCGAAAAGTGGATAAATATATGATCCGAAAAAACAGATATGGATGCTGATACGAAGGTATCCGCATCCGAAAATCATTCGTTCGGTTTTTGTCGAGATTATAATTAATATTTTGTGTATTTTAATACAACGATAAACATGTGTTTATTTTTTTATTAAATTAATATTTTGTATTATATGAATTTAATGCATATTAATTGCTCAAAACTATTGATTATCATCATATTTGTCTATTTTTCACACTTTTATAATTAGTAGGATTGAAAAAAAATTATGACAAAATCAAAATTTACTATGTATATTTCTCGATTTATCAATCGTTGGCGGATGAGATAATTATTCGATATCTGTCCATATCCGCGGATGTAGATATCCGAAAATGATTTCAGATACGAATGCGGATATGATACTATCCGTATCTGAAAGTATTTGTTTACACGCCTACCCGAACTATCTACTTCCATCTCTCTTCTTTGTAAGAACCAGACACTCATGCTTATAGTGCTCCTCCTTATGACAATAATAACAAGTACTTCTAGGATCTTCGGACTAAGACTTGGGCTTACTTCTAACATTACCTTTCCGAACTGGCAAAGCCTCTGAATCATTGTCCACATGCTTGGTAACACCGCATTATACAACTCTGCCTTAACTTCGATAGGCTTACATAAACTCCTTCATAAATCATGGAGTTAATTAACACTCCATACCTAGAAGGTAAAGAACACGACAAAATTACTACGTGCGCCTCATCGGTAATTGTCACATACGTTGCATTCAAGTTCATAATTAAAGCATTGAAAATATCTAGTATTGAAAATATCTAGGTGCTCAGAAAGTGTATTATTTGACTTCATCAGAAAGGTGTAAAGTCATTGTTGAGAAATGTGATTGGTGAGAGCCTTACTCTAATATGCATCTTTTAAGGTATCCCGTAGTTTCTTTTGCATATTTGATATGATTAACTTCTGAAGGACCTCAACAGAAAGACATTTGAATTCCTATAAGAGCTTTATCTTCAACTCTTCAAATTTCTTTGGGCTAAGCTCTTTCAATTTATCTGAATCTGAAACCAACTTAAAAGTTTTCTCCTTCAACACCGTCTTCATCTTCACCCTCCATGTCTCAAAATCTCGTTTCCCATCAAATCTGTTCATGACATAATTAACCATCTTCTTTAATATAGTCATGGCCTACCCATCTCCAGTAATTCTCTTGCTCTGATACCAATTGTTTGGGAAAAATTTGTGGGGCACAAATCCCTAATCCTGTGGAAAATATAAACACCAAAATTTATAATCATCTAGGAGACTAATAGATTTAACACAACGAATAATTAGCAATAAAATAAAAATAAAGGAGAAACAAACAAATTAGACCCAACTTTCATTTATTGCTTTAAATTATGAAGATACAAAAGAGATACAATTAAGTAGAGATTTGATATTGTGGATAAATTAATTTCCTAATGATTGATTACAAGAGAAATTAATTCGCTTGCTTTTAGATGTTTGTAGATTGATTTTTAAATAGGTTTTTGCTGCAATTTATAGTGAAGTTGTAGAAGAAGAAACACTGAAATATCCTTAAAAGGGTGAGCTTTGACCAAGTTTTCTATATAATAGGCTCAGATTTGGAACGCTTGGATTTTGGAACGCTTTTCGAGTGTTAGAAATCTGAAACCATACTTTACATCTTCAAACTACAATATCTTCCACATACGAACCCCTTGCAAACCGGTTGAGCTGTTGGAAATCCAATTCAATTCCTTTTAATTTGACATATATTGCGTCGCCCAAATTTAACATGTTAGTATGAGGTTGCAACCCATAGCTGTCATATTAATACAAAGAAAATAACAAATAATTATTAAACTACAAATGGTTATGATGTCAACCTTAATTTTTTTATTGTGAGGTCAACTTAATTATACCACTTTCCATTTTATAATTATGCATTTTTGTATATCTTGATACAGAACTTAGAGGTTTAGAGTTGCAGACTAGTTCGTTTACTCTGAGACAGATTAAAGCTGCAACCAACAATTTTGATAGTGTAAATAAAATAGGCGAAGGGGGATTTGGTCCTGTTTATAAGGTAAAGAATAGCTTCCAAATCATACATTTTTCCTATTTTGATACATTTTATCATTTTATTCATATTTTTATTTTTATTTTTATTTTCAGGGTGTGCTACCAGATGGTTCAGAGATAGCGGTGAAGCAGCTGTCTTCAAAATCAAAGCAAGGGAACCGTGAATTCATTAATGAGATTGGAATGATATCTGCTTTACATCATCCTAATTTAGTAAAACTATATGGATGTGGTATCGAAGGAAAACAATTACTTCTTGTTTACGAATATATGGAAAATAATAGCATTGCACGTGCTTTGTTTGGTATGTGCTTTCCCTATCATTTCTTATTACATTTGGTAATATGTACATGGTACTTGTTACATTGCATATGCACGTGAAAATACTTGTGTGTCGTAAATGAACAATTTTTTTCATGCACAGGTCCTGAGAGGACTAGTATGAGGTTGGACTGGAAGACAAGGTATAAGATTTGCATAGGGATTGCAAAGGGTCTAACATTCCTACATGAAGAGTCAATAATCAAAATTGTCCACCGAGACATCAAGGCAACGAACATTTTGCTTGACAAAAATCTCAATGCAAAAATATCTGATTTTGGTTTGGCTAAGCTCGACGAGGAAGAAAACACTCACATCAGCACTAGGATTGCAGGTACAAGGTGAGTATGCATATGCACATATCACTTGTTATTTTTTTTTAATATTTTTTGCTGCTTTAATAATGGCATGGATTCTAGGGAAGCTAATTAACATGCAAAATAAATGTGATCCTTTAGATCCTGTTTTGTTAATGTACTCATTTTAGATGTTTAGTTTTCCATGATTTCCATTCTGTTTGTGCAGAGGGTACATGGCTCCTGAATATGCATTGAGAGGACATTTGACAGACAAAGCCGACGTCTATAGTTATGGAGTTGTCTTGTTAGAGATTGTTAGTGGAATGAGCAATACAAGTTATAAACCTAAGGACGAGTATACTTATCTTCTCGATTGGGTAAGATTAATCTTAAGAATTATTCTCTACATTGCAAAAATCTCATTCAGCATACACGTTGAATTAGAAGACTATAGCTTGGGAATAAAGTATTAGCGATTGAAAGTATTTAGGAAGCGAATTCTCAAAAACTTTTATCGTCTTTTTGTTTACCATGAAATTACCAATTTCATTAAACATAGACCACCCATGGTTAAACTCATGTAAAAATATTTGTAGTGCCGTAAGGACCTTTATTTAGTCTTTGCATATTCCTTTTGCTTCATTCTTAGGCTCCACCTTTATCCGAATAGATTATCTTTTTCATCTTGAATCAAAGAAGTCTTCGGCCTTCTTCCTCCTCAAATCAACTTTCTTACGCACCAAGTGTCCGCTTTGTGAAGAGTATCCCTTCATCATTTACCATGTATTACAATTCTTCTAAATTTTTTTGCTGCTTTACCTTCTGTAGTTCTGTGGTGAACATGCATATTCATCCCTTCCTCTCTAGTTATCCAGCAGAAGTGAGATTTCTCATAGCTTCTGGAATATGTTTGACATCTTTCAACGTGCTCTCATTGACACATTCAACTATATGGAGTCTACACTACTGATTTCCATGAGCCAGCTTCACAATATTTGTTTGCTTCTTATGGTCTATATGGGAACATACACCTGAATTAAGCATCTGTTTCCTAATTTCATCTCCACTGAAGCAAAATGCTGACTCATCGTGTTCATCATTATTGTTTATCATTTCATTTTATCACCATGTTTGTTTTTGCATTTCTCTCTAGTCTTCAAAAGTTGCCTTTTTTGAGTTTGTTGCAAAAATGTTATGTATAACTCCGTTTCTAACAACAATATCAATTGAAGTCGTCCTTTTCCTCACTTTTCTCATTACATGATCTTCTCCCTTTAGGGGGATATTTTGATTCTTGCCCAAAAGATCTAAACCTTTGCCTTCTTGTACCATATGTTGCCCAACTCCTTGCTCCTTTTCCTTAAAAGATGTCTCATTTTTCTAGAATTCCTCATTAATAAGACTACTTACCATTGAACTTTATCAAAAGATAAATAAACAAATTTATCTGAGTTTAAATTGTTCAATGACATTACATACATCTCCAAACTTTTTGGCAAAGAACTCATCTCTATCGAAGTTTATATCTCATCATCTACTTTCTACTTGATAGCTGTTAAGTGATTCACGATATCTTGAATTTTTGTGAAGATGCTCATCGGCTGACCTGCCTTTCTTTAATTTCATGTTCATCAATTCTCGCATCAAAATTGCCTTATGCCTTGCCCATGTTTTTCTACGGACTCCCTCCAACTTGTTTCATAATAGGTCACTTTTTTAGTTGCCAAAAGATAAAAGGTGGAACCCAATGCACAAGGCTTCCGCACGATAGCGGGTTCTGAGAAGGTCGATAATGTACGCGGCCTTTCCCTTGTATTGCGAAGAGTCTGTTTCCGGACTCGAACCTAGATGCTCAGATCACCATGTGGATGACCTAACCATTGCACCAATGCTCCACCTCTTTAGTTGCCAAAAGATGATAAATTAAATTGTCCAAAGATTGCCAAATGAATCCCTTATCTTTTCTATCTTTTTGTAGTCCACTTCTCTCATTCATTCCGATCGGTTTCTTTCTTTCATTTATTAATGGTTTATAGAGATCCATTAAAACAAAGTTGTCCTCCATTTGTGATGGTCATTTAACCTAATTTCTACCATTTTTCGATGATTGTCTTCGTCTCAGCCATCTCTATTAAAAAAGAATGTGTAGCAAATAAAACGAAAATAACACGATTTTTGTTACTTTTCTACAAGTGGTAATTATTATACTTGGATCCCAATTTAATCTTTTAATTAATTATAAGTTCTCGTTACTTCTCATAATACAAACTGATTCGATTTCAATTTACAAACATCTTTCTATTTCCTCCATCAAAATTACCCTCACCGATTCCTTCCTCTCTCCACCGTCTTTCTCCCCAAATCGACAATCAACACACAGGAAAATTTTCCATCTCAAATAATCCCACCCTCCAAAACTACAATCAGACCCCAAAATCCAATTTTGAACAGTGCAAGTGAATTTAAATATAGTGCAAGCGAATCTCGGTATGATAATGTATATCAATTCTGAATAGTAAACAAAATTTTAATATATTACGAGATCAGCATTAGCACGTTACAAGGTAAAATGATAAGTACGAACAACGGATGCATCGCATATAAAAGACAAAAATATATAGAACAAAAACATGTGTTACACACGTGAAAGATATAATAAATACCAACGGAACATGCCCCGTGCATGAAAAATAAAAACTTGTAATTTGAAGCTGAAAAACTTAAATGTCGATTGCTAAAATCATAAAATCAGTTCGGTATATGTAATGCTTATAAAGAAGTTTTAAATATAGACGTAGTACGGTGGTTCAATACATATTAAGTATCATCGTAACAATTGTTTCTCTCCTTTTTTGAGTCTAGAGATATCAATAGCAAAAAGATTATATATAACAAAGTTGCAAATGTTTTCAAAGAGTATTATGAAGTAACTCACAATGTTAATCAAACTATTTAATTTAACAGTCATTGTTCATTCTATTAGACTCAGCTCGTAGTTTTCATTGTTTATTAATTGTAAAAGCAACAATTAACTTGATTGGAAATCTTAACGTATGAAATTTTAAGTATATGTCAATATTTATATTAGGTTGTAAATATTTTGTCACGTGCATTGCAAATGTGAATAAAAAAATATGTTTGAACAAATTATGTCATGCTATTGTGCAGGAGCCTCGTGCACTGAGTTCCACCTTTTGTTTTCAAATATTAAAAAAAAATGTATTTTTTTACCAAGTAAGCTAAATTATACAAAACTCGAAATGAAGAGCGCGTTCAATATAATTTTGGCAAAGTAAGAAGACTGGATATAAGTTTATTAATATTTTGAAGAGAAAAAATATTACAGATGCATGAAAAATATAAGAAAAAAATATATGCAAAAAACTACTATAATTGGGGTTCCTACATACAACCTTAATCAAGTTCCAAACTTTACAAATAAAAGTAAAGATTAATTTTTTCCATATTCGGGATTTGAAGTTGTGATCTCATCTATATATAGTAAGGATATTTTGGGAACTTCACGGTTAGACTAAAAAATTGTTACTCTATTCCAACTACTAACCTCTAACCTCTAATCACAATGTCCACGAACGCACCCTCAATATAATATAAGTCAATTTATTAAGGTGCAAACCAATAACAAATACAATGCAAGTAAATTTAGTACAACACAAATCAATTTTGAATATATTGTTAGAGAATCTGGATATAATGCAGGTGAATCCAGATATAGGTAGCGTTCGCAGTAATTAAATGGCTCATTCTTGTTGGTGACGCATTCGACGCGGCGACGGACATACCCCCGTTCCCAGCCCCATTGTGGAAAACTGGGAAAAGATGCATTGACGTCAGACGAATCGGACGTCGATGTACCGACGCCAACTTTCCATGTTTATAAATTATTTAATAATGTTAAAACTAATTAAATTTACATTTGTAAAATTCTCTAAAATTAATAACATGTGCAAATGAGGTCCGTTTGAGATGCGATTTTTTGCTTTGCGGTCGTATCGAAGTGCTCTACATTATGGAGATGATTTGAACTGAATCCGAGCAATTTAAAATTTCACAATTTATTGATTTGAATTAAAAAATATATTTGTTTATTTTAATGAAATTCCGCCATTTATTTCATGTTATTTGCAAATATTAAATGCATATCACACAATTAAAAACAAATAATAACTATAAATCAATTAAATAAAAGATCACATTTCAAATACTCCGTTCGCATCACCAAACACATTCTCCGTTCAACCAACTTCCCTGCTCAAATACCCCTTCAAATTCTCCGTTTCCATTTGTTGCAAATACACCCATAGTGCAAATGGATATGCATCAATGTCAAATCCAATTCAATCATGATTTTTTTTAGAATTTTTTTTAAAAAGAGAACACTTTTTGGCTTCCTTATGAAATAATTAATGAAATGAATTTAAATAAAAAACTCAATTTAGATATATTTTGGACATTTTTTACGGAATATGGACTTGATTTATATTATGATAAGTGAGATGTTATTTTGATTGGTTAATTTTTATCTTAGGGACCTCTAACAAAAAAGCCTTACTATAATTTTATTCTAAATCGTATCCTTTTAATGGTGGCTAGCACTATCATATTTTATTAAAGTAGTCACAAATTAATACAAGCCATTTGATTTAATCTCAATTAAAATAGCAGAGCAGAAAATAAAAAAATACAATAAATTCTCACAAAAATTTGAACGTATATATGCTGAAATTGCAAATATTTCAATCTTGAAGAACAAGCAATTTGAATCACCCACTAGCATCACTTTTTTAATGCATTAAAGAAATTTTATTCCCGAAAGAACACATTTTAATCCAGAGTACCGCATTATTTATTTTGATAAGTAGATAATAAATATCAATACATCAGCTTAAACAGCAACTTCAGTGCATTCAACTAGTTTCTTCGAACACCACCATACATTATTGCCATGAGTTACAAACATGTAACATTTCATTGGTTCCCGTCAAAATACAGGCACAACTTTTAGAGGTAAAAGGAAAGCTTATAGAGCTAGTTGATCCGAAGCTTGGTCCAAACTACTCTATGGATGAGGCATTGCTTGTTTTAAATCTGTGCATCAAATGCACAAATCCAAATCCATATTTACGACCCCCAATGTCTACAGTAGTGAGCATACTTGAAGGTAACAGTCCAATGTGGGTTCCAACCTTTGGTGACGACGATTCTAGATTCACTAATTCTGAGAGTCGAACAAAAAGCTTCACAACTGATGGGCTTAATTCCGAGTCATCTATGTCTGTTCCTAATACTAACGAGGAACGAACGTTCACTTCTAGAAGTATTACTTATGAGACAAGTCCCGTGTCCGCAAGCCGTAGGTATGAATTTGATATCAATTATTAAATGTTGATGGATATTTTTTAATCCGGTCTTGTTTTCAAAAGTTGTGGCTAAATTTGATCTTGTTGCTAAGTCAGATATTTATACTAGTGCGGTTTCAAATTATGCTAATGTATCTTTTTTTAAAGAATTTGCTCTAATGCGATTTCATATTGCGCCGCTCTAGATTTTTTTTGTTTTGATGGTATCCTATTGACACGATTTTAGATTCCTGCAATACAAATCGTTGAACCAACACCACTGGCTATAAATTTGGTATATATTATTTGAAAATTGGGCTGCGCTATAAAAAATTAAAAAAAAATTAAAAGATCCAATATTATTTGGTATGTATCCTTAACAATTTCCATTGTACAACCTTCTTTCATTACAGGCTTCTTGGTTGGTCAGACTCGTAATATTCCTATGAATGCATGCTTTTGTTTTATGTTATTCCTACTTTGTACAAGTTTAATGCATATTTGTTTATGTTGTTTTATGTGTATCATCGATAACAATGGTCTTGTCATAATAGTTATCAAGACGGGTACTACGCTGTAGAATGCGAGAACATGTGGAATTTCAATTTGTCTGTTGCATATATGTACACTGAACCTGTGTTTCTTACTCTAATTAGTGAAGCACTAAAAGAAAACTTACAAGCTCTTAGTAAAACTTGAATTTTTTCTGTATTTGTTTGTTTGAAACTGTACGAGGGAATAAATTCAATCTGTGCCTTATATGTCTTCTTATTGTTACTCTTAAGTGATTATATAATATTTGTTGTTCCAAGAGAGTTTTTTTTTTATGGAATACGAATGGTATTCATTTCGGGGAGCACTAAAATTTTTATTCCATATAATTGTTCCAAGAGAGTTGTCGACACATTTTCTATGAAAATAAATCTAATACCACGTTTTATTTATTAAATTAAATAGATAATATTTGCTTTTATATATGGAGATGTTTGGCTACATGCAACATATATGATATTAGTGTACTTAAGCGTCCCTTGTTTCAAAGAGAGGAGGATGGGTTATCCACATTTAATTTGATGGTTTGAGACGAATAGAAAGCTAAGCAGTGGTAATTATAAAGACTCTTTTGGGAAAAAATAGAAACGTCTTCTATGTTACTTGTAATATGTGGAAGTATCGACGTAATTTCATAATCATTCGGTCGAATCAAATAGTTGTCGATATATTAATTTACAGCAATGATGCAACTCGGTTGCTTTTTGATGATCTTGGCTCGGAATCTCAAGTTAGCATGAAGCTGTTTACTTTTCTTTTTTTTTTAAGGAAATGAAGCATTTACTTGGATTGTTGAACCTCGAGTTAGCACAGAACATTTATTTGGGTGGCTACTTGTTGCGATGCATCTCCTTCTAGAAGTCTTGGTTTATCTAGATTTCTTGGGAATAATGTTTTAATTTGACTAGGTTGATAGTTGTTGCATAATGACATTATAGCTTATCTTGGGAGTTGATTGCCCTTGTTAGTGCTAAAAAGTAGGTATCATGGGACGCATGTGAGAGTTATTAATCATAAACTTCGCGTCTTTGCATTTATCGTTCTCAAGCAAGTTCATTGCCTTTTTTTGATGCTTTTGATCGTTTCGTCGCACATATCGGATGGGTTTATTGGATCCCACATAAAATTGTGCAAAACAAGTTTTTATGCATTTGTCATCAGTTTCAATGTTTAAAGTTGGATTAATTGAAATGAAAGAAATATTTAAAGCCGAAGGAAGAGAGGAAAGAAAAAGGTCTTTTTGGGTTTTAATATGGAAGAATATCTGGTGCGCCAGTTGTTATAGCTCGACTCTTTTACTCTTAAGTTTTATGTTGTGTACTAGCGTTGACGTTTGGGGATCTAGGTTTGAAGGATAATACTTTCTTTCACGGTGATCAATTTTGTATCTTGCGTTTTCATTTTTTCTGGTTTGTTCGCATGAGGACCATCACTATGGAATATAAGGGTACATTTTAAGTTATTGATTTTAAATCTTCAACTTATGACTTTGTGTGACAAGCGCACCTCCTGACACATCGATCCAGAGTCTAGAGTGACTTTCGGACTTGCGTCGGTGTACAAAAGTACGAGTTATCAGGTTTCTATAACATTACAGAGACAAATAAATTGATAGGATCTAAGATATAATACAATTTCAGGACTCAAATCAGAAAGAAATAAAATATAAATATAAAAAATAATTATTTCAAAAAATATCTCAACAAAATTCAGAATAACAGTAGTACATAGAAATATAACTCATAGTCTGATAAAAATGCTAAGTAATGATAAGATAGACAGTTACATGGAGAGTGAATAAAAGGGTCAGCAACCCCTGTGATGAGCTCGTCTCTCTACGTACTGAAATTGGGTCAAACATCTACCGCCATGTCTCCAAGTGGTAGGGGAAAAAAAGGAAAAATGGTGGATCGGACAAAAGTTTAATGAATGAGTACATGTTTAATATATGGTGATCATATGTGGTTGACTTTAATTCTATTCTATGTGACCTAGGGTACTTGTAAAGTGTCAGTGTATTACTAGGGTCTTTTACTTAAGGGTTTTTATTCAATACACGCTATACTTACTACTAGTGTAGACTTCTACAGGGATCGAACTACAGATCGAACCTCAATAACTAACGATCAGTCATTGCTATTAGAGCTACTCAACATAGGATCATCCTACAACTTTCCCGTATTGGACTACATCTCATATTACAACTACGTGTAATTATCTCGCATAAGTTTTCTTACTATTTCTACATGGGAATAAATTTCCTACAACTACGACTACACGTATCCCCACTACGCATTAAGAGGGAATTAGCAGTGTCGACTCGTCAGTATGTCTCATCGTCTGCATCTGTGTTTACCTCTCAATGGTAGTTTACGCCTCTTATTGCACACGTTGAGATCCATTAACAATACAATATCATGCCGCTTCAGTATCCGTGCATACCAATGAACTTCCGTTATGTCGGATCCACACACTTCATCATGCATCAGTCAATGTTGCGCATCCACCATAGAATCTCATGTGAGTGCCATTTGCGATAGAATCGCCTTCAATCAAATAATCGATCCCTCATTGGGTAAAAAGCATTTACCCAATCCTGCAACGTCCTAGCGTCATCTCATAGGGAACTAGCTTTCCTACTATCTCTAACATCCATATATGTTTATAATATAATTGTATATACTACTAATATTTTTATTTTAAACCTGATCCATAGACCAAGGTTTAGATTATGCATCTGGGTCGTTTACCAGTTGATTGATATATGCTACTGGTAAGGGTGTAAATCGGTTGGACCGGACCGAACGGAAGCGTGTTCAGTTTCTGTCCTAAATAAAATTGGATCGGACACAGACCGGATGAGATTTATATTCGTACAAATTTTGTTGTCCTAGCTCGCGTCCTAAAACAAATCGGACGGACACGTACATACGTTTTCCGAACATGGACTCGAACGTACACGGACGGACATTGCTATTTACATCAAATTTTATGTTATTTAATAGAATTTCCATCAACTGTATTATTTTTATCAATGTATATTGAAGTATAAGCATTTTATGAATCCTTACTCAATCAACCGACCTAATAGTTGTCATATATGTTTTGAGAAACAGAGGATATACCGAATTATAAGAAATTCGGACGAATTCGAACGAAAACGGACCGTACGAGATATTTGCTCGTACAAATTTTGTTGTCCTAGCTCGTATCCTAATTGAAAATCGAACGAACTCGAACGGTCGTATTTCGACCATGAACACGAATGGACATCAGACACTCATACAAAATTAACAGCCCTAGCTACTGGTCGACCGCTCAGATTGAATGGTCGATCGGTCGCAGTGTAAATTTTAGGGTTTTGATTGTTTCATTGCCTATTTAATTACTTATTTTGATTAGTGTTTAACTTTAATCAGTTTAACATCGCGGTAATCTCATATTTTTCAATTTTAACAATTTTTGTTCCAACTTCTAATCAATGTGAATTTACAGTAATTAGTTTCACCTAGGTTTGATAGTTTCACCTAGGTTTGATCCAATAATCAAGTTACATTGCAAATTATAAGAATTTCTATTTGATTTAAAAAGATGTTCAATCTAGGTTCATTCCTATTTAATAGGTTTTCATCAATTTAATTTATCATCAAATCACATATATAAGCAATCATGGTTTACAATTTAATTACTAATATCCTAGATTAGATAGTGTAAACTAAAATTAACTACAATTAATCAACTTATTAAAAATATCCCCCCTCATCTCGAATCCAAGCTCTATTCCTATTTTTCGTTCGGAAATCAACACTCGATAACTTGCTCCTTCCTTGATCTGATCTTCTTGTAGTCTTCTTATTTTATTTTTATTTGTTTTTGAAGAAATTTTTGTAAGTGGAGGAGAAGAGATTTTGATAAAGTTTCAATACAGAGATGGATCTTTAATGAATTAGGGTTTAAGTTATGTGTATATTTATAAGGTTTTTGGTTAAGGACCGTTAGGTTAACCCTAGAGAATATTCAGCTTCATCCTGTACGCTCATCGTTTGCTTTGGGCACAAGTAATATATTTGGTTCAATTACGATCGTTCATTTTGCTTCAGAATTGACGATTTACAACGTCAATTGGTCGACCTTTAGGGGGATGGTCGATCGCTACTTATCAACCAACATACCTTAAAGTGTCGATTGGTGGAGTAGTTTAATTAATGAAGTTTTATTATCTAATTTATTTCATTTTCAAACTTTAAATCGTTCATAACTTCTACATAATAACTCTGATTTCAAAATGTTATATATGAAAACCATCTAGAAAATCGTTACGAACGCAAAGGTGCAAGTTTCATAGCTAAATTCAAACGTTTGTGAAAATTTTGTTTTCACTTTTGTTATATTTAATTTAATTCTTTTATTAAATTTTCCACTTAAATTTTCTGATTGTTACATTCTCTCACCCTAGAAAGGATTTCGTCCTTGAAATCTCAAGGGACGAAAAAATATAACTCGTACGTGCAATAATCAAGAGCTACAACCATCTATTCATCCATCATCCCCGAACAATCGTTGTCTTTAGTAAATTTCTAATGCGACATATGTATATGCAAGCGTGAAATGCACGTGAACCTATACTAATGCAAACAGTAGGCGGTTTTCTGATTTAGTCGACCTCCTGTCATGTAAGTTCTCATGCCATGTATCTAAGATGTATGTAATATCCTAAGTAAATATACTAGCAATTTTATATGTATGCACAACCATTCAATTCATATGCAGCATCCCTATGCATAATACTCAACAAGATAAAACAAATAACAAGAGATAGTGTGAATGTGTGTACTATCTAGAGAATATATTTTCCTAAATGTGTAAAAGAAACAATCCACATAATGCGTCCACTAGTATCTATCATCCATAACATGTCTTAATGACACGTTTACAACCATTCCTACCATCCAACGGTCTCTACCTAAAGGGGTATAACAAGTTAAATCCTAATGCCTATGTAACATATACTTATTAGATTTAATTCGAAAACGTACCAAAAAAGAGAGTTGTGGATGGGTAGCTTTGATCTTCTCCTCGGACTCCTGTGTACTCTCTGCTGGATCGTCTCTCCACTAGACCTTAACAAGTTTGATTTCTTTATTACGAAGTTGCTTTGTACCATGCTCAAGAATACAAGTGGGAGCACGACGAACAAGTGACCCCCTCTCTACCTCCACCTCCTCTAGCTGACTAGGCTCGACTACGGTAGTTGAATCATGCAAGCACTTTTGCAAATGCGACACATAGAAAACATCATGTACTCCAATCAACTTCTTAGGAAGTCCCACTCTATATGCTAACTCCCTACCTTACCAGTAATCGAGAAAGGTCCTACGAACCTTGGTGCTAGCTTCCCTAAATTACAAAATTCCATAATGTGCCCAAGTAGTGAAACCTTCATAAACATCATGTCGTCCGCTATGAACTCCTGCTCCGTATCCCTCCTGTCAGCATAAGATTTCTGCCTATCTTGCATGGTTTTCATTCTTCTACGGATCAAGTCTACTTTCTCCGATGTCCTCCTTACCATATCCGGTCCAAAAATAATCCTATCCATAGTGTCCCACCAATGGTAAGTGATCCTCCCAAGAGCCCCTAAAGTTCAAGATGTACATCCGAAGTAAATCTTCCAATACCCAGTTCACTCTCTCTGTCCATCCGTCTACGAGTCATAACCGGTAATCAAGCTCAACTCGGTGCCTAAAGCTTCTTGTAGACACCTCTAGAACTCGCTAGTTAAAAGCGGATCTCGGTAGCTAACGATGCTAGAAGGAACTCTATGTAATCTAACGACATCTCTCACGTATTGACTCGTCAAAGATGCCACCGTCCTCGTACTCCTAACCGGTATAAAATGAGCGCATTTGGTCAGTCAATCGACTAGGACCTAAATACTCTCGTTCCCTCTCATACTCCTCGGTAAACCATCGACGAAGTCCATGAAATGCTCTCTCACTTCCATGGAAGAATATCCAAGGGCAACAATAATCCACCCGACTTCTTTTGCTCCGCCTTTACCCTTTGGCAAGTCATACATCGAGAAAAAAACTCCGCTACATGCTTCTTCATTCCCGGTGGATAAAAGACTCTCTTCATATCACGGTACATTTTGTCTTCTCCAGAGTGAATGGTCATCCTAGGACGATAAGACTCAGTTAGTACCGCGTCTACCAGATCCATACTAAGAGGTAGACATAATCTACCATCTCTCCATAACCAATCCTTCGAGTCAATGACATAATGCCTCAAATGACTCGACTGCTCTCCTCTACCAAGCTTCTCAAAATTATCCACTAGCTCCTTATCGCTTCTGACCGGATCCAACACGTTCCATAAGTGTAGGGTGCACATCTAAAGCTGCTAACAATCTCGGGGTAATGTCTGATGATGGTCGAAAATCAAATGTATAAATGAACTCCAAATGCTTCCACTCCAAGAATAGAGGGCTTAATACTACATGATGTCTACTCAAGGTATCGACCACCTTATTTTCCTTGTTTGAAGTATATGAGATATCAAAATCATACGGTGCCAAAAACTCCATCCACCTCTACTGCCTTAAATTCAAGTCCTTCTGGGAGAACAAATACTTAAGAGAATTATGATCCGTATATAGCTCAAATCACTCTCCTAAAAGATAATGCCTCCATGACCTGAGCGCAAAGACAATGGCTGCTAACTCATGATCATGAGTAGGGTAGTTTCTCTCGTGGACCTTCAACTGTCGACTAGCGTAGCTCACCACTCTTCCTTCTTGCATTAAGACACTTCCAACCCCGTAACACAAGCGTCAGTATAATATGTAAATGCTTTTGTACCGTCGGGCATTACCAAAATAGATGCACTAATCAATGCCTCCTTCAGCTTAATAAAAGCATCCTCACATTACGCGTCCCATGAGAAAATTAAATTCTTTTACGTGAGGCGGGTTAGATGGGCAGAGATCTTTGCGAAGTCCTTAATGAAATTCTGATAGTGGCCCGCTAAACTAAGGAAACTCCTGACTTTCGTGGCATTCTTTAGCACATGCCAGTCTTTAACTGCAGCAACTTTACTAGGATCGATCGCCAGCCCACTTTTTGAGAAAACGTGTCATAAAAAGCGCACTTTCTCTCACCAAAAATGGCACTTAGGAAACTTGCCTTCAATTTATGCTCATAGAGTGTGTTGAGCACTTCTTCTAGATGCAATTTTTGCTCCTCCTTGCTTTTCGAATAAACCAAAATGTCATCCACAAATACCATAACAAACTTGTTTAACAACCCTCTGAAAACTCGGCTCATCGTATCAACAAAGTAGATGGGTGCATTAGTCAGTCCGAAGGGCGTGACTAACCACTCATAAAGTCCATTGAGTATACAAAAAGTAGTCTTTTGGATACTATCCTCAGCTACACGCAATTGGTGGAATCCAGTAGCTAAATCAAGTTGTGAGAACACCTTCGCTCCAAATAACTGATCAAAGAGATCATCTATATGGAGCAGTGGATGTCGATTCTTTTTTGTCAGTTTATTTAGCTCCCTACAATCGACACGAAGCCTCAGAGAAGCATCTGCCTTGGAGAAAAAGACGACTAGTGCTCCCCATTTCGAATTGCTCTTCCTAATGAAGCTGTTCTCCAACAGTCTGTTTACATGCTTGTTCAACTCATATCTCTCCTTTGGAACCATATGCCTTAAGGGTAAGGCAACAGGTCAGGCGTTTTCTACAAGGAAAATTCAGAACTCGATCTCTCGCTGGGGTGGGAGACCTGTAACCTCGAAAAAGACATCTAGATAATCTCTAACTATAGTCATTGGATCTAACTCATCATGTGATAGGTCTAATAAATATAGGTAGCTCAACATAACTAATCCTCGAGGATCGCAATAAACCTCCAAGTTACATCCACTATGCATACTCAACTTAACAACCTTCCTATTACAATCTAGGATAGCCCCATTCATAGTCATCTAATCCATGCCTAATATTAACCCAAACCTAGAAAATTCTAAGACAAAACCATCGCAATCGAACTCGACCCCCAATATGAGTAATTTCAAACCCCTATATACCATAGACAAATAAGCCGATCCTCTTACAAGATCTAACATAACTAATAAGGTCTGTAACTATGCTAGTGTCTAAGTATAACTCATCCACAAGTCTACTAGAAATGAAAGCGTGTGATGTCCCCGTGTTAAATAAAGCGCGAAGGGATAAACCAGATAAAGTCAACACACCTTCATTCACGTCCTTCTTTCCCTTATCTGCAACTGGTTGCATGCTCAAGCTAGGTACTACGTCTAGTGCATAAGTTGGGACCACCTGAGTAGAGGTCTTCTAAGGTGCTGGACACTCCCGCTTTATGTGCTCAAATAGATTGCAATTGTAACACTTGACTTTCAAACAATCTGTCTTGCACTCCTTCGTGAAATGTACCTTCTTGCCACACTTCATGCAATGCATATCCTGCTTCTTGATCTTTCCATTGGGTCAAATTCCTACCTTGCGCTGATTCTATTATTATGATTTTTCTTCAGTCTTCTTGGGTTCTTCCTTTGCTTCCTCCTTGGAGACTGTATTCAGCAAGGCTATCCTCACTAAACCCTCGTATGTAGCATCCATGGGAATATGACTTAGATCTAAATCTTGAAGGGCTTGGTTCGGCCCTTTAGCAAACTTCGGAGCCTTTTTATGTGGGGTATTGATCAACTCCATCCCAAACCTAGCCAACTTATTGAATTGATTGACATACTCATTTACTGTCAACTCTTCTTGCTTTAGACGAATAAACTTCTCCAACTGCACTTCCTTTTCAGCTCTAGATAGAAACTTTATCTCAAAACATCTCCAAAACCCCCCAAGTGATCTCTTCTTCATCGGTGTCTGCCTCAACAACCTCCCACCAACTCAGGGCCTCCACCTATAACTGCAAAGTAGTTAGCCGCCTCCTTACATTATTAGCAAGAACCATCAACCAAAAAATCCTCTCATAATTATGAATCCTTGTCCTTGAATCTACATAGGACTTAGTCCCCACATACGGCTTCCCTCCAAGGCTCGTGAAATCCTTACATAACTTAGCAAAATCAACGGCAAGTGGGTGGGTAGGAACTGCACCTGTCGCTCTCCCCATGGGTCCTCTAGTGGGATTAAGCTCGACTTGTACCCTCGCTTAAAGGTACCAGTGGAACCAAATCAGAACACTCATGCCCAGAATCTTGGCTATGTCGCTTGAGCTTGAAATTGTGGGATCACTCATCTTCTATCTATGTCTTTAGAAATTTATTAGCAACTTTCCATGGATAGCATAGGAAAGGATAAGAGAGATTATGCTTATATAAAATTTTGGAAAACTTTTATCAATACATACACACATTAATATTCTTTTAAATCCCACTTTGAAATTTTTTTGGAAAACATTATGAAAAGCTTTTTTTTTCAAAATCTTTCCAAGTGCATTCTCTTAATGCGTCCCTATCCTTAAGGAATTTTAAACATAGGCTCTGATACCAAATGTGACAACCTGCGCCTCTCGACACACCGATCCAAAGCTTAGAGTTACTTTCAGACTCGCACCAGTGCCAATAAGTACGAGCTATCAGATTTTTATTACATTACAGAGACTAAAATAAATAGATATGATCTAAGATATACCACATTTTCAGAACTCATAATGGAAGGGAGCAAAATATAAATATAGAAAATAACCGTCTCATAAAATATCTCAAAACACAGTCTCAAAAAAACAGTATGTAGTCAAATAAAGAGTATACAGAGTGATAAAAATACAACTCACAGTCTGATACAAATGCTAAGTACTGATAAGATAAACAGGTACATGGAGAGAAAATAAAACTCATAGTCTAATACAAACTGAAATCAAGCCAATCACTTGTTGCCCTGTCCTCCTGTAGTGGGGAAAAGAAAAGAAAATGATGGGTCAGACAAAAGTCCGGTGAATGAATATATGTTTATATACGATGATCATATGTGGTTGACTTTAATTCTACTTTATGTGACCTGGGGTACTCTGTAAGTGTTTGTGAATTTCTAAGGTCTTCCAATTAAGTGTTTTTATCTAATACACACCTACAATAACTATTAGTGCAGGCTCCAACATGGATAGAACTACAGATTGAACCTCAATAACCAACGATCGGCTACTGCTACTAGAGCTACTCAACATAGTGTCATCCTACAACTTTCCCATATGGGACTACATCTCATATTACGACTATGTGTAACTATCTCGCATAGGTTTTCCTACTATTTCCACATGGCAATAAATTTTCCACAACTACAACTATACGTACCCCAACTACACACCGAGGGGGGAATCCAAAATGCCGACTCACGGGTGTGTCTTATCATCTGCATCCGTGTTCACCTCTCAATTGTAGTTTATGCCTCTTACTGCATGCGTCAGGATCCATCAACAACATTGTATCACATCACGTCAATATCCGTACATACCAAGGAACTCCCATTGTGTCGGGCCCACACACTTCATCATGCATCAGCCAATGCTGCGTGTCCATCATAGAACCTTCTATGAGTTCCATTTGCGTGAGAATCACCCCCATTCGAATAATCGACCCCGTATCGGGTAAAGAGCATTTACCTAACCCTGCAACATCCTAGCGTCATCTCATAGGGAACTAGCTTCCCTACTATCTCTAACATCCACATAAGTATATAAAATACCTATAAATACTACTTATATTTTTATTTTAAACCTGGGCCATAGGCCGAGGTTTAGATTAACCATCTGGGTAATTTATTGGTCGACCGCTATACGCTACCGGTCGACCGCTTGCCGTCGACCGCTCGGGTTGAACGGTCGACCGCTTGCAGTGTAAATTTTAGAGTTTAGATTGTTTTGTTGCGTGTTTAATTACTTTTTTAATTAGTATTTAACATAAATTGGTTTAACATTGCAGCAATGTCATATTTTTCGGTTTTAACATTTTTTGTTCCAACTTCTTATCAATGTGAATTTACAGTAGTTAATTTCACCTAGGTTTGATCCAATAGTCAAGTCACATATCAAATTATAAGAATTTATATTTGATTTAAAAAGAAGTTTAATCTAGGTTAATTTCTATTTAATAGGTTTGCATCAATTAAATTTATCATCAAATCTCAGATATAAACAATTAGGGTTTACAATTTAATTACTAATATCCTAGATTGGATAGTGTAAACTAAAATTAACTGTAGTTAATCAACTTATTGAAAATGTTTCCACTTACCTCGGATCCAAGCTCTATTTCTATTCTCCGTTCGGAAATCAACACTCGATAACTTGTCCATTCCTTGATCCGATCTTCTTGTATTCTTCCTATTTTATTTTTATTTTTTTAAAAGAAAATTTTATAAGTGGAGGTGAAGAGACTTTGACATAGTTTCAATACATAGGATAATTTCTATTGAGTTAGAGTTTAGGTTAGGTGTATATTTATAGGGACTTTAGGTTAATACAAACTGTTAGATTTAGCCTAGGTAATATTCAGCTTCATCCTGTACGCTCACCATTTACTTTGGGCGTAAGTAATGTATTTGGTTCAATCACGATCGTTCATCTCGCTTTAGAATTGACAGTTTACAACGTCAACCAGTCGACTGCTAGGGGGTACTAGTCGATCGCTACCTGTCAACCGGCTCTCCCTAAGGTGTCGACAGGTGGAGTAGTTTAATTAAGGAAGTTTCATTATCTAATTTATTTCGTTTTCAAACTTTAAATCGTTCGTAACTTCTCCATACTAACTCGAATTTCAAAATGTTATATATGAAAATTGTCTAGAAAATCGCTACGAACGCAATAGTGTAGGTTTCGTAGTCAAATTCGGATATTTGTGAAATTTTATTTTCACTCTTGTTATATTTAATTCAATTTTTATTAAATTTTCCGCTTGAATTTTCAGGGTATTACACTTTGATATTATATTATCTTGCTACCTGTTGTTGATGAGCAGCTATGCTTTGGTTTTCTTCTTGTGCCGGCCATTTTTAGATGTTAGAGACCTTCATTGATTTAGGATTTTTCACTTTATTATGTCAGAGTGCAATTGTTTTAAAGATTAGAAGTGATAAGTGAGCCTTTTGATTATTATCTCAGATTTATATATGGTTGAAAATCCTTCTCTGTGCAAGGTCTTAAGATCACACTTCATATGAGATTTTGAATAGTTGGTGGTGGATTGTCCTGAGGGATCCTTCCTTGCATTTGTTACTATTTAACAGTTTTGATTATATAAATTTTATGATTGTGTTCCTTGCTTCTTTGTTTTGGTACCATCTCTTATAATATAACAAATTATTCAGCCTTGATGTGACAGACTTTGAGGTTCACCAACTTCTTTTTGGAAAATTCCATCCAAATTGGGTTTCATTGATATAAAAATTGGTGTGGCATAGTGTTTTAATACACTATTGATTTTTTCTAACTTTTTCACCTCCACTTCATCTCCATTGAACTAATATTTAAGATATTCATCCGATCTTTGTATGATGATGGTTATATCATTCGCCTTCTTCAAGCATAATTTAGATAAGCTACTCCTAGCCTTATACGAAGCACCTAAAAATATTGAACAATCTTGATCTTCATTGGGTCTGGACTGCTGCAGTCTTCTTGGGATAGTCGGTTTGATTGTCTTTTCCCCCATCTTGAATGCCTTTTCCTATTGCTATTGTCGCATGCTAAGTGCTAGAACCAGGTTGAGTTTGAGCATTCATCACCATGTCTTTGTGCATTTTTTATCTAGGATTATGTTCTTCTTTCCTCATTGGACCTAAAATGATTTGAACTCCTTCCTTGACTTATATGCCCCAGCTTCATTTAAAATTTCACGTTCTTGGGTTTCTTCTATTTGACATATAATCAAGCCACCTTGACAATTGGCATCTCGCCTTCTTTTTACATTAGTTTTGACATCTGCGTCACAATATTAGACCCTGCCATATGAAACTGATTTGCATTGATTGCTTTCTCCACTAAATATCTTTTGAAGCCTTTGTATCATATCTGTCTTTGGTTGGGTTTTGTTGAGAATTTTACAAGAGTATTTAAAGTTTCCACCTGCTATGTTTATTTTTTGGGAATGAAATCCAAGTTTACTTTAAACCAGCCATAATGATACTAAAACACTTCCAAACAAAAGATTGCTTGCCTTTAATGTTCTAGATAATCTGACACTTTTTATTCATAATCAATTTTCATAAAAATATATTTTACAAATAAAACATCATCTCTATCTGACACTTTTTAACATTCAACCTATTCTATTTTACTTAAATAAAAAACTATCTCTGCAATATTGATATTTGAAGGATAACATTTTACATAGAAATATATATACACACATATATACATAATATTATCTTCATGATAGTATTTATTACAAAGATAACCCATTTTTATACCCATAACGAAGGAGATTTATATTCTATTATCTACACCAAAATAGTTTATACAAATATTACCTTTGCGACGTTAGTTATTACAAACATAATGCCCTTTTTCTTGGAAAATAGACCTACAATGTTAAATCCTCATTATCATATTTTTAAACAAAATTTTACCTTCTATATGTTTTTTATCGAAGAAACTGTAAATTTTCACAAAAAAATATTTTTTTGTGTTTCTACAGAAAATGAAAATATAAAATTAAACTTCAAAATAATTTCAGTTTTAGAAAGTAAATATAAAGTAATGATTCAATATAAAAATATGTATAAAAAAATGTAGTGAGAAGACTTGTTCCTTCTCAGTGAATGTTGTGGGAATTTTTGCCCACAACACGATGGATACAAAAAGACATTAAGGAGCATAGAGCTGACTGGAAGGTCCATAATAAGAGAGCCATCACATGCAAAAAACAAAGAGATATGAGGATCAAAAGACAACTCAAATAAGTTCAGTAGAGAAAACCAATTTTTTGATAAGCAAAGTAAATGGTTCGGTAACAATCAAAGAGAAACAGTTCGATAGTAGTCAAAGTGAAATGGTCTAGTAGTCATCGACGACTGAACATGAAAAATTGTATGGTAGTCTTCAACCACGGAATAGGAAAAAATGGTTCGTTGGTTTTCACTACTAAACAAGGAATTGGTTCGGTAACAACTTGCTGAACAACACTCACATAACGTTTATCGAACCAATTACTACCAACCAGAATAAGTCAAACATGGAAAATGCATATCTTTTAGGAAGTGCCGAGCTAATTGTTTAAATAACCTCATATCTATAAATACCCTATGGATGATCAATAATAAGGCATATAAGTTTTGAGAGCTAAAACTAATGGAAAGAAATTGCTAGCCTGGATCACATGCGCTATATAATTCATTTTTCTTGATCAATAGACCAATGAATTTTGTATTTATGCATTATACTTAAGATCTATAAGAAAATAAATGGTAATTCATGGTGGATGTGGGCAATCTTCAACCGAATCACGGTAAACTTGTGTGTCCTTTACTTTCTGCATTATATTTTATGTATTTGCCCTTTTGATTTGTTGTCTTCTAAATAATAAATTATACATATAAAATAAATGTAGAACACATTTAGTATCTACAGTTATACAAATTTTTTTGGATGTGTTTGCTTATTTTTTGATCAAATATTTTTAGGGCATTCACTAAGAATCGAATTCAAGGATGCCTCTTTTGTCAAAGACTAGAATTGGTGCTAATCAAGGTGTTGGGAGCACCTATGCATCAAACTTATTTGCTGCTGATCAGGGCAAACATTCGACAAGCACTCCTGCATTAGCTGATGTTGTACCAGGAGCGACTTGGACATAGTCATGACCGAGCTGAATGAATGGTTCGCTGCTCAACAGTTAGCAATGGTGGACTAGCTCATTAAAGGCTGGGGAAATAATAAAATGCTAGCCACAACACCGTCGAAAGAGAAAGATCCCAATCTAGATGATTGAGAAGAAGAAGAAGGTCACATTTAGATATTGAATCCGATCGTGACATTCGAAGAGAAAGACCGCCTCACATCATAGCTCTCCTATTTATATTGAACCTATTACTAACAAAGTTAACATGGACCATCGGAAGCAGTCCAGGAGCTAATACCATGCTTGGGAACGATGACCAGTCATCATAGGGAGGAGCAAAAGGAACGATCTCCTCAAAAAGAGAGAATTGAAGGCCATTCCCACTGGTAATCCCCTGATCTGAAAGATATGATGGTCTAGATGATAAGGGAATACATATGGTAGGAGCAAGTAGAGCGGGTATCGAAACTAGAGTAAGTAGTCCATTTACTTTCAAGATAGAAATCGTTGGAAACCCAAAGGAATTCAAAATGCCGGCTTTGGAGACTTATAAAGGATTATCCAAACATATAATATATCTACAACGTTATACCCAACACATGTTGATTAGTGGGGCTACAGAAGAAGTTTTGTGCAAGTGCTTTCTTTTGTTCTTGGTGGATTTGACAACTATGTGGTTCTGTCGTTTACTACCAAGATTGATAAGTTCATGGATGCCGTTAAAGGAGAAGTTCACTAGTTGATTCCATGTGCATGTAAAGCGGTCAAATGATGCATATTCGCTACTGTATGTTAAGCAAAAGAGTGATGAATCTCTATGCCAGTATTTGACTCAATTTAACGCAACAGCGGCTAGTGTCCAAAACATAGATGAGAAACTTATCCTAGTGGAGTTACGTAGTGGTGTGCATAAGTTTGCACGGAAGTTGACAAAGGAGAAACCGACTACCCTTTATGATTTTTACTATGAAACAACAAAGAATATGAGGTTGTAGGATGCTTCCTCCAAAAGGAAACCTGGCGAATCGACCCAAGTTGGAGAATTATCTAGTGTTACTGAAACAGTAAAGGAGGGTGGAAACAATTTTGTTGATGAGAAAAAGAGCAACAACCAAATGAACCTGGTGGGAAAAAGGTAGTATAAAAGAGATGGAGGCCAGCACCTAGATTTGATGCTTTTACGAATCTGAATGATACCACTGAAACAGTTATCTAGTCACACTAGCGGAGTTGAAATACAAGAGGCCCCAAGCTAGGAAGGAAATATAAGCTGATTTGAACTCTGTGAAGTATTGCTGCTTCCTCAAGACACATAAACATAACATGATGAATGTCATCACTTGTGTGACCATTATTGAGAAGTACATTAGGAAGAAGAAATTGCAAAGGCACATGAAATACCCAAATGGTGCTCCAATCCCCATATGTTAACCACCGTGGCAACCACCGCGTGGTGATAGTAGGAAAAGAACCAGTGTTGCTCCTATAAATAACAAAAGAATTGTGGTTAGCACAATAAATATTGGACCACGCATAACTGATATATGTTAGGTTGAAACGGAAAGGTATGACAAGTTATTGAAGAATAGCAAAGAATTTGTATACAACGTGGATGAGGAACGTGATGCTAAAGCTCCCCACTAGGATAATATAGAGATTACCTTCGATAATCGGTGCTTACATGGAGAACAATATCCCCACACTAATTCAATGGTAATCTCAGCAATGCTTTGTCCAATGAAGGTGCATCTTGTTTTGGTGGATAGAAGTAGTTCTGTTAACATCCCATCAAAATTTCTTTTGATAGGATTGGGTTATCCGTGAAGGATGTTACTCCTTAAAAAATTCATTGTTTGGATTCACAAGAGAAGGAAATTTTCCATTAAGGTGGCTGGTGTTATTTTTTGACCTTGGAGATCATCCCAGATCAGCTATACAAAAGAAAACTTTCATTTTTCTGGATGGTTTCTCAATGTACAATGACTACTTCAAATATCCTGCTCTTTTATAATTTTAGGGCAGTGCTAGACAGTAGTGTGTAAGGATGAAGTTCCTGAAAGCAAATGTAGTAGGAATCATCGAAGGCAATCAAGACCCTATAAGGTAATGTTATGTGGCCGAGCTATGGGAGAGACCAATCGTATCATGAAAGGAAATAACATAGAGAGGGCTCTCTGCGTTAAAAGCTCCAGTTTATAGCAATTAGAGAAAAAAACCCTGTCTTAGGTTAACAAGTGATCCTGTCAATGAACTAGACCCGAGAGAAGAAGATTGAGATGACCCACTTTCTTACCCTACAATTTTTTTTTTACATGCTGTGGTCATCTAATCAAGAGAGTGTCATCTCTAATTTTTCTTCTATCCAGGATCTTTAAGTCAATATAAAAATATTGTTGTGCTCAAATTATCTTAAACTTTCATATATGAAAATATGTATATATAATGCTTTCTGTTTTTAAATCAGAGTATAGAGGTTTGGAAGCAGAGAATCTATTTGGGGATTTTCAAGTAATTCTCTATATAGCAAAAGTATTTTTCAAATTTTCCAGTCCTGTCTATTTCTTCATAACTATTGATTTCATGACTTATAGATTTAACATTATGTATGTATTTCCCATAATTGTATTACTGTATGAACTGTGCTTTTAAAATTGTATATGTGTGTACATGTTCCTGTGCAAGTATATTCCCTGGGAAAGTTTGAGTGCCTAATTTCTTTTTTTTTAATAATTGATAACTTAAAAATAATTAAACTTACCATATATTTGAGTTATTTAGCTCCTCTGCAAATTGAGTTTAAAGCATTTGAAAATGGTTGAGCCCAGGCTTAGTTAAAATGGTCAGGTTAGCCTTATTCCTCTTGCCACTATTCTTAAGCAATATGCATGTTATTCTGGGTTCTTTTCTAGGTGACTCAAAACTTCTATTTGCCAGGTTTTTTTTCATCTTTAAACATAAATTTCTCATAACAATTACTAGGTTGTTCTTTCAGTTTGTACATGCTTGCCATCTCAGATTTTCTAGTACTACATTTTAATTATTCTAGAAGCTAAGAAAAGAAACCACATCACTCAGTAAAATATTTTTCAAAAGTAACTTACAAATCTCAGTTGAAACACATATTTAAGTTCAATACTTGCAAAACAGTAAACAACAATACATTAGGTTTTTCTAAGCAACTTAAACAACATAGCTAAACCTAAATTTAGTCTAAACATCTATTTTAACTTCAGCAAATATGTAAATATTGCATCCAATTCCTTAAGCAGCTAACTCATCCAAAGCTTGATCAAAGAAATTCCTATTTTCCTGCACAATCACCATGAACTACCCCATACAAATATGAGACACCCAATGGTGCATAAACACACAAGAGTCAGATTAATGTCTGGTATGAATAATTTAATTGAAAACATGATCTTATTCAATTTTATTTATATTTCAGTACTTTGTATGAATAAAGAAACTCAGTATCATTTTTGTGTATAATTTTGTGGGCACGTGCATTCATGTCAGTGCACAACAAATTATATGTAATTCAAGTGGTTTAATTCAAAAAACAGTCATAAGATTCACCAACAAAACATCATAAACCAATCAATGCAATCATCAATTCAATCATCAAGCCCCCTTTACAAATTTACTGGCCATCAGGGATTCCACCCAAGCCTCTCCTGAACCTATTTCTATAGTTCACTATCAAATATAATATGGTCTTTAGATACTTTTTTTTTAAACACACACTGCCTGGGACATCTCTCTGTTAACCCAGCACACTCAGGCCCCTGGGTATAAACATACCATGTGTGAGCTTGCAATGTTCACCTTGCCAAGCTATATTTTGTAGCCCTAAGATCCAAAATCCTTAGTTAAATTACTAAGTGTTAATTTTCCCTTTTTCACAATTGTGCTAATCCCCTCTGCATATCACAGTTTAATCAGAGAAAAATAAACAATTCAACCAACATGTACTTATTCAAGGGTTGGTAAGTCATGTTCTCATAAACATGCATTTAATCAAACAAGCAGATGTGAGTTCTCAGTATACATGTTATTTTGTTCATGGGTTTCAATGGATCATGTTATAAATATATGGTCATAGATAGTTTCTTTGGTTGCCTCCTTTTACCTATGGTTTAATCAAATTCTCATCAATTTATAAGATCTGGCTAAACCACAAGTATATGTTCTGATCTGGATTATTTGTAAAACATAGAATCTCAACACATGTATAACATTGCACTTCTACATTTTTACTTGTTCAATGAATATGAGACGTAAGCAACAACACTATGCTGCAGTCCCCTTTTTTCCATTTTTTTTGAACCATAGATTTACAACATAAACCCTGGGATTTAAATAAATAACTGTATGAAGAAAACACATAAAAGAAAACATTTCATCTCAAGGTTAATCCACAACACAGATGATCATTTTAAACATGAAATCTATGACTCATTTTCTGGGTAAATCACCATGAAGGGTTATACACTTGAGCAGATCATTAACACACCCAAAGCCATTAAATCATAAAATGCACATAACTTGCAAAAGTGAATTATTAATTCAAATAGGCTGCCTCAATATTCATGACTTAATGCCAGAGTTTTCAGTGAGGTTACTCACCTTAATTCCTCTCTTCTTTTTCTTTCTAAGCCTTCCTTTTAATCTTCTGTCTTCTCCTAACTCTAATGGCCGGTGCTTATTATTTTTCTCTAGGTTAATGAAGAGCAAATGTGTATGATCTTACTACACTAAGCCTCCTTATATAAACCCTGGCTGTTACTAGGGTTTTATGGAATTACCCAATGTCAGTTTTACCCCATAATATGATCTGCCTTACACTTGATTCATAAAAGAAAAGGGTATGTGGTCCTTGTTATATTTTTCCAGAAAATTAACCTTATTCTTTTAATCTTACCCCGGGTCATGTTATATGCATGACTTTAATTTTTCCTAAGCAAAAAGAATTGCTGGAAATGGATAAAGTGTTTATTCAAGGGTTCATACCATTTCCATGCAAGCTTTGTTTTCTACCTGCAATGTTTGACTGTACCAATGTATAACATATGTATACCTAAGTCTTTATTTTTTTTAATACATTTAAATGTCTAATATTTTCCTACATGAATTTATTATTTTCTACCTACATATTTATTTTTCCTTATGCCAAACCTTTTAGAGACCTAATCATATCTGCCTACACAAGTATTTGTAATTTATTTATCATAATCTATACATTAATCCCTGCCTATTTTCATTGTGCAGAAGAATATGTGTATGTGTGTGCACTATCTTGTGTACACATTCATATTTAAACCATACACTTGCAAACAGTTTATTTTTTAATGCAATTTTTTTTAAACAAACATGAACTAATTTAAATCATAAAATTTGCTCAGAAAATCAGGGTTATCACATATACCCCTCCTTTTTAGGAATTGTGTCCCACAATTCTCTCATACTTAACTTAAATATCATTTATCCAGAAAATCAACTTTTCTGATCTCAAACCATTCTCAAGCCAATCATTTGATTAAACTCTAGGCATATCAAAACAAAAATCACAATGCAATTTAATCAAAACATTCATCAGTATATATATATATATATATTATACCTTTTATTCAATCAAATAGTTGTGGGTAATCATTTCTGATTTTATCTTCCACTTCCCATGTGCAATCATTTGGGTCAAGACTCCATTGCATTTTCACTAGTTTAATTTCTTTGTTTCTCAATTTCTTGATTTCTCTAGCAACTATGCCCACTGGCTCCTTTTCATAGATCATCCTAGGATCAATCTGCACATCCTTAGAGGATTTTAAGATTGCCTCTTTATCATGAACCCATCTTCTAAGTTGAGACACATGAAAAACATCATGCATTGCTCTCATTTCTTCTGGAAATTCTAGATTATAGGCTACAGTTCCTATTCTTTCTAAAATTTTATATGGCCCTATATATCTAGGAATCAACTTTCCTTGTTTTCCAAACCTTAGAACCTTTTTCATGGGTGATATTTTGATAAATACATAATCTCCAACATCATATTGTACTGCCTTCCTTCTTTGATCTGCATATTTCTTTTGCCTATCTTGGGCAGAAGCAATTATTTTTCTGATCAAAGCTATCTTCTCAGAAGTTTCCTTCACATTTTCTGGTCCTAAGACCACTTTTTCCCCAGATTCAAGCCAACTTGAGGGTGATAAACGTGGTCTCCCATAGGGAGCTTCAAAGGGTGCCATGCCTATGCTACTATGATGGCTATTGTTGTATGCAAATTCGGCTAAAAAGATATGATCCTCCCAACTTCCTCCCCAATCCAATACACAAGCTCTTAACATGTCTTCAAGCAATTTGTTCACAATTTCTATTTGGCCATCAGATTGAGGATGGTAGGCTGTGCTTAAGCATAAATCAGTCCCCATTGCCTTGTGAAAACTCTGCCAAAATTTTGAAGTGAAGATGGTATCTCTATCACTTACTATGGTCTTTGGTATGCCATGCAGTCTGACTACTTCCTTAATAAACAACTGGGCTAGTGTACTTGCATTTCTTTCTGATTTTACCGGTATAAAGTGGGCTGACTTGGTTAACCTATCAACCACTACCCAAATACTATCATTTCCTCTCCTAGTTCTAGGCAAACCATCAATGAAATCCATTGATATGTCTTCTTATTTCCACTGTGGTATTTGCAAAGGTTGAAGCATCCTTGAGGGTTTTTGATACTCAGCCTTCACCTATTGGCAAACCATACATTTAGATACATAGGTTGCCACTGTACTCTTCATACCACTCCACCAATAATCCCTCTTGAGGTTGTGATACATTCTTGTGCTTCCTGGGTGTATTGTGTATTTGCTTTTGTGGTAAGCATCCAAGATTTCTTGCTTCAACTCATCAATTGCTGGAACACATATTCTTTTTCCTTTCTTCAAATGGCCTTGATCATTCAACTGAAAACCTTCCACTGCCTCACCATTTAATATCTGAGTTTTCTTTTCAAATAAAAATGGATCTTGGTCTTGTAACTTTACAACTTTGTTCTTCAATTCTAACCCTAGAGTGATAAAACTTAATTTTCCCATCTCTACATTCTCACTGCATGGGCTCATGTTTTCTATATTATCACTTTCTATCTCTGAATCAATTAACAATGATAAAGTGTTAAACTCTTTTATCATCAATCCAGCCATGTTAGCATGTTGTCTACTTAGGGCATCTGCTACTTTATTAGCCTTACCAGGGGTATATAATATTTCAAAGTCATATGAGGCTAGGAGTTCAATCCACCTTTGCTGCCTCATATTCAATTCTTTTTGTGAAAATAAATATTTAAGTGACTTGTGGTCTGTGTATACTTCAAACCTTTCCCCTAACAATTAGTGTCTCCATAACTTAAGAGCATACACTATAGCAGGCAATTCAAGGTCATGAGTAGCATATCTTACCTCACTTGGTTTTAACTGCCTAGAAGCATAAGCTATCACTTGATGTTGTTGCATCAATACTGCCCCAAGCCCTTGTCCACTTGCATCAGTATACACCACCAAGTTTTCATTTCCTTCAGGCACTTTAAGGATTGGAGCTTGTACTAGTGCTTCCTTTAATTTCCCAAAGGCCTTCTCACACTCTTCAGTCCAAGTAAACACTTGATTTTTCCTAGTCAATCTGGTTAATGGGACTGAAATTTTTGCAAAATCTTTTATAAACCTTCTATAGTAACCAGCCATTCCCATGAATGATATGACCTCGGTGACATTAGTAGGCCTTTTCCAAGCTTGCACTGTAATGACTTTATTGGGATCCTCAGATATTCCTTTTTCTGATATAATGTGACCTAGAAAATTCACTTCATTTTGCCAAAAAGTGCATTTTGAAAATTTGGCTTTTAAGTCTTCCTGCCTCAGTTTCTTGAATACCATATGCAAATGATTTTCATACTCTCTAACTGACTTAGAATAAATTAGTATGTCATCAATAATATCAATACAAACTTATCCAAGTATTTTCTAAAAATCCTATTCTTCAAATCAACAAAATAGGAAGGAGCATTTGTAAAGCCAAATGGCATTACTAAAAATTCATAAAGTCCATATCTGGTATTAAAGGCTGTATACTTAATGCTTTCCTCTTCTACTTTCATCTGATGGAAGCCTGAAGCTAAATCAAGTCTAGAAAATATTTTTGCTCCACTCAATTGATCAAAAAGATCATCAATTCTTGGTAAGAGGTATTTATTTTTAACTGTAACTTTATTTAACTCCCTATAGTCAATACATAACCTAAGGGATCCATCTTGGTTCTTAACAAAGACTACTGGTGCTCCCCATGATGAGCTACTGGGTCTAATAAAACCTTTTTCTTCTAGTTCAACCAATTGCCTTTTCAGTTCCATCAACTCCTTAGGCCCCATTCTGGTTGGTCTTTTAACCACTGGGCTAGCTCCTGGAATTATTTTGATTAAAAACTCAACTGGCCTGTGGTTTGGAACTCCCCTAACTTCACCAAACACATCTATATATTGATTCACTATGGGGATTTCTTCTAATGCAGGCATGGGTTTTTCATTATACAATGTAAAAAGGTTGACTATACTTCTATTCTTGTTTGCCTCACAAAGAACAACTGTTCTTTGTCCATCAGAAACTTTCAATGATATGGTGGATGTCTCCATATTTATGATAGCCTTATATCTACTCAACCAATCAACTCCTAGAATAATCCCTATGCCCGGATATTGCAACACATATAGGTCTGGCTCAAACACATGTCCTCCTATATTTAACCCTAGTTGCATACATATCATACCCAGAACACATGAACTACCTATAAGGCTTCTAATTAACAGTGGCTTATCAACAATCATACAATTCAATTTTAATTGTTGTGCAATATCATGGGAGATCAATGAGTGTGTAGCCCCAGTATCATACACTACTGCAAAAGGTATTGAGTGAATAAGCAAAGTACCTTCAACTTGACCATGCTTTTCAACACTTGATCCCTCAGCTGCCTTGCCTTTTCCTTCCAAAGCCCCTAATTTTCCTTGCTTAAAATCTAGACAATTCCTCTTTATGTGACCTTCCTTCCCACAATGGTGCCATTTGAAGGATGCATGCCTAACATTTATGCATCTATTCTTCATATGCCCCTCTTGGCCACAGTTATAACAAGTAATCTTCTTCTTAATTTCAGTAGCCCTGACTTCTTCTGGTTTCTTGGTGGAAGCTATGTCTATTTTCTTCTTATCATAAGGGTGAAATTTACCCTTTCCCTTCTTGTTTTGGTTATTCTTGAATGCCCTGAAATTCTCTCTAGCTTTATCATGTTGTTCAATGCTCAAAGTCAAATCCAAAACTTGATCAAAAGTCCTGTCCTTGTATGGTAGCATGGCTCTACTAAGGCTAGGGTTTAGCCCTTGTATATATCTGCCATTCTTAGCTTCCTCAGTGGTGATGAGTACGACACCATACTTTGCCAATGATTCAAACTTCTGAGTGTACTCAGTGACATTCATAGCCCCTTGCCTTAATTTGATAAATTCTTCTAGCAAAGATTCCTTGGCTGATGCAGGGACAAATCTACCTTCCAGCATTGCTTTAAATTGATCCCATGTCACTTCTCCTTCAGGTCTTCCAGCTATGATAACCTCCCACCAATCCAAAGCTGCTCCTCTCAATTGCCTGGATGCAATTTGCCTCTTCTTTTGGTCTTCTACTTGCATGTCTGCAAAGATTCTATCCAAAATCCTGAGCCAATTTTGAACTCCCATAACTCCTTCTGTGCCATCAAAAGTTTTGCCTCCAAGGTTGGTAAAAGTTTTGAGTAGTTTGGAAAGCTCCTCATGTGGATTTTCCTGCCTGTTGCCTACTCCATCCCTTATGGCTCTCATGAATTCTTGCACATTCACCATGGGTGGTTCACTTGTTCATACATTTTAATGTATGGGCCCTACCATAGCTCTATGGATATAACACTTAGGTTAGTCTGTTTTGCCTAATACTCTATAGATTAATTCATTTTAATCTATCACTATTCTGTCATAATAGATATTAATAGTGTAAGCACTAACAAAACAAAGCATCCAAAGCAGTCAACATCTCCATACATCCAATGCAAACAAGTTCATACAAAATTTTGCTATGTTATTTAACAACATAGCTCTAATACCAAATGAGATGACCCACTTTCTTACCCTATAATTTTTTTTTACATGCTGTGGCCATCTAATCAAGAGAGTGTCATCTCTAATTTTTCTTCTATCCAGGATCTTTAAGCCAATATAAAAATATTGTTGTGCTCAAATTATCTTAACTTTCATATATGAAAATATGTATATATAATGCTTTCTGTTTTTAAATCAGAGTATAGAGGTTTGAAAGCAGAGAATCTATTTGGGGATTTTCAAGTAATTCTTTATATAGCAAAAGTATTTTTCAAGTTTTCCAGTCCTGTCTATTTCTTCATAACTATTGATTTCATGACTTATAGATTTAACATTATGTATGTATTTCCCATAATTGTATTACTGTATGAACTATGCTTTTAAAATTATATATGTGTGTACATGTTCCTGTGCATGTATATTCCCTAGGAAAGTTTTAGTGCCTAATTTTTTTTTAATAATTGATAACTTAAAATTAATTAAACTTACCCTATATTTGAGTTATTTAGCTCCTCTGCAAATTGAGTTTAAAGCATTTGAAAATGGTTGAGCCCAAGCTTAGTTAAAATGGTCAGGTTAGCCTTATTCCTCTTGCCACTATTCTTAAGCAATATGCATGTTATTCTAGGTTCTTTTCTAGGTGACTCAAAACTTCTATTTGCTAGGTTTTTTTTTCATCTTTAAACATAAATTTCTCATAACAATTACTAGGTTGTTCTTTCAGTTTGTACATGCTTGCCATCTCAGATTTTCTAGTACTACATTTTAATTATTCTGGAAGCTAAGAAAAGAAACCACATCACTCAGTAAAATATTTTTCAAAAGTAACTTACAAATCTCAGCTGAAACACATATTTAAGTTCAATACTTGCAAAATAGTAAACAAAAATACATTAGGTTTTTCTAAGCAACTTAAACAACATAGCTAAACCTAAATTTAGTCTAAACATCTATTTTAACTTCAGCAAATATGTAAATATTGCATCCAATTCCTTAAGCAACTAACTCATCCAAAGCTTGATCAAAGAAATTCCTATTTTCCTGCACAATCACCATGAACTGCCCCATACAAATATGAGACACCCAATGGTGCATAAACACACAAGGGTCAGACTAATGTCTGGTATGAATAATCTAACTGAAAACATGATCTTATTCAACTTTATTTATATTTCAGTACTTTGTATGAATAAAGAAACTCAGTATCATTTTTGTGTATAATTTTGTGGGCAGGTGCATTCATGTCAGTGCACAACAAATTATATGTAATTCAAGTGGTTTAATTCAGAAAAACAGTCATAAGATTCACCAACAAAACATCATAAACCAATCAATGCAATCATCAATTCAATCATCAAGCCCCCTTTACAAATTTACTGGCCATCAGGGATTCCACCCAAGCCTCTCCTGAACCTATTTCTATAGTTCACTATCAAATATAATATGGTCTTTAGCTACTTTTTTTTAAACACACACTGCCTGGGACATCTCTCTGTTAACCCATCACACTCAGGCGCCTGGGTATAAACATACCATGTGTGAGCTTGCAATGTTCACCTTGCCAAGCTATATTTTGTAGCCCTAAGATCCAAAATCCTTAGTTAAATTACTAAGTGTTAATTTTCCCTTTTTCACAATTGTGCTAATCCCCTCTGCATATCACAGTTTAATCAGAGAAAAATAAACAATTCAACCAACACGTACTTATTCAAGGGTTGGTAAGTCATGTTCTCATAAACATGCATTTAATCAAACAAGCAGATGTGAGTTCTCAGTATACATGTTATTTTGTTCATGGGTTTCAATGGATCATGTTATAAATATATCGTCATAGATAGTTTCTTTGGTTGCCTCCTTTTACCTCTAGTTTAATCAGATTCTCATCAATTTATAAGATCTGGCTAAACCACAAGTATATGTTCTGATCTGGATTATTTGTAAAACATAGAAGCCCAGCACATGTATAACATTGCACTTCTACATTTTTACTTGTTCAATTAATATGAGATGTAAGCAACAGCACTATGCTGCAATCCCATTTTTTTCCATTTTTTTGAACCATAGATTTACAACATAAACCCTGGGATTTAAATAAATAACTATATGAAGAAAACACATAAAAGAAAACATTTCATCTCAAGGTTAATCCACAACACAGATGATCATTTTAAACATGAAATCTATGACTCATTTTTTGGGTAAATCACCATGAAGGGTTATACACTTGAGCAAACCATTAACACACCCAAAGCCATTAAATCATAAAATGCACATAACTTGCAAAAGTGAATTATTAATTCAAATAGGCTGCCTCAATATTCAGGACTTAATGCTAGAGTTTTCAGTGAGGTTACTCACCTTAATTCCTCTCTTCTTCTTTTTTTCTAAGCCTTCCTTTTAATCTTCTGTCTTCTCCTAACTCTAATGGCCGGTGCTTATTATTTTTCTCTAGGTTAATGAAGAGCAAATGTGTATGATCTTACTACACTAAGCCTCCTTATATAAACCCTGGCTGTTACTAGGGTTTTATGGAATTACCCCATGTCAGTTTTACCCCATAATATGATCTGCCTTACACTTGATTCATAAAAGAAAAGGGTATGTGGTCCTTGTTATATTTTTCCAGAAAATTAACCTTATTCTTTTAATCTTACCCCGGGTCATGTTATATGCATGACTTTAATTTTTCCTAAGCAAAAAGAATTGCTGGAAATGGATAAAGTGTTTATTCAAGGGTTCATACCATTTCCATGCAAGCTTTGTTTTCTACCTGCAATGTTTGACTGTACCTATGTATAACATATGTATACCTAAGTCTTTATTTTTTTAATACATTTAAATGTCTAATATTTTCCTGCATGAATTTATTATTTTCTGCCTACATATTTATTTTTCCTTATGCCAAACCTTTTAGAGACCTAATCTTATCTGCTTACACAAGTATTTGTAATTTATTTATCCTAATCTATACATTAATCCCTGCCTATTTTCATTGTGCAGAAGAATATGTGTATGTGTGTGCACTATCTTGTGTACACATTCATATTTAAACCATACACTTGCAAACAGTTTATTTTTTAATGCAAATTTTTTGAAACAAACATGAACTAATTTAAATCATAAAATTTGCTCATAAAATCAGGGTTATCACAAAGATGGAGCAAAAATTGGGCCTATAGAGGCTATTTAGTTCATGGCAGTGGATGAAAATGAT
Source organism: Allium fistulosum (assembly GCA_030737815.1). NCBI lineage: Eukaryota > Viridiplantae > Streptophyta > Magnoliopsida > Asparagales > Amaryllidaceae > Allium > Allium fistulosum. Next base: position 309,497,670 of record CM060905.1, on the reverse strand, counting down.
CCAACCAAGGTGATGAAGATTAGATTCTAGCTTGAGCGAGATATGAAGGCACTACTATTAGGGTTTTTAAGGAAAATCAAGATATGTTTGCATGGTCTCATGTCGATATGTGTAGGATCTCTCCTTGTGGGTTATAGTGCGCTACCCTAATATTGTGTGGAATGAATCTTAAGGCTTATGTAACACTAGAGGGGGATGAATAGTGTTTTAAAATTATTACTAAATTATTTTGTGATATTCAAACTTCTCAAAAACAAAGTTAGATTCATATGCGGTAATATAGTAAATGTAGAAAGTAAAAGAAATAAAAGTAAAAGGAAAGCACCGAGAATTTTATGTTGGTTCAAATTCATAATCCTACATCCAGACCTGTACCCCGTATAGAATTTTCACAATAACAAACTTGCACTTCCATAGGTGGCATGTACACCTTTACAATTTGACTGTGAATTAGGTGGAAGGAAACATATATCCCGATTTTCCATGGTTGGTAGGATACGCCTAACCTCTTGCAATTTCAAGGGTGGGAGGAACACCTGACCTTCTTGACTATCCATGGGTGGTCAAGATCTTCATCTATACAATCCGGACTTTCTATAGGTAGCAAGATACACCTTTACAAATAAGTAGTAATATCTATAAGAAATTGAACCTTTTGATCACAATTTCAAGTAGTCTTCAATACAAGTTCCTATAGTTATCTGATAGCAATATATCTTTGATTTCTTTGAGGAATATGATAAGAATAGGGAGTAAATGATTGATAATTCAAATGTGGACTCTTTAACTTTTAGTTGTTTGCAAATCCACGAAGAAATAAAGAGAATGAGCGGATTTGCAAAGTATTAATACTTTCTGCAAAAAATATAAGAATGTAAAAAGTAAGAGAAATGAGATAAATAATTAAAAATTTCTTTGTTCAAATCCTTTAGATAGAAGATAAAGAGAAGTGACTCTTTGTGAAAGGATAAAAAAAAGTGTCTGTTCATTTAAAATCAAAAGCTTCCACCAACAGCTAGTATGTCGACGTACTCATTTGGATATGACGGCATATCATAGTGTAAAATGGCAATCCTTTTATAAAAATTGTTTTACTCTTTTAACTTGTAAACCAATACTGAACTTTTATAAAAATATTATGGAGAATAAGGTAAAGAGTTTTAAGAAAGAAAATTCAAATATTTTCTATGTGATCTTTGGCAATCAAATCTATGACTTGACGTACTTAAAACCGACTTATTATTGTCTTGTACTCTTCCAATATTTGTACCTTGAGTCTCATGTTTTCTCTTAGCCTTGCATTTGAATCTCCATTTTTCTTCTAGTCTTGTTTTTATCTCCTTGATCTTGATTCCTCTTGATCTACCTGGTCTTGTACTTGTATTCTTTTTTTGATCTGGATTATTAAGTATACTGCATCTTTACTTGAATAAAATACAAGATTTATGTAAATCTAACTCCTTCTAAATCCTTCGACGCCTCCTATGTTAGTGCTCTCCCTATCTTTTTGACTATTATATTCTTTTTACCCTTTTCACTTCCCCTGTGCGATCAACAAAAATGGGATAAAATAAACTACAAAATTTAATGAATATTTAATAAGGTGATGGGGTGTTGAATAGTTCTTTTAATGAGCATATAGATACGTACATTATCAACACAAAGCGTTAGACCTAAAAATTAAAAAAATTAATTTTTTTAATTATATGTCGACATGTGAATTTGTGTATGTCAACATAGAATTTATTGCATATACGTCACATTATATTGTATATGTTGACATATGTAACTTTTTCCTACATTTTTGTTTTCTTTATAAATGTGTGTGTATATAAATTTATATTTTTGATGTCAGTACGTAGTGAAAATAAACATGACTTCATTAGTAAACATATTTTACATATCATATTAATGTAAATAAATGCAAACAACAAATGCAAACACTATATGCATAAAAACTTAATGTTGATGGTCCCTAACTGCTGGGTATTTATCAACACGACAATTAGGGTAAGAAGTGAAGAAGTTTCCCTTTTGTTCAACAAGATTCCATTGAGCATAGAAGTTGATCTCTCCTATACATCAAACATAAAAATCATCATTAACAATTTCAACTTCTTCCTTTTCATTTTCTTGTTCTTCATTATCCCCTATAGGGTTATGAATAACTAGATTTGCTTAAGTTCATCAATGATTATTGGATCATTCATATTGTTGAGAAGATGATTATGAGTGGTCCTAATCAATATTTCTTGTCTTTTTTGCTTGTTCTTCAAATGAGTCTATAGAACTCCTATTTCAGTAAGCATGTCTAGGACATGCTTCATTTGCTTTTTGATTTTTTCTTATTTTTAGAAAATAAAATCATGGAATTATGAAGAATTCCCTATATTGCTTTGAGATAAAGTGGGATCCATTAAAGTAATTTTTGATAGATTTTTTGGAGTTAGAAGTTGAAGAAATGGGTAAAACGATGAGATAAACAAGTTTTATAGGTGGTTTGTAAATTTTGAATTAAAGAGAGAAAACTGGTTGTGGCTGAAATGACATGTATGTCGATATATGAACATGCATATGTTGACATATGATCTGATTTTTTGTTTTTCAATATTTATATTTATGACACACACACAGATATATATATATATATATATCCATGTTTTTGTTTTTATATTCTCGAGAATGAGCATATACCTAATTCTCTTCTTATTTAATATAATTATTCTGAATGAGAGGTTTTTAAAAAATATCCATTATTTGATTTTCGGTGTTTATGAATTCTAAAGTGATATCTCCTTTACTTATATAATCTCTAAGAAAATGATGCCTTATGTCTATGTGTTTTATCCTAGCATGATTGGATGGATTTTCTAAAAATAATATTGCATATATAAGATTAATGCACATGCTAAAGCTGCAAATATATATTCTACTTCTGCTAGAATAATCAATGGATATTCCTTTATCAGCTTTTGCATCAAACTTATCTTACTTATCTTTTGTATTTAATATATAATATTTACTCCCAAAAACTTTAAAATATGATGCTTTTGGCTTTTTTCGAAAAATAACTCATATGGTGTTTTCTTTGTTAGTGGCCATATCAAAATTCCATTCATAATGTAACAAGCTGTTGCTACTGCTTCAATCAAAAATTTCTTAGGTAGATTACTATCCTTCAACGTTGTCCTTGCACATTCTTGAATTGCTTTACTTCTATGCTCTACTATGTTGTGTTATTATAGAGTTCATGGAAAAGAAAATTTGTGAGTTACTCCTTTCTTATTACAAATTATTTAGAATTTTCATTTTCGAATTTCCTTCATATCACTTCTTATGGTTTTAATTTTTATTGATTTTTCGTTTTGAATTAACAAAGGTTTTAAACATTTTCAAATGTATCAATTTTATGTTTTAAGATAATTGTCCATATATATCTTGGAAAATCATCTATAATAACGAAAACATATTTATTGTAAATAATAAATTGTATTTGAGATGGTCCAAAGAGATCTAGATAAAGAAGTTCTAGTGGTTGTGAAGTTTTCTAATTTGGCAAGCATCACAAATATTTTCTACATTTAGATTCATCTTTGGTAACCATCTTACTAATTCATATCTTGTAATTTTTGGTAAATGTTTAAAATTTAAGTAACCTAGACATTTATGCCAAATCTAGAGGTCATTTGGTTTGGTCATAAGACATAATTTATTTTTTGATATTTTCATTTATAACACATTGTTGTTTCCCTTCTTATTTCCTCCAAAGATGATTTTAGAATTTTGATTAAGGATATAACATGTCTTTATCAAAATTTATCCTAAATCCTTTATCACATAGTTAACTTACACTAAAGAGACCATGTTTCAAATTCGTAACTAATAGAACATTTAGTATAGTAGGAGTTTTAGAGTTACCAACATGTGATTCCAGTTACCTATCCTTTCAAATTATTTCTAAAGTTTACTTCTCCGCCATCCATTCATGTGTCTTGAGCATCCACTGTCTGATATCCACCTATCCATCTTGGATTTAGGTACATGTTCATTATTAGCCATAAAACATACCTCATTTCCTTCATTCTCCAAATTGGTGTTACTTGATGTGGTGCCATATTCTTCCCAAGATGTTGTGAATGCTCGTTTCCTCTTTTTGATTGAATCTGAGTTGGAAGAATCCTTAAAAAAAAATAGTGGTTGGTAGTCCCTTTTTAGATTTCCATTATTGTGGCATTCAAAACATTTCACCGAACTTCCAGAGTTGTTATTTGTCTATCCTAGTTTCCAATCATGTGTCTTGAGCATCCACTGTCTGATATCCACTTATCCGTCTTGGATTTAGGTACCTGTTCATTATTAGCCATAAAACATACCTCATTTCCTTCATTCTCTAAATTGGCGTTACTTGATGTGGTGCCATAGTCTTCCCAAGATGTTGTGAATGCACGTTTCCTCTTTTTGATTGAATCCGAGTTGGAAGAATCCTTAAAAAAAATTAGTGGTTGGTAGTCCCTTTTTAGATTTCCATTATTGCGGCATTCGAAACATTTCATCAAACTTCTAGAGTTTTTGTTTGTCTATTCTTCGAAATTTGTTCAACTTTCTATATTTCAGAAATCTTCCGAAATTCCTTGTCATAAATGACATCTCTTCTTTGTCATTGTTTGATCTTATTTCTTCAGTTGTAGTATTGAAAGTGAGTGACTTCTTTTCATTTGCTAGGCTTTCCTTTCTTCTGTACAGTTGAACTTCATATGACATTAAATTACCTATTAATTTTTCTACTTTCATAGTACTTATATCGTTAGCTTCTTCTATTACCAAAATCATTTGATCCCATTCACTTGAAAGTGAATTTATAATCTTTCATAATTGGTTGTATTTAGCAAAACTTATGCCTAGTGAAACAAAAACATGAAATATATCTTGAAACCTAGAATACATGTCAAAAATAGACTCACTGGATTTCATTTTGAAACTACCGAAACTGGTTGGTTAACATATAAATCCTGGTTTGCTTAACCTTACTAGTGCCTTCATGAGTGACTTGTAATGTCCTCTAAATTTCATATGCACTTTTCAAATGGACACCCTATTGAGCTCATTTTTAGCTAGGACATAGAATAAAATATTCATTGCCTTTGAATTATTGAGTGCTTGTGCCTTTTGTTCATTAGACCATTGTGTATAATTAGTCTAAGGCTTAGTGTATTCAGTTTGTGTGATGTTCCATATATTTAAACCATCATACTGTAAGTAAATTTTCATCCTTCATGATCAATAAGCATAACTAGTACCATTAAAAAGTAGTGATCTACTAGTAGATTGTCATTCTAAAAATGTGTTAAATAGGGTATTTTTGTTACTAGCCATTTAAACTTTTAAAAAAATCAGATTACCAATTTGAAAACCAAACTTTTTGATACCAAATTTGGGTTATGATACATACCTTAATGCTATGTAGAATGCTATGTAGAATGGATCTTAAGGCTTATGTAAGACTAGAAGAGGGTGAAGAGTTTTTTTTTAACTTATTACCAAATTATTTGTGGTTATCATACCTATCAAAATCAAAGTCAGATTCACACGCAATAATATAGTAAATGCAAAAAGTAAAAGCAATAAAAATAAAGAAAAGACACCAAGAATTTTATATCGGTTCGATTTCCCAATCCTACATCCATTCGTGCACCCTGTACGAAATTTCCACTATAACAAACTTGTAATTCCACGGGTGACAACACTTTTCAACTTGAATTTGAATCAGGTGGCAAGCAACACATATATGACTTTTTACGGGTGGCAGGACACACCCAACCTCTTGCAATCTCAGTGATGGCATGAGCACCTAGCTTTCTTGACTTTTCAGGGGTGGTAAAGATCACATATACAATTTTAACTTTCTATGTGTGGTAGGATACACCTTTAAAACAAGTAGTAGATTAACATATACAAGAAATTAAACCTTCGATCATAATTTTAAGTTTTCAACTCAAGTTCCTATATACCTCCAGTAGCAACATGTCTTTGATTTTTTTGAGGGATAAGGTAAGAATAAAGAGTAAATGATAGAGAATTTGAATGTGGACTCTCTGATTTTTAGAAGTTTGCAGAACAATGAAGAAATGGAGGGAAAGAGAGTGGATTTCAAAGTATAAGTGTATGTGTTTAATAAGGCTTTTTGCAAAATATCAAAATGTATGGAGTAAGAGAAACGAAAGAGATTAATTAAAAATGTCATTCTCTAAAGACTTTAAATAAAACATAAAGAGAAGCGCCTCTTTGCAAAAAAGGCAAAGGAAGTGTCCGTTCATTTAAATACAAAAGTTGCAACCAACGGTTAGTATGTCGACATGCTTATTTGAATATGTCGACATATACTAATGTAAAATGACAATTCTTTTTTAAAAATTATTTTAACTCTTTTATCTTGTAAAACCAATATTAAAATTTTATAAAATTATTTTGGAGACGAAGATAAAGAGTTTTAAGAAAGAAAATTCAAAGATTTGCTATAGGACCTTTAGCAATCAAATCTAATACTCGATGTATTTAAAACCGACTGACTTTTGTCTTGTACTCTTTCGATCTTTGTTCCTTGGGTCTTGTGTTCTCCTAGCCTTCCCTTTGAATCTCCTTTATTCTTCTAGTCTTGTTCTTAGCTCCCTGTTCTTGTTTCCTCTTAATCTACCTAGTCATGTACTTGAATTCTTGTATCGATCTAGCTTATTATGTATACTTCATCTGTACTTGATCATCTTGCAACGTGTCTTGATAGTATTCTTATATTTCTTGTAATATTTAATACAGAAACTTGGAAAATCATTAGTACTAATATTTATCTATATTTTATCATCAAAACCAATAATGTGGTTCTAACATTCTTAACATTACATGTCATGCATTGAACATCGGTCCAAGAGTTCCACCAGTCAAGAAAAATATGAGGAGTATGATTCCAAAATGGTCGGTTTCCCTGGACAAATGAGTAAAAACCTTATCACCTAAGAGGGTATCAATACCCAGAATGGATAGTGTTATCCGGCTTTTGGATTATGCGGCTTTTCAAACGAATCTGGACATCAGGAAGAAGACGGAATGAGTCAAGGACTTGAAGGTGTGCTTGGAAGGATAATGGAAGGGACTTTAAGAGTTTAGAGTGCAAAAGGAACCAAGTTAACAGATTAATACCGACCTCATTTTAGGTCGGTAAATAGCTCTTTTTAAGCACCTTATGGGGCTTTGGAGCTATGGATTATGGATTTCTACTTAAAATGATCATCCAGGGATCCATTTCTGAAGGGATATGTGAACAACTCCAAGGAAGCTCTAAATAAAAGGACAAGTACTAAAGATGTTAGAACCTCTCGGCAACAGATGGATTTCAATGGAAAAAGTGCTTGAAATTTGATGGATCAAAGGTTGAAGACCAAGTGAGTGAGATGGTACGACTTGCCATCATAAAATCAGGTCTGTACTGATCACATTTGATCTATACTGAGATGATTTTATTGGCTAGGGGACTTTGTCTCCCCTTTTACATTCTCGGATCTGATGTTAGACTAAGTATCACGAGATCCTACGATTTCGTTGGGCCATTTCTCTATAAATAACAAGCATATGGAAACTTTAAATGGACTTCTGGTACTTCATCTTCTTCACTTTCTTTCTCTACACAACCTAGACATAAAGGAAGCCACCTTTTGCTATTTTAGGCTAGTAGAACTCAAAATCGTTTATACTTGTGGATAAAATCTCTGAATAATAAGTTAAAGTGGAAGTAGGCCTCAGAATTGCCGAAACACTATAAAAATTCTAGTGTCTTTTTCTTTGTCCTATCATTTTATTGCTAGATCTCTCTATTTAATTTCATTTTAGGGGGGTTGTGCCAGTTTTGGACTAACATTTTTGGCGCTTTTACTGAAAAAGGCGATTCTCAAGTGTGGATCTAGCTATCTACTATGGATTAGAGCATCTAGAGGTTAAATTAATAAGGTTTTCTATCTAAAGTTTAAAGGAATTTTGTGTTGGAATCGATGGTACCCACACTGAGATCTGGATGATTCGGAGCTGTCACTGGTGATGAAGGAGCTTTCCACCAAGATGAGGTGACCACAACTGACGACCATGTTGCAAAGACCATCTTTCCCTTAGGAGAAGGTGACTAAGGTAGTGTTCAGCAAGATGATGGTGGAGTGGAATCCAAGGATGATCGATAGTCAAAAGGTTCTTCTCGATAGAATGGATGCTAGCATTGCCTTGCCGGTCCATTAGCCTCAAAGATCCAAGAGGGATAAGAGAGAAGCATTACATGCTTGTTTTAAAGAAGAAGATTCATCTATTTTTGGTCAGAATAATAGGAATGGAAAGCAAAAAAATGAAGTAGTAGGATATTGGAGCAACAAGGAGGAAAGATGAAGGAAGTGGCAAACCCCTTCCATTGGGATTCACAATAGTTTTGACCAAAATTAGGTTGGTACCGATCTGACTTTGAGGAACATAGAGGGGTGGGTGGCAGAGGCTGTCGACATGTCAAGCTCCGAGAACGATTTGTAGGATGCATGCAATGAAGTTAGACCAAATGCGGGAGTTCAGGATGCTGGTGTTCAAATGACTACTGCGGATCCAACATACATTAGCGATGACCTAAGGGAGTGGTTCGCCCAAAGACAGAACCTAGATGTCATCAAGGAAACCAAGACCATTTATGGAGTCAAACAGTCGATGCAGCTCTTGATAGCCATCCTTTGGATTGCCAGGCTGGTGAGGAGCATATAGCAGATGTGATTAAGTGGCTGTGTAGAAAAACAAATGGAGAAAAAATGATGATTAGGGTTTGCACCTAGTAAAACTCCATTCATGGAAAATATCTTAAGTAAGGAGTGTCCTATGAAGTTTACGATGCTGACAATATCATCGTATAATGGGACTACCGATCCTAAACAACATTTGTTCAAGTATGAGTGGCATATAAATGATGCCAGGGTGATGGATGTAGTTTGATACAGGTGTTTCCCTATTTTTTGGGTGAGGTTGCATCGATGTGGTTTGCTCGGCTCACACCGAAAGTTATCTCGGCTTTTAACGAGTTAGTAGAGAAGTTTTATGAGCAGTTCAGTCTCCATATCTCCCAGCCAAAGGACATGATGTCCTTGTCCTCCTTTTCTCAAGGACCTCAGCAGTTATTGAAGGGGTTCCTGAGTAGTTTTAATATTACAGTTACTGAAGTTAATAATCCAAATAAGAGTCTGGTGTTGATGGCATTGGTCCGAGGAATATATCCGAACATAGACTTTGGGAAACGACTGAGGATGAAGTAGCCGACAACTATGGAGGAAGTCCACCAAGAAGCAAAATCAATTCTTGCAGTTGGAAGAAGCAAGTCAGGTTGCTGAAAGACCGGAGGTGGACAATCGAAGGAGGTAATTCAAGTAATGTAGCAATTAGGCAGACCAGTGAGAGATCTGGTAATGTAGCTATGAACGTTGGTAATTCTAGTAATCAAAAGAAGTGAAATCGTGGCACTGGGGCATGCAGGATGATGTCAAAAAACACCCTAGGAATATAAGGCCTGATGTGTACACGCCTCTGAATGATACACCCAAAAATATATACCTTGACACACGATGCACAGAAAGGTATAAGAAGCCGCCTAGCAGAGAGTCGACAGAGGAAGAAAGGCACTCTGGCAAGTATTGTCGTCTCTATGAAACTTATGGGCACGATACAAATGAGTGCTGACATCCTAGAGATTTTATTGAGGAGTTGATATGAAAGAAGAAATTACAGCAGTATGTTAGAGATATGCAAGATAGGAGACATAATGCTAGTTCCCAAGGGCAGAATGCCTAAGGGAACCGACCTAGACCCAGTGGAAGTGGCCCAGGTGTCCAGGTGGAAGGATTATTATAAACATGATAACTGTGGACCTTATCCAATGGAGAAATGTTGGAATGAAATGGAATGGTATGCAAGTTTGTTGTGGCATGTACCGCTGGAAAGCTGCTTCGCCATTGAGGATGGAGCTCCGTGTAAAATTTGATGATTGGTAATATCATGTTTCAGAATAGGGATTGTAAAGGGATTGAAGCGCCTACTTTCGATCCAATGGTGATAAGGGCTATTGTAGGCCCTACTATAGTACACTGAGACCCTATGGATAGTAGAAGCTCGATGAATATTCTATTCAAAAGGATGTTTGATCAGATGAAGATAAATATGAAGGATTTTAAGCCCTGTAAGTATAGGATTGGGGGATTTAATTGTGAGTCAAAGCAATCCGTTAGGACTATTGATTTGTCTATGGAATTTGGAGACAAAGATAACAAAATTGAGTGGGTTCAAAAGTTTGTGATTATGGATAATTATTCGACGTACAACGCTTTTTTGGGCCGATCAACCCTTGGTGATTTTAGAATAGAACTATCTCCTTAAATCTTGATGATGAAATTCCACACAAAGAATGGGATAGGTTCGATTCGAGGTAACCAGAGCACTGGTTGAGAATGTTATATCATCGAGCTTAGAGAAGAAAAGTGATAGGAGAAAGGGAAGAATGCGGAGAATGCTTTCTACATTAAGAACACTGATGCATAGAAATTAAAGCCCAATCACTGCCTTGGGAACCATAACAAGTTATATAAGTCTATGGATCCCAATAATAAGTTAGAGAAAGTGCAGGCTACCCAGCTAAGCTGATTGTCAACGATCTGATGGATATGGACAATCCTACTCGGATCCTGGTCAGATCTCAACTCAGTGCAGGGTTAAGGAAGGAATTGGTCAATTTTCTCCGAGCAAATTTGGATGTATTTGCTTGGACACATTTGGATATGTCCGGGATATCTCTAGAGATAGTGTGCCACACACTCAATGTGGACCCGAAATATCCACCAGTAAAACAGAAGTGACACATTCTAGGTTTGAAGCGATCTGCAATGTTAAAGGTGGAAGTGGATAAATTGAAGGCTAATGGCTTCATTCGCGATGCTTTGTACCTTTAATGGGTATCGAACCCTGTGTTGGTCAAGAAAGAAAATGGAAAGTATGCTCGACGGATAGCATCCCTTTGCCCAGGATTGACTAACTGGTAGATAAGACCATTGAACACAAGTTTATGGATGTCTATTCTCATTATAATCAAATATCGATGCATGTTTTGGACCAGAAGCACACAAGTTTTATAACAGATTTGGGATTATACTATTACCAAGTGAAGCTCTTCTGTTTGAAGAATGTAGGAGCAGCTTACCAAAGATTGGTGAATTCCATGTTTAGGAATTAGATCCGACGGACGATGAAAGTGAAAGTGGATGATGTGCTTGTGAAGTCACAGTTATCAAGGAACTGCATGGATGACATTTTGGAGATGTTTGAAGTACTGCAAAAGTACGGAATAAAATTAAATCCGTTGAAATGTTTTTTAGAATTGCATCGGGGAAGTTCTTATGATTTATCGTGAAATCAAGGAGCATTGAGGCTAATTTAGAGTAGATTAACACCTTAAGAAACATAGCTACCACAACCACGAAGAAGGAGTTGCAAAGCTTAAACGAAAATGTTGCCATGTTGAATCGATTCTTCTTGAAGGTAATAGATAACTGTATACCGTTCGTCGATGCCCTCAAAAAGGAAAAAAATTGAATGGACAAAGGAATTTCAGGATGCCTTCGAGGAATTACTAAGGCATATGGAAACTCCACCACTTCTATCCAAATCTTTGGACGAAGACGATTTGTTCGTCTATCTAGTAGAGTCTACTTATGCACTAAGCCAGGCTTTGGTACGTTAGGAGGCAAGGATTCAGAAGCTAGTTTGCTACATTAGCAAGTGGTTTAGCAGAGCTGAAAAGAACTATCCTGTTTGCACCAAAAATTGGCACAAACACCCGATAGAGATTTTGTAGAGGAATAAATGAAGAATAATAAATGTAAATAGAGAGAATATAGCAGTAAAGTAATAAGAAACAAGCTAATAACAGAAACATGGCAATTTATAGCTGTTCAAGATTGTTTGCCTACGTCCATTTTGAAGAGATAGCTTTATTTATCACTTTGTAAACCGAGTACAAAAGGGATCGAATGAAAATACTTAGTTACAAAAGAATACAAAGCAATAAGCAACCTTAGAAATCCTGAAAATGAACAATCAAGTCTGTATTTATAGAGGAAGACAACGAAATTTATCTCTGAAAATTCAGTAGAAGGTTATCCAGATCCATAGGGGACCAAAGGAGGGATCGCATGGCCTAAATTCCAAGGAATAAGGATCGAGGCCGATACCTTTTATTGGAGATTCAGGGGCTGCGATCCCTATAGAGCTTCTCTATGTTGTATTATACTTGGCCTCCAAGTTTCATGTCAATTGGACTTGTAAATGTTGAGTTATTGATCAATCATTGTTGAAATGTGTTGTATAATCTGATTTTGGCCGATTCTTTAGAGGGAAGAGGGTCGATCCCTCTTGTTTATGCTTTTTGGGGTGCGATCCCTAGGGTAGACTCCCTAGTGTCCCCTCTTTTTGTTTCCAAAGTTACATGAACATTGGACTTCTGGATTTTAAGATATCGACCGTTTTCCACTGAGTTGCACTGTTTAGCCAAAGTAACCCGATCCCTTTGGTAGAGATGGATCATACCCGATCCCTTTTCTAGATTAGACTATATTCCATACTTAGAACATTCTATATAGCATATCTCTTAATTCCGTTCGATCACGACTTCATAGTATCATCTGTATCTGATTTTTGGACACCACAATCATCGCTCGGGGCTATTGGCCTTGACGACAGTCGAGTCTAACTTGTCCAATCAGTTTGGATATAGCTGGGTCAAAATGCTAGATAACACTTGCCCCCCAAAGTACGTCTTGTGTTGAACATGATGTGCATTGAATCGAAGCAAGTTAGAGTCACCGGAAAAAATCCATTTAGTTTTCCCGAATAGTCGTTGTCCTTTCGTTGAATCATTTTTTCCAGAGTGTTATACCTTTCTCTGATCGCCGTAACATTTGGTTGATTTTCAATAGTATAAATTCTAGATTGTATTCCATCAGTTGCTATTTGTGTCCGGTTATACGGGGCTAGTAAGCTTTGGCTATCCGATTCAGTTTCGTTTTTGAAAGCTTCAGGTCAGAACTCAGTTTCTGTCGATTTCAAAAAATCGAATTTTTAGAATATACACGTGCAACGTTCAGGTACACGTTTTTGTCGTTGGCTCCCGGATGCGTTTACACTCTCACCGATTGTCGCTAGTTTTTGTTAAATTGGATGCAATTACATTGCATTTTCACACACACACACATATATGTATGTATACTTTTTTATATTTTTTTAGTGAATATTAGGATCAGGTCCTTAAAATCAAACTTAATACACGATAACTCCCCCCCAAAAAGATTTTAAATTAGGTCTCTAGAATTAAGTTGCCGAATAATTGGATACTTTTATGCAACTATCCAATGAATAATTGCAGACATTTATGCAATTATATTCAAAAACTGCATAAATGTCTGCAATTATTCAGTGAATAATTGCGGAAATTTCCACAATTTTTCGATGAATAATTGCGGAAATGTCTGCAATTTTTGGATATAATTGCATAAACGTTTGCAATTATTCACTAAATATTTGCATAAATGTATGTAATTATTTAATAATTTAATTCTAGTGACCTAATTTACGTACTTTTTTTGACAAGGATGTTTGGTGTATTTTGAAACTTAATAGGGACTTTAGTCAAACTGTCCCTTTTTTAAATAGGGATCAGAATTTTTCTAACCAATCCCTTTCTCTCTTTTCTCTTTTTTTTATATGCACATAGGGATCAGATTGGATCTCTAAGTCGAGGGATCGTACCTGATCCCTTTTTATGTTGGAGACTTAATCTTTTTTGGTTTCGTGGAGAAGAGGAAGGCAGGCCGATCCCTCAAGCCCTATATATAAGCCAATATTTCTCTTCTCCATCCCTCACTTGTTCACTTTACTTCATTAGCTCACTTCTTCATTTATCTCCAAGCCTATTGCCGATCGCTCTCCTTCCACTGTAAACTCCGAACCCTTCTCCTCAAATCAATCACCGCCTCTATATTTAGACCCTCTGTCCTCTCCTACTTTGGACCACCACTCCGCCTTTGATTTGAATCGAAATCCAATCATCTCCCCTCGAGTAACAATCGTATTTCATACATTTAGGTAGGTTTTCAATTTGCATTTAACTTTGATTCGTGACGAGATGATGGGTTCGGTCGTACTACTTATCTCGAGCATGGGTTGAATTGGGAGGATACGGGGTGGATGAGAATGACTCAGTGTCAGTGGAATGGTGAAGAAGGAGGAGGAGATTCGTGGAAAGGAGGCATGGAAATTTGATAAGTGGAGGGAATGGTAGTATTCGAGTTTGGAGGGATCGGTGTAAAAGGTTGAAGTGAAGAACGAGAAAGGCTAAGTATAGGGATAGGTTGTAGATGCTCATGGTATAAGGATGGGTTATGGAAGTTTTGAGGAGGGATCAGTGTTGTTGTAGCATAAAGGGTTTGGTCAAGTTGGCTTTGGCATAGGGATCGGCTATGTTCATACATGACATAGGGATCGGTGTTGTCATAGCATAGAGGGATCGATCAAGTTCGTTAAGAGAGATCTATTGTTTGCTTTATGAGACGGATTAGCTATAGGGACTTAGCCGATTTTAGGCCCTTGTACCAAGCTTGAACACTTAAACAAACCAATCCAGGTAGACTTGTTTGAACAATTAGAACCAATCCCATCTTAATGAACTGAATGTATGAAGTTTAACGGACAACGGGACTTGCATATCCGACTTTGAACTTGAATATGAACGATCACATTTTTGGAACTTAGATATGAAATGTAACTTAGCATAAAGATTTCAACAATAACCTTCAAAATTTAATATGCCAATGGTCGATTCCAAAGCTTACACAACCGACCAATTTAAATGCCAGTTAAGACGGTCAACAATGACGATCACTCTGGTCGGAAGCCAAAGTCTCGTCACTATTTTTTGTTTTAATTCTAAATTGTTTATCTCTGCACTGCACAACACTGCATCACACTAGTTTACACTTAGCATAGGGGATAGGTTGACTTCTTTAATCTTGATAATCTACTGAGTTTAGTTGATATAGGCTCCAAACTTTCAGGGAGTTTAGCCACAATGTCTTCCAGTCAACTTTCACAGCATAACAATCCAGGTGCCGAATCGAGCTCCACGACCGTATCTGGTAGACTTTCTCCTGAATACCAAGCTGAGCAACCAGAGAGTTCCGATCTGTTGGTTGACCTTTCTTCTAACGTTCCCATCCTTCCCGTGGAAAAGATAGATCCTGCCCCCGACACTTTAGATAGTGTTGTATTTTGGATGACCTAGTGGCTTTCTAAGCCTTCAGAATTGCTGAGGCCGCTCTCCATAAACTGTGCTCTATACAAGGAATCCCGTTTGGAGATGTATTAATCCCATCAAGGAATGAAAGGGCCCACTTTCCCTCGAAGTGGTATACGACATAATAAGTTTATGTACTGGGCCAGATGTGTACTGCCCTTTAACTCATTTATACGAGAGATGCTACATTATCTGGGTATAGCTCCTGCTCAGCTGCATCCGAACAGCTACGCTTTCCTTTACGGTACCTTCTTGTTATCTATGGATGTTCTGTTCCATCCGCCATTTCCAAAAGACATCTGATTCATCTTAATTTCTTATACTTTCCTCGAGCCTACGCCCAACTATCAAGTTCCTACCGGCACTTGGAACAAGCTCAGTGTCATTGAGCACGAATGGTTCTATGTTCATTGTCCACCCGGCTTCACGAGGCGAGTGTTGAAAGGATGTAAGTGTTGCCTTCACTTTATTTTCAAATTCTTAAGCCTAAGTCGTATCTTGAACTAACAAATACCTTGAAAATTTGTAGGTATCCATCCACGACACGAAGGTGATAATTATTTAAGGGCGGTTTCTGCAATCCGCGCCACCGCAGTTGAGGAAGGGGACATTAGATCCCTTGTAACCGACGAGTTGTTATCTCTTTTTGTGTATCTAGAAGAAGGTCACAACATCGGGCTTCTAGGAATTACTGCACCATGAAGAAATGTTGTGGAACAAGAAGGCGGCACTGATTTCACTGTCGTGCCCCATGTCGAGGAGGCTCGGGATGATGCCGAAGTTGGTGAAATTAGAGGTGATGATGTCAGTAAGCTTAGCAATGATAACGTAGGTTTGGGCAACGTGCCTGTGGTCGAATCATCACAACGCACGTAGTCTCATGCACCGATAAAGAAAAGGAAAGGGCTCGCTTACAGACTCCATAGGAGAAAAACTGCTTAAAAGGCCAAGTTCACTATCACCTCTGTTGAAGAAGAGTCTTCCTCCCAGCCTCTAGAGAGTTCGATGGAAGGATTTTCAAGTCTCCCGATCCCTGATGACATCATGACCTTTAACTATCTCAATTTAAGCGTCGAAGAGCTTAATTTTCCCACCAGGACAGGTGATGACATACCTTCCACTAGTAAAGGGGAAATCCCTCCTATGAGGAAGGCTACAATAACTAGTCCGTCGGAGGGACACTAGGACACTCACAATCACGCGCACTTTACTGCATGATTTTTATCTATCTTTTATTTGATTGTCACTTATACGCCTTTTTTTTGTTTAGCAGGTGCTATGTCTCATATCCATGCCTTTGATCGCTTAAGGGGCTCCTCAACACATTATGGATCTAGTCATGGTCCAGACTTGGGTAGGCATTGAGAAAGAAGTGACGGCCAGGAAAGAAACCATCATTAAAGGGAGTCTTTATCCTCTAAGCACAATTCAAAATCTCAATCATCACGTCGCCAAGAAGTTCAGCCCAATCCTTCTATATATAGTGGTGATCAGACTCTTCTCATGTTCCACCAACTGCTGTGCCACCCGAGCATCATTCGGGTTCATCTGGGTCTCGACAGTCTCACGACCGCTGGTCGAACAAATGTCCTATTGTTACATTTGAGTCTGCTTAAACTACTACAATTCCTGAGGCCTCTACTACTGAACGTTTGGCCGAACTTAAGGATAAATTTTCAAAAATATGCTTTGATGGACTAAAGTTTCTTCCTTCTGTCCATGTAATCCAGGGAACTATTAAAGCGAGTTCGCTTGCGTGCGTCAATGATGTTTTTGTGCAGCATGAAACACTCAACACTTAGGTATTAAAATTTCTAAGGTGTCTGTTGAAAGGCAACATGAAATCGATCGCCTTAAGCTGGAGGCGATCCATGATAAAGATATAATTAAACATCAAGATGATGAGATTATAGAGTTGACCACGAAGTTAACCACATTGAGAGAAGTGCTAAAGAAACGTTTGAAGCAGTTATCTGCTATGCAACGCAGCGGTGCACCTACCTTAGAGAAAGATGCTCTTCATAAAGATAAAAACACTCTGGCCCTTCGCGTTAAAGAGCTCGAAGAACTGCTTCAAATGGAGAAGGATGATAATTACACCGCTTAGATGGAATCTCAGAAATATTGTGAATAGGTCGTAGAGGCTTGTGAGATGAAAATTAAAATTGACAAAGATCTTGCTCAATTTGTGGCCCTCAAAGAAAAGGCGAGGGAAGCTAGTCGTCAGGAGGCCAGAGGGAAAATTGGGGCCTAGTTGGAGGAAGTAAGAGAGGAAGGCAGGAACGAGATCAAGGACATATTTGATCCTTTGATCATTGAGTACAATGCCAAGGTCCTTATCCACCGTGACAAGCTTTTTGGGACAGGGTTACCTTGAATCGCTTGGCAAGGCTTGAGACTATATCATCAATATGAAAGAAGAGGACTCTCGACAAAGCTGATATTGATGAGGAGAAACTGACATGAGAAATTCTATATGGATCAAAACCTTTAGATCTCGCTGCTGCAAGGCTAAGATACTTTGATATTTTGGAGCCTTCCGGCAAAGGAAAAGATATCGCGGAAGCGTCAGGGTCTGATTCCAAAGATTCCTATTTACTTTAACCAGTCGGCGCATCGACTTCTCTTGGCCTAGGACAAGACCCGAGTTCTGATCCAGACAGACCTGGCTACAAATCCAAGGCACTGACTCCAATTTAAGAAGGGAGCACTCCGACAACAACCGAAATCAGCCGGATGCAGGCATCCCGCTCTTTTCTTCACTACTTGAGAGGTTTCGATCTTCATGCCCGATAGTTTTGGGTTTATTTGCTTGTCCCAGCAAATCTGCAGGTTTCTCGGCTCCCAGTCAGACTTTGGGAAGTGGTGCCACCGTGGAGCAACAACCGACACTTACTGACATTCCAGCAGCTACTGAAATTCTAGGGTCCGATGCTCAAGTTATTAGAGCTCTTGCTAATGAAAAAGCCGATGATCAGTCGTTGCACGATGAATCTGATGATGTTATGATTATAAGCTCCTTTGAACACACCGATAAGCTCAGCTTGAAGGAGCGCATCGAGAAGGAGGAGTTGCTTAAAAAGAAGGCCAAAACCGAGCCTGCTAATATGGATGTCGATGATCCAAACCTCATCCCACTGCAAGTCATTCCCCATGGTGAGTCCATTCCTACAGGTAACATTCCTCTCGTTTTCAAAGGTGACACCGATCCGACTCTCACATCCAAGAATGTTTCTCCGAAGGGAGGTAAGAGAGGTAAGGGATCGAAGAGAGGAACAGGGGAAGGCTCGAGTGGGTCCACTCCCAAGAAACTCAAGAGGATGATGAAGCGGAAGAATTAGCCATCATGCTGGCTTAGTCTGTACATAGCTTATGTAGTTGTTTTTCTTTTTATTAGCCGTTTTGTGCGGATATGGCCTCCGCTTTTGGATAAACACTTGTACTATGATTTCTAATTTTTATGTAAATAAAAGTTCTTTGGTTTTTGTTGAACTCTTATGTTAATTTTTTTAAATAGTCGAGCTATTACTTTTCCATTCAATGTACATATAATTTGTTGCTCGTTGATTTAGATAATCATCCATTATTTTAATCAAGGCCTCCATGTGGTCATGGCCTCAAGTTGTACCAAACACTGGGCTCGAGCCCTAGTGCTACACTTTGAATTCAGCAGCTTAAGTGATTATACTCCTGCCCCCAGTCTCAGGTTAGAGGAGTTAGATAGCGGATGGTCGAATTCCATTCTTAGTTGAATTTATACTCCTCCCGTCAATTTCAGGTCGGAATTTATGGAATAGTGAGCGGTCGAACCACACTCATCTATTTGTTTATACTCATATCCGCACTCTGAGGATAAGATTTTGTTGGACGGTGGTCGAATCGCACCCAATTTGTGTTTATACTCCAGTCCACACTTTGGGGACTTAGAGTTATTTTGAAAAATAGTCGGACCATACTTTCCTTAATTGATTGATTTGCCTCTAAGCCCCGGGTTTAACTTTGAGAGCGATTGGTCGTGTTAAGATCGATGTTTGATTCATGTCTGTCCCATCGCTTGGTGGGATTAATTTGATTATCGTATGGTCAAGTCACATCTATTTCTCGTTAGGTACTCCACCCATCGGGTTATGAGCAAGAATCATCGAATGAGCGGGTGGACCACGTTTATTTGGTTTAGTCCAATCATGAACTTATGTAATTGGTTGACTCCAAAGTCTAGGAACCTGCTCGGACTTGTCAATATTAGTCAGTCGGATATCATAACTAATATGTAATGCTATAACAATCACAGATATGAAGGAAATTTCAAACTTCATTGGCCAAATGGAAAGAAATGACCTAATTTATCTTATTACATATCCGGAAAATCAAATACGAAAGCAAATTTGAAAATTAAATACATTTGAATGAAAAAGAATAAACTAAGTGAAATAGCATCATAAATGCTCGCTATTCCATGCCCTTCGGAGTGTGACGCCATCAATAGTCGCTAGCTTGAAAGTTCTTTCTCCAAGCCTCTGTCCAATGACATACGGTCCTTCCCAAGTAGGATTCATGTGTGACAGGATAGGAAAAACCTATTTCAAGACAAGATCGTCGATTTCAAAGGTCCTAGTTCGAACTTTAGAGTTGTAGTATCGGGCGACTCAATGTCGATGTGCAACTGCCCTCAAATCAGCTTCTTTGCACTTCTCATCTACCAAGTCTAGAGATTCTAAGAGGAGATCTCTATTCATTCTAGGGTTGTAGCAGGTCATTCGATGAGAAGGGACTTTGATTTCAACGGGAATGACGGCTTTGGAGCCATAAGCAAGGGCGAATGAAATATGGCCAGTCGCGGACTTATGGGTTGTTCTGTAAGCCCATAATGTTGTTGGGAGTTCATCCACCCACTTGCCTCTAGCCTTTTCCAAACGTTTCTTCAGAATGGATTTTATGATTTTGTTCACTGCTTCAACTTGTCCATTTGCTTGAGGGTGAGCGACTGCTGCAAATCTCTTTTCAATATGATGCCAGTAGTAGAAGTCTTTGAATTCAGTGTTGTCGAATTAGATTCCATTATCAGTTATAATGGTTCATGGAAGGCCAAACTGACAGATGATGTTTCGGACAATGAAGTTTGTTACTTTCTTTATCATGATCGTGACTAAAGGTTCTGCTTCGACCCATTTGATAAAGTAATCAACTGCTATGATGGAGTACTTCACATCGCCTTTAGAGATCTGTATGGAACCGATAATATCTATGCCCCATGCAGAAAATAGCCATAGAATGACCATTTGTGTAATTTCCATCGGTGGAGCTCTTGGAACTTTTGCATACATCTGGCACTTGTTGCACCACTTAGCGTATTCAGCAACATCTCAGTTGATAGTTGGCCAGTAATACCCATAACGGTGTATTTTCTTTTGCTAGGGTCTGTCTCCTAGTGCGATTACTACATTCACCTTCATGAACTCCCCTTAGGACTCGTTTTATTTCATCATGAGCAATACATCGGAGCAGAGGAATAGAAAAAACCTTTCTATACATGACTCCTTCCTGAATGATATATCATGAAGCTTTGTGGAGGATTTTTCTTCTTTAATTCCTCTATTCTGGGAGGACTCCCCGTAGAAAATAATCTTTAATCTGAGTCATCCATGACTCCTTTTCAAGCTCTATGTCTAATACCCAGTCGATTTGCATCTGGTTTATGCTCGAAGCGTCTAGTACTTTGACTGGAACCAAGCCTATTTGTTGTGCATCCCCGGTGCTAGCAAACTTTGCCAATGAGTTGGCCTCTTTGTTTTGATCTCGGGGAATATGCATGATGTAATAATACTCAAAGTCAGTTAATAGCTCTTGGACTCAGATAAGGTATGGAGCTAGACATTGTCCTTTGGCCTGGTAATCTCTCCTGACTTGGATACCACCAACTGGGAATCACAAAAGATTTTAAGAGATTTTATTCCCAGTTCTCTAGCAAGTTTGAGTCCGGAAATCAAAGCTTCATATTAAGCTTCGTTATTCATTGCAGGGAAGTCAAGCTTCAAAGCACAACAAATTGATTGGTCCTTCAGAGTTACCAGTACGACTCCAAAACAATGACCGTTAGAGGCCCCATCCGTATACATTTTCCATCGGATGGTAGGGGCTTCGCTGCTTTTTGGGAGATCATCTTGTGCAGTGAACTCAGCTATAAAGGCCGCCAATGCCTGACTTGGATAGCTCTCCGAGGGAGATAGGTAATGTAAAATTGGCTCAGCTCGATGTTCCACTTGAGTAACCTTTTAGACGTCTCTGGTCACTATAGGACCTGTCGTAATGGCTAGTCGGTGTAGATGTTGATGGGACGAGCCTGAAAATAGGAGCAAAGCCTTCATTACACAATCAATAGGAAGTATGCCTATTTATCTATCTTTGGATAGTTCCATTCAGCTCCTCTTAATCGCTTGCTAACATAATAGACCGGTCTCTATATCCGATTCTCCTCACGAAGTAGTGTGGCTCTTATGGCATGTACCGACACGGCCAAGTAGATATACAAATCTTCATGATCCATCGTCTTTGACAGGATGGGAGGTCTCTCTAAGTGGTTCACCGGAGCTTGGAACACGTCTTCACATTCCTGTGTCCATTCAAAGCTCCATTTTCCTCTTCTAATCAGGTCGAAGAACTAAATGCATTTATTGGTGACTCTTGAAATAAACCGGCTCAAAGCGACAACCTTCCCATATAGGTTATGTACTTGTTTGATACTCATTGGCCCTTGGATGTTGTGAATAGCTCGAATCTTTTCGAGATTAGCTTCAATGCCGCTAGCATTGACGATGAAATCTAAGAACTTTCCCGATGCAATGCTAAAAGGACATTTCAGAGGATTGATCTTCATTTTGTAATATCGGAGGATATCAAACATTTATGCTAAGTCTCTAATGTGTTTGCTTGATCATCGTGGCTTCACAAGCATAGCATCCACATATACCTCCATCATCTTTCCAATCTGATCTTTAAGCATTAGGTTAACTAGACGTTGATAGGTTGCTCCAACATTCTTTAACCCGAATGGCATTACCACATAGCAGTACATTCCAACATCGGTAATAAAACTAGTGCGCTCCTAATCAGGTATGTGCATCAGGATTTGATTATATCTAGAGTACGCATCCATGAAAGATAGCAACTCATGTCCTACGGTTGAGTCCACCAATTGATCGATCGTCGGAAGGGGAATGTTGTCTTTAGAGCATGCTTTATTTTGTTCCGAATAGTTAACGCACGTCTATTATTTTCCATTCGCCTTTCTCACATGTACAGGATTTGATACCCATTTCAGGTAGAAGGCATCGCAAGTAAACCCATTGCTTTTGAGTCTATCCACCTCCTCTTTAAGGGTGGCAGATCTCTCCAGATCCATGCCGTGCCTTTTCTGTTTTACTGGGACATGCCTCAGGTCGATATTTAATGCGTAACTCGCAATGGTAGGCGAGATCCCCACACATATCAGAATGACTCCAAGCGAATACATCAAAATTTTCTCAGAGAAAACCAGCAAGTTCCTTCATCATCGGAGGGTTGACCTGTGATCTGATTTTTAGGACCCGTGACGGGTCATCGTGGCTGACTGTGTTGTTGATCATCAGCTTTGTCGGTGCAGCCTTGGTCTTTTTGTGCTCCTCCTCATTATTCCTTGGATCTATGTCTTTACAAAACTGACTGTGGTGCCCGAGCCAAGGCCCAGGCACCGTTTGTCAATCTTTGGTGGCTTAGAGGTGGAGGGACTTGTCCACACCCTTACCTTTTTCCTTTCATTGATCGTCCCTCAACTCAGCCACATAGCAAGCATGCCCGGTTGCCTGATCACCATGTACAACTCCAACGTCATTATCGGTTAGGGACTTCAAAGTCAAACACCATGGGGCAAGGGCTGTATAGAATTCAGTTAGGGTCGGTCGGCCCAGAAAGGCATTGTATGGAGCATCAACATCCAAGACGACAAACGGCAACATCCTCACTCTTCTGCGGTCGCCTTCTCCCAACTCCACGGGAAATTCAACATAACTGACAGCTTCGGTCGTAGTATCGTTAAAGCCATGAATGCGGGTTTTAGACGGTTTCAAGTCCTTGGTTACATCCTCTTTTGATCGTAAGCCTTTTTAAAGATAATATTCATTGAGCTGTCACTATCGTCAAAAAATTTCTCAATAAGGCGGGGCCGATCATAACTGAAATCACCATTGAGTAGATTGTTAGTGCCTCTACCTTATCCACATCTCTATTTTTAAATACCATGTCATCTGCCATTATATGCTGCTGTTTAGCCGTAGTCCCATCTTCCGTATTAGAACAACACTCAAAATCTACATGCTTGATTGCGCAAGCATAGCGCTCCATCTCGTACCAACTTTTGTTGGATGGGTGTGGTCCTCCAGCTATTGTATTAATAACTAATCTTCCACTAGCCCACGCAGGCTCCTCATCCCTATATGGTGCTTGTCCTAGGTTGGGTTCAAATGTCTCCTGCCCGCCATCCTACGGGGCTTTAACAAACTGCTATAAATTTTTTTCCCGAATTAGTTTCTTGATAACATCCTAGAGATACCTACACTAATTGGCGATCCGACCATAACATTCAGGGAAACGATAATAACTTCCAATCTGCTTTTGTTTCTCCATCGATTCTTTCGGAGGTGGCTTCCTATACTGCACGGTATTGCATGTAGACAAGTAGATATTCTCTAAAGATGTATTAAGTGGTGTGTGGGTATTATACATTGGAATCCTAGACTTTCCTCTTCCAGAATCCCTTTTTCGTTCGCAGTTCCTATCACCACCTTTCTTTTGCTGATTCGGTTTATTTTGGACATTTACTTGAACTTTTTCAAAACTCTCCACGGATGTTTCGCTGCAATGTTACTCAACACTCCCTCTTTACTCGATCCTACAACATTCTTCTTCCTAAAGCATCTAGCTTCCTCTTTCCTCAAATACTGAGCTATTTTTGCATGAAAACGCTCCAACATTGCGGGTGGTTTGCCCGTTGACCAATCGCCAAAATCAGATTCTAACTCAATCCCTCTAGTTACCTCCATCAATACTGGGTAGTAATTTGGATTACTAACTTCTGTGATGGCTGTATGAAATCTTTCCAAGTAGTCTTTTAGCGGTTTGACCAAAGCCTAGATCATGCTTGATAAGGACATTACATCTTTGGGGCGAGTTGTGTGCATACGGAACTACCCCATAATTTTTGTTGCTAAATCATCAAATTTAGAGATTGACCTTGGAGGCAATCTTTTGAACCACATCGTTGCTATGCAATAAAGAGTGATAGGAAAACATCTACATTTTGCGGCATCATCAGCTTGTGCGGAATCTATCAGCCATTCATATCTCATGATGTGCTGCCTGAGGTCGATTTTTCCCTCGTAGGTGGGCATCGATGGCATGCTGAACCTCCTTGGATACTCCGCATGTAAAATATTATCTGTGAACGAAGTATGGCTTCTTGAGATCCCCCAATCATCACTGGTCAAACCTTGGCTTTCCCTTACTAGCTTTCTGATCATAGCCGATAAGTCCGATGTTTGGATAGTTGGAACCAAGCGGTAGTCGTGCTCCACCTCAGGTGAATGGGTCGGTCGATGTCTACGGGCCATTCCATGCCTTCTTAGCTCAACATCCTCTTGATGTGCGTTCACATCATTGTTATTCCGAAGAGGCAACTGGTCTATATTAACTTGAACTCCAGCATCCAAATCAACTGTGGCAACTCTAGCTTGTGCTCTACGGGAAGAGGCAAATTTCCTCCTCTAGAGGAGGGATCGGCTCCAATTGCTCTAGAGGGATCAGATCTAATTGGTCCTAGTAAACTAAGTAGGTTTGTTTCTTATTGTCCAGATGCTTCTGCGTGATATCTGTCAGTTCTACGACGTCTGCGTCTGTGATAATCATCTGATGAAGTAGAGCTCTCCAATGCAGAATTAAGGGTTGGCTCCCTCCTAGTTTTCCCACGTTATTGATCCCTGAGTTAGATCGACATTGGCTTGAATCTGCTAGTTCAACTATCGACAGCTATCCCTGAGCCCTATCATCAGGTTCTGGAAATCGGTTCTTGCGATGGAATTGGCTGAATTCTGGACTTTAACTGGATTTGCAGCATTGGCATTCTCTAGTAGATTACTCTAGCATCATTACTAGATGTTGGCATTCTCGTTTCCTTCTATGTTTTGAGAGGTAGATCTGGTGTTCCTAACCATTATTAATAGTTTTCCTTAGACTTTTGCAAATCTAAATAGAATGGATAAAATATTTGAAGATAATTCTGGATATATTCCTTGAATTTGTGCAATCTAACAGCAGCAAAGGTGTTATCCCACCTTTTGGCAAGGCTGTGATATCATCGACTTGGCTAGGAACGGATGGTTATCAGTCTTAAGAATCGATTATATACAACACTGTGGATGATGGTCGGGCAAATCCAAACCGGGTCCTAATCGAGTTTCAATCAGTATCGAGTGACTGGCATAGCTTCATGAAGTTACATTTAAAATTTCAAGACGGTCGAAATTCATACATTTGAATTGCGGATGAAGCAAAGATTTATATGGATCAATTGTGAACGATCCATAAAACATCTGAAATCAGCGAAGATCGATCGTTATCTCAAAATTGCCACGTCCAATCCACTTGAAACTTTAAGGGCATCGGTATATTGAAGAGTGAAGCCCACAAAAATGATCGTAGGTCAAAACTTTAAGGTCCAAAGAAGGCCGATCGTTTTGTTCCGATCCTTCATAATGATCGGTGTAGCTCTGTGAACGTTCCAAATGTGACAAAGGTTGATCTATATCTTGCAATCTACAACTCAGAATGACTTCATATTTTAGGGGCAAGTTCAAGAGGCATGTGGGACCCTACAAAAACGATCGTACATCATTTGGAGACCAAAAATAACAATCATCATAACTATAGCTGATCATTTCTAAAAAGCGAGTTAGGGCCACTGATCGTTATGGTGGGCCCCTATGGATCTAAAGAGCCTTCTGCTGAAAACTTAGCGGAATATCTCACCATCTCACCCTATAAATACAGACCTGTTAGTTCATTTTTAGGATCTTTACGCTGCTTGTTACTCTAGACTCTATTGTAATCAAGTACTTGTTATCTTCTACTGCTTTAATCAGATTTTTTCTTTATTTACTTCTCTACAAAAACTATTCTTGAGTATTTGTGACCAATTTAATTGCAAACATATTGGTGCTTTCACTGAGAACCTCGATTCTCAACTTATTTGGATCCCTTTATTGCTACTGGATTGGATAAATCCCCCAAAGGAGATATGTAGAAATCTTCAGGAAGTTGCTCATAGTACTTGGATTTGCAGAAATCTAAGTAGAGCTATCAATAATGGTGAGGAATACTAGATCTACTTTACAGAACATGGAAGGAAATGAAAATGCTACTATCCAACAAGGAGGTCCGAGCAGTCAACCAATGGATGTGACTGTTGAACTAGTTGAAGTCCAGAATCCAACTGATTCTATTACAAAAGCTGAATTCCAGAATCTGATGAGAGAGCTAATGAATAGCCATTGAGATTTAAATCAGTAGATCCATGCCAATATCAACCTAATGAACCAACTCACTCAGCAACATCGAGGAAAAGCTAGGAGGGACTCTATCTTTTACTCGGCATCCGAGAGTTCTAGGACATCAGATGGGTATCATAGGCATATGCATCGCAGAACAGACGAAAATCATGTAGAAACTTCAAGCGTCAGAAGGCAGACCATCGTGGTCTGCTAGGAACGATCAGTGTTGATCCTTCCACCAGAGTTGGGAATTTACCCGTGCACGCTGGGATTCAAACTGGAGCTATACGGTTGATTTGGATGGTGGAGTTTGGTTAAATGTTGATCAAATGCTACCCTAGAATGATGATAAAGTGAATTTATGAGATACACATAGAGAAGATGTTGAACCAAGAAGGTGTGGAACGGCTCGTTGACATCGATCAGATCAATTACGCGAGGTGGAACACGACCACCGCTTGGCACCGACTATCCAAACGCTGGACTTGTCGGTTATGGTCAAACAGCTAGTGAGAGAAAGCCAAGCCTTGGCTAATGATGGCTGGAGAATCTCAAGAAGCCATACCCCGTTTACTGATAATGTTCTGCATGTAGAATATCTAAGGAGGTTCAATATGTCGTCGATGCATGCCTATGAGGGAAAAACCGACCCTAGGTAGCACATCATGAGATATGAATGGCTGATGGATTCTGCACGAGCAGATGATGCAACCAAGTGTAGATGTTTTCCCATAACACTTTCTATAATAGCGATAATGTGGTTCACAAGGTTACCCCCACGGTCGATATCCACATTTGACGATCTGGCAACAAAGTTTAAGGAGCAGTTCTGAATGCATGCAACTTGCCCCAAGGATGTAACATCCCTGTCCAGCGTGATCCAGGCTCTAGGAGAATCGTTGAAAGATTATTTGGAGAGATTCCATACAACTGTTACAGAAATCAGTAATCCGAATGACCATGCAATTTTGATGGCCGTGACAAGAGGGATTGATCCAGAATCTGATTTTGACGATTAGTTAGCTGGCAAGCCACCCGCAATGATGGAATGCTTTTACGCAAAGGCAGCTCAATATTTAAGAAAGGAGGAAGCCAGATCCTCTAGGAAGAAGAATGTTGCAGGACCAAATAGAAAGGGAGTACAGAGTAATATTGTATTAAAGCAGTCTAATGAAAGCTTTGTAAATGTGCAAATGAATGTCCAGAACAAATCGAATAAGCAAAAAAAAGGTGGAGATATGAGCCGAGGATGAAAAAAGGATTCTGGAAGAGGAAAGCCTAGGATTTTGATGTACAACACTTACATGCCACTTAATACATCCCTGGAGAATGTCTACTTGTCCACCTGCAATACTATGCAGTACAGAAAGCCGCCTCCAAAAGAATCAACATAGAAGCAGAAACAAACCGGAAAATATTTTCGGTTTCATAAATGTTATGGGCATAACACCAATGAATGCTGGCATCTCCAGAATATTATAAAAAAGCCGATTCGAGAAAGGAAGTTACATCAATTTGTTAAAACCCTACAAGATGGCGGGCAAGGGACATCCGACCCCAACCGAAACAAGCACCGCACAGGGTTGAGGAACCTACATGGGCTGGTGGAAGATTAGTGATCAATACAATAGTCGAAGAATCGCATCCGGCTGATAAAAGTTGGCATGAGATGAAGCGCTATGCTGGCGCGATTAAGCATGTGGATTTTGAATAATGTTCAAATACTGAGGATGGAGCTCTGACAAAACATCAACGTATAATGGCAGATGACATCGTATTTAGAAATAGAGATGTAGACAAAGTGGAGGCTCCAATGATTGATCCGATGGTCATTTCGGCCATGATCGGCCCCGTTTTGGTGAGAAGGATATTGGTTGACTGTGGAAGTTCTATAAACATAATTTTCAAGAAAGCTTACGATCAGATAAGGATGGAATCAAAGAATTTGAAACCGTCTAAAGCCTGCATTCATGGCTTTTACGGTTCTGCAATTGAAGATGTTGGTTATGTTGAATTACCTATAGATTTGGGAGAAGATGACCATAGGAGAGTTTGGATTTTTCCTTTTGTTGCTTTGGACGTTGACTCTCCATAGAATGCTTTTTTGGGCCGACTGTCCATAGCTGAGTTTCGGGAAGCTTTTGCCCCATGATGTTTGACTTTGAAGTTCCCAACAAATAACGGAGTTGGAGTTTTTCATGATGATCAGGCAATTGGACGTGCCTGTTATGTAGCTGAGTTGAGGGATGCTCAATGGAGAGAGAAAGGTAAAGGTATGGACAAGTCAGTCAGCATCCATACCATTAAGGATTGGCAACCAGCACCTGAGCCTTGGCTCGAGCGCCACAGTTTGTTCTATAGAGGTATAGATCCGAGAGAAGATGAGGAGGAGCCCAAAGAGACCAAGGCTGCACCAGCTAAGCTGACGATTGATATCACAATCAGCCACGACGACCCGTCACGGGTCCTAAAGATCAGATCACAACTCAGCCCCCTGATGATGAAATAACTTACCAGGTTTCTCCAGTGAATTTTGATGTGTTTGTTTGGACTCACTCAGACATGTGTGGAATCTCACCCACCATTGTGAGCCATGCATTGAATATCGACCGAAGGCATGTCCCAGTGAAACAAAAAAGATGTGGCTCTGATCCGGAGAGATCTGCCACCATATCCACGATGCCCTCTACCCTAGGTGGATATATAATCCTGTGCTTGTAAAAAAGTCGAATGGGAAATGGAGAACATGTATTGATTACTCAGACTTCAACAAGGCATGTCCAAAAGACAGTTTTCCCCTTTCGAGAATCGACCAGCTGGTGGACTCAACCGCGGGACACAAATTACTATCTTTCATGGATGCGTATTCGGGATATAACCAAATCCCGATGCACATTCCCGATCAAGAGCACACCAGTTTCATTACTGATGTTGGATTATAATGCTATGTGGTGATGCCATTTGGACTAAAGAATGCAGGAGCGACTTACCAGCGCTTAGTCAATGGGATGTTTTAAGATCAAAATGGAAAAATGATGAAAGTATATGTGGATGATATGCTTATGAAGTCACAATGATCAAGCGACCACATTAAAGACTTGGTAGAAATGTTTGGCATCCTCTGACATTACAAGATGAGAATTAATCCTATGAAGTGTTATTTTGGCATAGCATTAGGGAAGTTCTTGGTTTTTATTGTTAACGCCCATAGAATCGAAGCTAATCCCAAAAGATTCAGGTTATCCGCGATATCCAAGCACCAAAGACTATCAAACAAGTGTAAAGTCTAAATGAGAAAGTTGTTGCCTTAATTCGATTCATTTCTAGAGCTACCAAAAAATGCATTCCTTTCTTTGACTTGATTAGGAAGGGAAAAGAAACTTCGAATAGACATAGCATTGTAAAGATGCATTTCAAGCTTTGGTGAATCATTTGGAGAGACCCTCATCTTGTCAAAGCCGGTGGATCATGAAGTTTTATACATCTATTTGGCCATGTTGGTATATGCTATAAGTGTCGCATTACTTTGTAAGGAGAATCGAATTTAGAGACCGGATTATCACGTCGGCAAGCGATTGATGGAAGCTGAAAGGAACTATCCAAAAATAGAAAAACTGGCATACTGCTTGCTGATTACATCATGAAAGCTTTGCCCGTACTTCCAGGCACACCTGATCAATGCTTACACCGACCAGCCATTACGATATGTCCTATAGTGACCTGAAACGTGTAGAAGATTACTCAAGTGGATTATCGAGCTTAGTTAATTCGATATCACTTATCTCCCTCGAAGGACTATCCAGGGTCAGGAACTGGCAGATTTTATAGCAGAATTCACTGCACAAGATGATTCCTTGGAGAACAATGAAGTCCCTACCATACGGTGGAAATTGTACACTGATTGAGCATCCAATGATCATGCTTGTAACTCTTGAAGATCGGTCGATCTATTATGCTTTAAAGATTGATTTCCCAATGACAAATAATGAAGCTGAGTACAAAGCCCTGATTGTTGGACTTAAACTCGCTAGAGAACCGGGAATAAAGTCTCTTGGAATCTTTTGTGATTCACAGTTGGTAGTATACCAAGTCATAGGAGATTATCAAGCTAAAGGACAATGGCTTGCTCTATATCCAGCCCAAGTCCAATACTTATTGACTGAACTTGAGTACTACGACACTTCGCATATTCCACAGGATTGAAACAGAGAGGTTGATTCATTAGCAAAGTTTGCTAGCATCGGTGATGCACAACAGATAGGCTTGGTTCTAGTCAAGGTACTAAATGCCCTGAGTATAAATCTGATGAAAATTGACCAAGCACTAGAGACGGAGCCTGAGAAGGAATCATGGATGACTCCATTTAAAGATTATTTGCTATAGGGAGTTCTTCCCGAATGAAAAAATGAAAAGCGACAAATCCTTTGCAAAGCTTTACGGTATATTATACAGGAAGGAGTTATATAAGGAAAAGGTTTCTTTGTTCCCCTTCTCTGGTGTATCGCTCATGATGAAATAAAATGAGTCCTAAAGGAAGTCCATGAAGGAGAATGTGGCGATCATACTGGAGGGCAAATCCTAGCAAAGAAAATACTCCATTGTGGGTATTATTGGCTGATAGTTAATTGAGATGCTGCTGATTATGTAAGGCGATGCGACAAGTGCCAGATATATGCAAAAGTTCCAAGAGCTCCACCGACCGAAATTACATAATTGTTCGCCCATGGTCGTTTGCCATCTGGGCATAGATATTATCGTTTCCTTTCAGATCTCTAAAGATGGTGCAAAGTATGCTATCATCGCAGTTGATTACTTTACTAAACGGGCCATAGCTGAACCTTCAGCCATGGTCACATCTAAGAAAGCAATCAATTTCATTGTCTGGAACATCATCTATCACTTTGGTTTTCCACGAACTATTGTAACAGACAATGGGACTCAATTCGATAGTACCGAATTCAAAGCCTTCTTCCATTAGCATCGTATTAAAAAGAGATTTGCGGCAGTTTCTCACCCTCAAGCGAATGGACAAGTTAAAGCTGTGAACAAAGTCATAAAGTCCATTCTGAAGAAGCATTTGGAAAAGGTTAGAGGCAGGTGGGTGGATGAACTCTCGACAGCATTATGGGCTTATAGGACCACCCATAAGTCCGCGACTGGCCATACTCTACTCGCTTACGGTTCCGAGGCTGTTATTCCTATTGAGCTCCAAGTTCCTTCTCATCAAGTAGCTTATTACGATCCCATAACAAACAAAGATTTCTTTTTGGAATCTCTATACTTTATAGATGTGAAACGTAAGGAAGCTGATTTGAGGGTAGCTGCACACAGACACCGAGTCGTCCGATACTCTAAAGTCCGACCTAGAAATTTTGAAATCGACGACCTCATCTTAAAATGGGTTTTCCCTGCCCCATCACATATGAATCCAACAAAGGAAGGACCATATGTCATCGAATATAGGCTTGGAGAGGGAACCTTCAAGCTAGCAACTGTTGATGGCATCGCACTCCTAAGAGTGCGGAATAGCAAGCAATTGCGACGCTATTTCACTTAGTTTACTTCCTTTTCATTCAGGCATATTTAGTTTAAAAATTTACTTTAGAATTTGTTTTTCCAAATATGTGATAAGATAAGTTATGTCACTACTTTTTATTCAGTAATAGAACTTTGAATTTTCTATTATATCTATGACCAGCCATTGCAGTACATGTTAGTCGTGATATATGACCAACTGAATCTTACTGTTTGACAAGACCGACATAACTCTGAAGTGATTGAGATTCGATTGGTCACTTATTGAATCAAACCCTATACTTGAGGGCAGAACAACCGACTAAAGAAAATTGAACTCGACTATTTTCCAAATAACTCACGTCCTCAGAGTGCGGATATGAGTATAAATCTAAATGGGTGTGACCGACCACCTATGAAATGACTCTTGTCCTCAAAATACATATATGAGCATAAACGAAATAAAAAGGCGTGACCCGAATGCCCACTAACTCTTATCCCCAAAGTGTGGATGTGAGTATAAACAAATAGATGAGTTCGGTTCCACCGCCCACTATTCCATAAACACTAGCCTGAAAACGACAAGAGGAGTGTAAACTCACTAAGGATGGAGTTTGACCATCCACCACCAAATCCGCTAATCTAAGACTGGGGGCAGGAGTATAATTACTCAAACCGCTGAATTCGATATCATAAGACTAAGGCTCGAGCCTAGTGTTTGATACGACTCGAGGCTACGACCTCAGGGAGGCCTTGGGATGGATAAATCAGGTCGATATCCGATCCAATGAGCAACAAATTACAAATACATTAAATGGAAAACATGATAGCTTGATCATTTAAATAAGTGTATACGAAAGTTCTGCACAAAAATAAAATAGTTCTTATTCACACTAAACTTGCTGTACACAATACAAGTTTATCCAAAATGAGAAATAAAAATGAGGGTCGTACCCAAACAAACATGACCAACGAAAAGAAAAAGTAGCCATCCAAGTTGCTTACGCATCATACCAGCCCAAAGATTATTTCTTGGACTTCCCATCTTTCTTTTGTTTCTTGGGAGTGGCTCCTTTCGAACTGCCATTTGATCCTCTCTTTGACTTTTTTCTGCCTCGGCTTCTCTTTGAAGAAACATCTTCAGTTATGTGGATCGAGGCGGCATCATCTTTAGAAGCTGGAGGCATTAGGGCACTCTCAGCACTAGAAGCGAGGGGGGACTTCATCTTGGGAATTGTCCTGCTATAAGGGATCATCTTGAGCGGGATAGGAATCTGCACATTGAAATCCAAATCAACTGGCTTAGTTTTTGCCTTCTTTTTTTAACAATTCTTCCTACTCAATGTGCTCTTCCATGCTAGGTTCATCAGTAGGGTTGGAAGAGCCCGTGATTACAACATTCTCATCGAAGGGAATTTCATGGTGTGTGTCGCTTCCTTCCATGAACAATGCCTCCATGAATTAATCATCAATAACAAAGGTTTCCTCTTGAGCACCCTGAGCAACGGCCGAAGTTGTAACTTTAATGGATTCTGTCACGGTCGCTTGTGATTCAAATTGAGGCTCTTGCAAGGGAAGAGGAATGATGCCTGATAGATTTAAAGCTAAGAAAAAATAAGTGGAAAGATTAGAAATATCAACTGATAACACCTTAACTTTTTGCAAGACGGAGAATGTCAACGAAATACCTTCCTCGGTGTGGTTCATAAATTGAGCTGAAATGTCCTCAGAACTGCGTTTGAGAATTGGAGAAAGCCGAGGCTTGTCTGGATCATACCTGGGGATGGTTGAAGAATCTACCTTGGAGCTAGGGATAACTTAGGGTGCTGGGGGCAATTCAATTGTAACATTGGGTTGTGCTAACCCGGATCCTTCACCTACTTCATGTGAAGAAGTAGCAGCAGATTCTTTCTTAAGTGTAAGCTAAATATCATGCAATGTTTTGGGTTTATCGCCCAAGTATTTCACTCTAAAGCCTAGACAGGTCGATTTCCTCGGTACTAAGAAGTTTCTTTCTTCTGCAACAAGAAATTCCCACGCATGCCAGAGTTGGTAGGGACAATCGTTACCAAGCCATGTTAAATTTCTATGCTTGAGAACCTTGATATTGTAAAGAATAAGAAGTGGGTCGAGCTTGTTCATTACCTCCTCCCTAACCTTATCCTTGGTAGCTTCTACTTCACGTTGAATAAGTGCATCGACATCTTTGGCCCTTTCAATGGCCGTGTCTCTCTCAAGTCTAACATTCACCAGCTCGTCACAAGCATCTTGAGCGATTTTTTGAGCATCATCTTTCTTCTTGTTTTCATACTCAAGCTTAGCCTTAAGTTCTGCTATCTCCTTTAAGGCTGCAAATTCATTACTTTGAGCTGTATCCCTCTCGAGTGCTATTTCTTGATTTCGATGAAGCAACACCTGGACCATATCAAGATGACTGGATTTCATCTCCTCTATGGATTTGATAGCAGCATTAGCTTTTCCCTCGGCATCTGCTAGGGAGGTCCTAGAAGCCTCCAACTTATTTGTCAAAGTATCGATAATTCTTTTATTTTGAGCTTCCTGACGCTTTAACTTTTTAATTTCGATCGTGTGCTCAAAGGATACTTTCGACGTTTTCTCTGCTACCTTCACCCATTCATGATACTGCATGTGGATACCAGTGACATAGTCAAAAGTCATTTTCAGAACATGGTCTGGGACCCTCTTTGGGTCGGGAGGGAAAAAGAACCCTTCAAAACATAGATTTGAAAACTCTTCTTGAAGTTGTGCCATGCGAGCAGCTAGATTGACTATAGGATCTTCAGTAGCGGTTTTGACTTTAGTATTTTCCTTATCGAATCTTTGCGCAGCAACGTGTTCGCTATAGCGAAGACGATCACTAGATCATTAAGAGTGAGAAGGAACCAAAGGTTGTGGAGGAACTGGGGACTACGAGATGGATCAATAGGTAGATCCTAGCGATTAGTTGGCTTATCGAAACCCATTAAAGGAGGGGATCTCGAACTTGATCGATGCTTATCTTGGGATGGCTTTTCCCTATCACCTCTATCTTAATGACCCTGATCCCGACCGGAGCGATAACTTGAATCATAATACTCTTGACTACCGCCTTAACGGTAAGAGCTAGAGCGTGAGCCAAAAAATTGGTGGTGTATATCCTGGAGGGAATCAAACATGTTCTTTTTCTTCACCATCGTTTCCGCAAAGGAAAACAGAAGTCAATCAACTTTAGGCATTAAAAAGAACAAGTCGAGCATAATGCAATGTTGAGGGGTGCAAGTGTGTGCAAATGTCCTTGTGTCACCCTCCGACAAAC
Organism: Allium fistulosum; assembly: GCA_030737815.1. Classification (NCBI taxonomy): domain Eukaryota; kingdom Viridiplantae; phylum Streptophyta; class Magnoliopsida; order Asparagales; family Amaryllidaceae; genus Allium; species Allium fistulosum. The sequence continues at coordinate 309,461,867 of CM060905.1, read as the reverse complement.
CAAGTGCAAGAGCTTTGCTCATTGGAGTAACTTCTCCTCTAGAAGTTGGAATCTCAGTGCCAGTTCTGGTGGGAGATTCCGACCCCTCTATGCTCACATTAGTAAAGTGAAAGCGTTAAGGTCATGTGGAATTGGTAGACTTAAAAAAGAATCAAGCGGTATACTTGAACGCTCTGACGGTTTAGAAGAAGATTCATCTTGAACAATCTTAGGAGCTATCGACGACCTGAGTTGATCAGAAAGACGACATTTTGGAAATTTATAAACAAATGTTTTCTTTTTCTCCTATCGAGAACCGAGGGTTGTGAGGTATGCGAGGATCTGACCTCGACTCCAAGACCAGATTCGTCATCATTGTGACTGGGCACATCACCTTTGTCTCCTTGGCATCGGTACTAGTGAATTATTGAGCACCCATGGCTATGGGCATGACGAGATCATTTAGATTGTCTCTTTGACTGACTGCATCCCATGGTCTTATCCCTGCAGTTTGAGAGACTTTAGGTAGCCCTACACTGAGGCCCTCTTCTGTCAAAAAAGTAACAAGCTGTTCGTCCATTGAAGAATTCGATGTTTCTGTCTTCAGGCGATGCATTTTTCAGAGTTGTGACCGCCTCCTCATAAAGATTATCGCTGGGTCGAGTGACGATGCCTATTAAAGTAGTTACTTAGTCGGGAATACGACCTAAATATCAGTTTTTCACCCTAATATAAAGATAGTGGATAACACTTACGTCTTTCCAACCATTGTCGAGCGAAACCTCTTCACTGACTCAAGAAATGTAAACGAATGACTCCCTGTCCATCGCTTGGAAGAAAATATGGATTGAATGTCATCGATGGTTGGAGAACGATGCAAGAACTCTATAAATACCATATAAGTACAATTGAGAAGAGCGTAGCCGTTCGGATGAAGCTACGCTGGAGCTATCCTTAAATAACGAAGAATTTCCCGGATGTATGAGTTAAATGGCGGGATGCATCCGACCCAACACATGAACTTGTTGCACGATGTATATCCTTCTAGGGGTCTATGAGTCCTATCATCCCACAACAGAACCAACACATCATCAAAAGGAATTCCATGCCTTAAGAAGATTCGGCGAAGAGCATCTTCCTTAATTTTAGGGGCTACAAAATCAGCAAGGTTCTCCAGTATAATTGTGTTATCCCGCCTTTTGGCAAGGCCGTGATACCAAGGACTTAACTGAGAACCAAGGATAGTCCGTCCCAAAGATTGGTTATTCATACATTCACTATGGATGATAGTGAATCCTGTTTGAGTCCGGATCAGGCTACAATCGATATGATACGACAAGCAAAGCTATGAGAGTAACCATATGAATAGTGATTGGTATCCATCACTAGCCTCACTTCCTATCCAACCTACTTCGTATCCATCCCTTCAAAAAGTCCCATTCGTGTCCATCCAAGCAAGCAATGGTTCGTAACCATAGGAAGATAGCAACCTCATTCATCTACATTCACTTTGTAGCCATAACCAAGAACATTGTGTTCGTATCCATGCAAAACCGCTCCATCAAATCCTAAAGGAAAAACCCACGTTTGTATCCACCTCATTCGTACCCATCGAGTTCGTATCCATCAACAACCATCTCCTTTGTGTCCACTTCGTTTGTATCCATCAAATGAGAGTAACCAGACTCATATCGATCATTCACTCGATCGATACGATGGAAGAAGCCGTGTAACGATACGAATCCATCGACACGAAGTCACTCCTGAAACCGATGCGAATGGGGGAGAGAACCATTGATATGAAACAGCTACAAACCTCGATACAAAGTGGGGCACGGTCAATCGATACAAAAGGAAGATTTTAGATCGATACGAAGGAAGCCTAGAAGAGAGGAAAACTCAGTCACTCGGCATGAAAAGTGGATCGATCCTAGAAGATAGCGCCACGACTCCTAACAAGCATGTGCCTAGTATGGTTACGAATAGGAGCGTTACGAATGGAAGCGATACAAAGTTCAGCTACACATTGAAGACTCAAACTTGTATCAATCATATCTCATAATCTACAAGTCAAAATGCCACCAAATTTTCACAGGAGTTCGCGTGCCACCTCAAGAATGTACCTGATCGGTCTCGGCCCAAAATAACCATTTCTTGATCAATACGAATTGGACACGTATCGCTCCCGAATCAAGTAGAAATCACCTGAACTCGATCCCGTGGGCCCGCCCACGTGAGAGAAGAAGTCTTCCGAGATCTGGACGAGATATTTCCTGCCTACGCCTATAAATAATGACCATGGACCTACAGAAAAGGGACTTTTGGCTTCTCTATGCTAACATTCTGCCGGAATCACTTCTATACTATAGTTGTACTGTTGTAACCTCTTGTAATCAGCGAGTGAGATTTCCATAAACATCAATCATTTCATAGTGGACATAGGCAATACGCCGAACCACTCTAAATTTGTGTATTTCTACATTTGTTATTATCTGTTGATTGGTGTTTTTGTTAGATCTGCCTCATTATACATTTATTTTCTTCATTTTATCTCTTCAAACACATCTAAAGAGTGTTGTGCCCAATTTTGGTACAAACACTTTGGTGCTTTCACTGAGAAAACCATCTTTTCTCCTGCTCATTGGATCTGCTGCCGATATTGGATTGCGAGAATCTAAGGAGAAGATCCAGATCTCAAGCCTAGAAGTTCTTCCATGCTATTCAGATTTGCACCAAGTCCTGGAGAGAACTTCACCATTCACCATGGTTGCTACCAGGACTACCTCAACAGTGGCAGATCCAGAAGGACGGGATAGGCAGAACCCCACGCAACTTCCTCCTACCGACCAGAATGTTGCCGGACCTTCGAATCCATAAGGCCCTGTCACCAGGGAAGAGTTCCAACTGCTAATGCAATAGCTGACTCAAAGCCGCCAGCACCTTACCTAGTAGCTCCGTGCCAACGTGGAGTTAACCATTCGGCTGAACCATGAAAGACGAAGGAGATCGAGAAGGGATCAAGCTTCCTACTCATCCACTGAAAGTTCAGCTTCCTTTGATTACAATCACAGATCCACACGCCCACGGTTGGATGGAAGCTATACACAGGCTACCAAAGTCAGCACACTCTGAATCTTGGGCAACCAAGAGTTGGCCGTCGACCAGCCACCAGACCGAACCCTCATCCCGGGGAGGGACGACTCCTTATCATACTACTGACAACCATGCTGCTGTCGCCGCTACTGAGTTGGGAGCTGACACTCGAAACCGAACAGATCCGAACCGTCGCCAGCATGAGTATACTTCTGAGCCTTATGTTCCTGAAGACCTAGAACCAAGGAGGCAAGATATGGACCGTCGATCGCGACCGGCCCATCCTTGCATTGTGGAACCCGACCATACCTTGGCTCAGCATGCCCAGAATGTCCAGATGCCAGACATCCCGACAATGATCCTTTAGATGATGCGAGAAAGTCAAAGCCTCACCGATGATGACTAGGGAATCTTCCGAAGTCATACCCTTTTCACCAATGACATCCTCTATACTGAACCGCCTCGGCGATTCAGAATGCCAACTCTACCTGTTTATGAAGGGAGCTCTGACCCTAACAAGCACATTTTATAGTATGAATGGTTAATGAACGCCGCATGGGCTGATGGTGCGATCAAATGCCGAAGTTTCCGAATTTCCCTATGAAGGATCGCAACTACGTGGTTTACTCACCTACCACCTCGATCTATCTCATTTTTCGATCAGTTGGCAATGAAGTTTGTTGAACAGTTTTGCATGCATGTCATAAGGCCCAAAGATGTTATTACCTTGTCCAGTGTCACTCAAGCTACCGGAGAGACACTCAGACGTTATCTGAAGAGGTTTCATGCTGCATGCGCTGAGATTAGTAATCCTAACGACAACTCTATTATGATGGCACTGACTAAGGGGATCGATCCCGATTCCGAATTTGGCAACTGGTTGGCCAGAAAACCCCCTGCGTCATTGGACCATTTCTATTCCAAGACAACTTAGTTCTTGAGAAGGGAGGATGCGAAATAGTCTAGGAAAAAGGATGCGCAGGGCCCAGTGTGGAAGGAATCCAAAGCAATGCCGCTGTAAAATAAAGCGGGGAGAGTTTCGGAAAGGTGCAGTTAAACATACAGAATCAACAGTCAACAGAAAGGCGATGAAAGTCAGGGTAGGAAACGGGATCAGAATCGCGGACTGCGACGTAGAGCTCCCATGTTTGACACTTATACTCCTTTAAATACATCTCTGGAAAATGTGTACCTACAGGCCTGCAATACTATCCAATATAAGAAAACTGCTCTGAAGCAATCGTCGGAAAAACAGATTAAAACGGGGAAGTTTTGTAGATTTCACGATAGTTATGGCCATAACATGAACGAGTGCCATCATTTATAGGATATTATCGAGAAGTTGATACGAGAAAGAAAGTTGGAGTAGTTTGTACGGGCGCCGCAGTCTGGAAGGTGGGCCTATCAAATCAAAACCAAATACCAAATCAGATGAGACCGGAGGAACCCGCTCGCACCAATGGGAGGCTAGTGATTAATACTGTCAGTGGTGGTCCTCATCCAGCAGATCGGAGCTGGAGGGAAATGGAGTCATATTCTAGCTCTATTAGGCATGCGAACTTCAAATGTTGTAGTAATTTGGAAGACGGGGCTGCGGCCAAACAATAGAAAATGATGACATACAACATCGTATTTTGAGACAGGGATGCCGACAGAGTCGAAGCCCCAACCATTGATCCACCAGTCATTTCAGCTCAGATAGGTCCTGCTTGGATGAAGAGGATCTTAGTGGACATTGGTAGTTCAGTGAACATACTGTTTAAGCGAGCTTATAATCAGATGAAGATGGAAGCAAAAGATTTGAAGCCTCGTCAATCTCGTATTCATGGCTTTAATGGAAGTGCGACTATACCCACTGGGATGGTGGAGCTACCAATGGAGTTGGGAGTTAGAGAACGCTGGAGAGTCCGGATATTATAGTTTATTGTATTGGATATAGACTCACTGTACAACGCTTTCTTGGGCTGACCGGCCCTAGCTGAGTTCAGGGCTGCTATTGCCCCTTTGTGTTTGACTTTTAAATTCCCTACCGACAATGGAGTTGGAGTCGTTCAGGGAGACCAGGCTGCTAGACGAGCCTGTTATGTTGCTGAGCTTTGGGAAGCACAGCGAAAAGAAAAAGGAAAGGGCATAGAGGAATCTCTCTGCGTTCGCTTTGCGGAGAATTGACAGTTAACACCTGGGCCAAGGCCCGGGCACCACAACCAATTCCCAAGAGATCTTGACCCGAGAGATACCGAAAGTGAAGACGAAGTCAAAGACAGTCAGGCTTCCCCGGCAAAGCTGACGATCGATGTTCTGATCGATGATAATGACGATTCTAAAATGGTAAAGATCGGATCTCAGCTAAGCCAACAAATGAAGGAGGAATTGGTTGAATTTCTCTGGGCAAACCTCGTCGTGTTTGCCTGGACGCACTCCGACATGTGTGGAATCTCCCTAGACATCACGAGCCACACATTGAATATTGACCCACGGCATGTTCCGGTCAAGCAAAAAAGGCGTGGTATGGATCCAGAGAGATCTGCCGCCCTTAAGGAAGAGGTAGATAAACTCAGGTCGAACGGGTTTATCCGAGATGCATTATATCCAAAATGGGTGTCCAATCCTGTACTTGTCAGAAAACCTAAGGGGAAATGGAGAACATGCGTTGACTACTCAGACTTGAATAAAGCTTGCCCTAAAGACAGTTTTCCACTTCCCTGAATTGATCAGCTCATAGATTCAACGGCTGGACATGAACTCTTATCCTTCATGGATGCGTATTCTGGCTACAACCAGATACCCATGCACTTGCCCAATCAGGAGCATACCAACTTCGTCACCAATCTAGGACTTTACTACTACAAAGTCATGCCATTTGGACTAAAGAACGCCGGGGCAACCTACCAACGGCTAGTTAATCGAATGTTCACTAACCAGATCGGGAAAACCATGGAGGTATATGTGGACGACATGCTTGTGAAGTCGCGATTCTCCACCAATCATATCAAAGACCTGGAAATAATGTTCAACATCCTCCGAGAGTACAGAATGAAACTCAACCCATTGAAATGCCACTTTGGGGTCACGTTTGGAAATTTCCTTGGATTCATTGTTAATGCCCAGGGAATCGAAGCCAATCCCGAGAAAATCTAGGCAATTAGAAATCTTGAGACTCCAAGGACTATAAAGCAAGTTCAGAGCCTCAATGGGAAAGTAGCAGCACTGAGTAGGTTCATTTCAAAATCCACCGACAAATGCATTCTCTTCTTCGATCTGATCAGAAAAGGGAAATGAAATTTTGAATGGACCACGGAATGTGAGGGCACATTCCGAGCACTGGTTTAACACCTATCCACACCACTCATTCTGTCAAATCTATTGATCATGAGAGATTGTACATCTACTTGGCGGTGTCAGAAAATGTATCAGTGCTGCCTTAATTCGAGAGGTAGACCGGATACAACAGCCGGTCTATTAAATTAGCAAACGAGTGACTGGAGCAGAGAGAAATTATCCAAAGCTGGAAAATTTGGTTTATTGTCTTGTCATTGCCTTGAGGAAGCTCCGCCCGTATTTTCAGGCTCATCCTATCACTGTATACACCGACCAGCCATTACGATAGGTCTTTACGTGGCCTGAGACATCTGGTAGTTACTCAAGTGGAATATCGAGCTGAGTCAGTTCGACACCACTTACACACCAAGGCGAGCTATTCAAGGGCAAGTCCTAGCAGACTTCATCGCTGAATTCACTATCTCCGAGGACTTGCCCAAAACCAGTGAATCTTCCAAATATGTTTGGAAGCTACATACTAATGGTGCATCAAATGACCGATGCTTAGGCACCGGGGTTGTACTTGAAACTCCTGAAGGCCGATCTATATGCTATTCTTTAAAGTTCGATTTCCGTGCGACCAACAACGAGGCCGAATACGAAGCCCTGCTCGCCAGATTAAGGTTTGCTAGAGATTTAAGAATTGTTGCTGTGGAGATTTACTGCGATTCACAATTGGTCGTGTGCCAAGTTCGAGGGGAGTACCAGGCCAAAGACCGAAGGCTAGCTGCTTATCTTGCTTGGGTTCAGGAAATATTGAATCAATTCGATTATTATGCCATCATTGCATACCCCGAAAACACAATCAGAAAGCCGATTCCTTGGCAAAGTTAACCAGTACCGGTGAAGCACAACAAATGGGACTCGTTCCCATAGAAACATTATCTTCCCTGAGTATTGCTCAGATTGAGACCGACTGGGTACTTGAAGTCGTACCCGATGAGGATTCATGGATGACTCCGCTCAGAAACTATCTCGAGCATGGGACCGTGCTAGAGTGCAGAAGTGAAAAAAGACTAGTTCTTCGAAAGGCTTCGCAGTTCACCATTCAGAATGGAGTCATGTATAGAAGAGGATACTATGTTCCTTTACTCTGGTGTATTGCCCACGATGAAATTAAACGAGTATTGCATGATGTACACGAAGGAGAATGTGGTGATCACACTGAGGGGCAAGCTCTTGCTAAGAAAGTGCTTCAGTATGGATACTATTGGTCGACTGTAAATTGCGACGCATCGAATTACGCTAGGAAGTGTGACAGTTGTCAGAAACATGCTCGGATTCCAAGAGCCCCGCCTACAGAAATAACTCAGATGGTCAGTCCCTGGCCGTTCGTAGTATGGGGCATCGACATTATTGATTCTCTACCTCTGGCTAAAGGTGGTGCGAAGTACGCCATCATTGCAGTTGATTACTTTACCAAATGGGCGGAAGCTGAGCCTTTTGCTACTATCACAATGAAGAAAGTGATCAACTTTTTTGTACGCAACATTATCTGTCAATTTGGTGTCCCACACACCATCATCACTGACAATGGAGCCCAATTCGACAACATCGAGTTCAAGAATTTCTATCAGCGATTGCATATCCAGAAGAAATTCTCTGCGGTTGTGCACCCTCAAGCGAATGGAAAGGTAGAAGCTGTTAATAAAATTATAAAGTCCATCCTGAAGAAACGATTGGAAAAGGCCGGAGGCAAATGGGTCGATGAGCTTCCTATGGCCCTATGGGCTTATCGAACAACCCACAAGTCAGTGACCGGCCATACTCCATTTTCACTTTCCTACAGTTCAGAAGCCGTTATTCTAATCGAGTTGGAAGTACCTTCTCATCGTGTGACATATTATGATCCAAAGACAAATGCTATATTACTCGCTAAATCCTTGGACTTATTAGATAAGAAGCGCGAAGAGGCTGATTTGAGGGCAGCCGCGTACCGAAGACAAGTCGCCCGATTGTACAATGCCAAAGTTCGACCCCGAACCTTTGAACTCGGCGATCTTGTCCTTAAGAGAATTTACCCGGTTCCTTCACATATGAAACCAACGTGGGAGGGGCCGTATGTTATTGAATGGAGACTCAGAGACGACACATTTAAATTATCAACCATCGATGGTCTCACTTTGCCGAGAGCCTGGAACAACGAGAGTCTTCGTCGCTACTACACATAACAGTCTTTATTTTTCATTCAGTCTGCTTTTCATTTGCAATTTGTTTATGCATTTTGAAATTTGAATTTGTAATAAGGTAGTTGACTTTGTCATATTTTCTTATTTCAGTAATAAAATGCAATCTCTTCGAGCCAGAGCAGTGATTTTTAAAATGCGTCATACGACCATCACAATGCACGGAGAGCTAAGTTCCACCCTACGGTGGGATTTATTCAAATAGGGAGTGAATGTGATACGACCGGTCACTCGCTAAGTGAAACCCGAGCTCGGGGGCAAGCCATCACACTGAAGCCAAAAAAGGATTGATGCACGACAATCCTCTAACTAACTCCAGATTCCCAGAGTGCGAGTTGGAGTATAAACTTACAAATGCAGGCTCGAAGAGGGTGGATTCGTCCACCTAACGACCTTGGCCGTGTTTAAACCAAGTTCAAGGAGGATGGATCCGTCCATCTAACTACCTCACTTGTTAACTCAGGGTGGATGTGAATCGATCGTCCACGATCCTGATAAATCCACCATTCCCGAAGTGCGAACGAAATTCTAAAACTTAAAACAGATGTGATCGACCGTCTGTTAACCAACTCCAGATTCCTAGAGTGCAAACTGGAGTATAAACATCAAAATGGGTGTAAGCGACCACCCATCGGCTAACTCTAAGTCCCCAAAGTGTGGATTGGAGTATAAACACAAACCGGGTGTGAAACGACCACCCGTAAGACAACTCCGAGTCCTCGGAGTGTGGGCCGGAGTAAAATGCAGATCGGGTGTGACTGACCACCCACGAATCAATCTAAGTCCCCAAAGTGCGGACGAAATTCTAAATATCAAATGGGTGTGACTGAGCACCCGTAAAGTAACTTAAATCCCCGGAGCGCGGACATGTCTCTAAACCTTAAGCGGGCATGACCGACCACCGACGTACAAGTACAATCCCGAAAGTGTGGATGCAATCACCAATAGATGAGTGAGTGTGATTCGACCACCCGAACTCATCTTGTTTCAGCCTCGTTTCAACAAAGTTAAGCTCGGTATATTAAAGGCGAAAAGCAATTGTCGACCAACCTTTTCAATTTGTCCCCGGGACTAGGGGAAAAACTGAAGTACCAGCTACTGACAAGACAGTGCAGTATTGCAACTCGACTTAACATTCGGTCATGACCCGAAGCTGTGGCTTCAGGACTTAACAACTAAACTCACGTCCGATTCAAAGACTAAAACTTCACAAGTACATTGAATGGAAGTTCTAGCGCTGAAATACATAAGCAAATAAATGCAAAACTGTGCTGAGAACAAAATGGAATTTTATTTCAACTATTCTATGGAAAAGAAGGATAAGTACAAAAGTATTCCACAAAATCCTACTAGTAGGGGTCGAACCCGCATCTATACACGGCCTACAGGAAACAAAAGGAAATTCCTATCTGTCTACCAAAAATGAGGCAAGAAGACATGTTTATTCTCTCGTTTTCTTCTTCTTCTTCGGCGTTGACCCACTGGAACTACCGCTCGGATGCCTCTTTGAGCCTTGCTTTTTGGTGGTTGGTCTCCAGTCGGGGGAATTATGGTAAACTCTTCCTCCGAACTCACATGAATTGGAATACTTTCTGGAGGTGGAGTTAGAGGAATATGATTGACATTAGAAGAGGATGGAGGCACACCAGTGTTGACAATTGTACCACCAGGAGAAATCATTCACAGAGGAGCTGGACCAGGGCCCACCATCCCACCTCCAATACCACTGGCCCACGTTGCTGCTTCCATCTCGGCGTTGATCTCTGCTATGACCTCTTCTTCATGAATTGTTTGGGTGTCCATGGGATGCTGCCAGTTGGGCCCGAAGAGCTGACCACAGATGTGCCTCCGCCCATGACAAATGGCAGGTCAGTAAAATGGTCGCTTTGATGACCAAGAAGTTCTTCCATCATCTACTCATCAAAAGTAAAAGTGCTCCCCTGCGCTCCATCGGTTGGTGCAGTGGCCGTTGTTGTGGTCGTCTCTGTTATAAGGGCCTCCTGCTCGTGATGTGGCTCTTAGGTTGCAGGGTGCACGGCCGATGCAGCTCCTATAGATGAATAGAGATAAAAGAAAAGAGTGTTAGTGATTATCTCAAACTACGCTCCTGACTTTAAATAAGTGCAAGAAATGTTCAGGATACCTTCCTCAGAATGGCTTACGGATGGAGCCGGAACAGCTTCACTGACATGCTCACGAGCTGGAGACAACTGCGGTTGATCAGGATTGTATGCGGGCACAGATTGAGGATCAACCACAGGAGTAGATTCAGGCAAGGTTGGCATAAGAATTCCGGAACCCGCATCGTGATGCTCAACGCCAGAACCCTCTCCAGCCTCCGAGTGCTGAGTACCGAGTCTATCCTTTTCAAATGTGATAATAGCATCATGGAGAACTCTTCTCTCATCTTCATTTAGCACCCGAGTTTCTAATTCGAAATCGTTAATGGATTCAATGTGGTGCTCAACTTTTTCATCTTCCACCAAGTGGCACCAAGCATTGTATAAATGTGATGGATAGTTTTCGAGCCAGCTTAGATTTCAATGCTTCAGAACATTGGCATTGTACGCAATAAAAAGATCTTCGATGTCAACCTCCAACCTGGTCTCTGCCGCTCTCACTTCATTCTCAACCCTGGCTTCGGCTTTCTGAACCTTAAGCGTTGCCGCATCCCTCTCATCCCTAAGCACCACAGCCTGCTCGCATGCTTCCTGGGTGGCTTTATTTGCATCGTCTTTCTCTTTGATGACTTCAGCAAGTTTGGCTTTAAGCTCCTCAAGCTCTTTAAGCGCCCCATCTCTTTCAGCCATGACTGTGGTGGTCCGATGTCCCATCTCTTCAACCAGGGCTAAGTGTGTTCGCCTCATCTCTTCCATCCTCCAAGTTGCCTCATTAGCCCTTTTATTGGCCTCTATTTTTGAATTTCTCACGGACTCGTTTTCATCATTAAGCACCTGAGTTATGCGGTCCTTCTGAGCGAGATCAGTTCCTAATTTCTCGATTGTCTTTGCCCGCTCAAAGGCCACCGCTGATACTTTTTCCGTGGCCTTCATCCACTCCCGGTATTGGCCATAAACATCATGAATGTAGTCGTACATTGTCTGTTCTGCCTCGATGGGAATTCACTTTAAGTGCGGGGGAAAGATGACGCCATTAAAGCAAACATTTAGAAATCTATTTTTAGCTTAGCGATTATAACCGCTCCCTCCCCAGTGGGCTCTGTGATGGCTTGCTCAGTGACGACGAGAGTTTCGGTCCTCCGACGTTGTGGGTCAGGCCTTGGTGCTTAAGAAGGTGGTATTTGACGCGAAGGTTCCAGGGGTTGTTTACCAGAACCAGAAGGTTGTGTTGGACCTCGAGGTGGCGGAGAGTGTGGCCGGGAGCGATGCCTATACTCTCTCTCTCTATCCCTTTCCCTCTCGTAATGCTCCCTCTCCTGACTAGAATAGCCACGGTCACGGTCTCTATCAGCCTCACGCCTGCGAGACTCAGAATATGTGCTGGATGAATGGCGCGCAGAGCGAAGGCTACCAAGCATAAATTCCCGCCTCATCATCGTATTTGTAAAATAAAAAGAGAAGCAAAGTTGGTAATCTCCATAAACGAATAGCTTATGATTGGAGATTGTGTAGTGCCATGAAGTGTATGTATGCATGCGCAAACCCCCCGACCAACTGGTTATATCAGCCATACTCGAAGAAATTGACTCGTCTAGATCTAAAGCGCTTTGAAGCCCTTCCAATCCGGTATCTTGTTGGAGCGACACATAATCCGAAATTGGAATGTCTCCAAGTCCTTCGAAGGGATTCTCTATGTGTGGGGAAGGTGCCTCTGAGATTTTAACATCGGCGATTGGTAGGGACACGACCATAGATTTCCATCTCGTAGGCTTGCGAAGCTTATGAGCAACCGCCTTGCCTTTTCTTTTTTCCTCTGGATGTCGAGGACTATCTGAAGGCCCGGCTATAGGTTCATCTTCAGTGGGCATATCCTCTTCACCGCCCTGCTCAGCAATTACAATCCCGTGCGCCCTACGCCTAGCCCATCTTGCCGGAGCTGCCCTAAGAGATCCTTCAAGCCCTATGCTTGGGTCTATGTCAATCAGCCCAACAGCCCTTAAATTTTCATCTGTAAGCACCGCTTCGATCTCTCTAATCTCGCTCGGCACCTCTTGAAGAATTCGCACTATTTCCTTAAATCGAGCACCTTCAGGTCGTGGAATTGAAGCTGTAAAGGAAAGAAAATGTTAGACTCAACATCGGTTATAACTATCTCATTAGTTGCCAGAGAGATTGCGGCACTTACGTCTGAATAGCCACCATCTAGCGAATCATGATGGACACCGAACGTAGAACCACTCGGTTTTGAAGTAGCTAAGTCTGGTCCAAGTTCCAATCACTATTTGACAGTTTCTGGCTCCCTCTAAGAATGTGAAAAAGGGTTATCTCCCCGACTCTTTACATTGAATAAGAATTTGACTTCCTCTGGAGTCAGGGTCGGAAAAGGTGCTCCATGAAGATGATGAATAAGCTATTCAGAAGAGCGTACCCGTTCAGATGTAACTATGACAGGGCAATCCCTAAATAAGACAACACCTCTCGAATATATTGATTGAGTAGTGGAAGCGTCCCGACTGTGCAGGAAAATCGATTAAAACCGGTGTACCCTTCCGGGGGAGTATGTGACTTGTCGTTCGGCTCTGGTAACAGAACATCGTTCAACGATAGTCCATGCCGCTAGCAAATTCTCCCCAACATATCTTCAGAAACATTGGATGGTACATAATCTTGTGGATTCCCAATGAAGGTTTCTCCTGGTAGCTCGTCCGGAGCTGGACTTATGACCTCGGCCGCGATGGCCGGCATCTCTATTACCAAAGGGGGTGGACTTTAGGCCTCTTGCCGTTGTGAACTCCTGGGTTCCATAGCTAATCAACTCATCAAAAACCATCGTTAGGTGATAATAATCCAGTGTGTTCCCCCATGTGAAATGCATGAATGTGTTGTATAATGCAATGCTGTATAATACTTAAGAAAATTCTATGGAGATTAGCAAAGTGTTTGAATGATGAGACTCCAGAATTCAACCAGAGTGACCGTCATCACTGACCGTCACAACCATGCTATGTAGACTTTGGAGATCGATTCAAATTGAGGTTCGTTAAGCGTTGTCATATTACAATTCCATCGACGAGCTTCAAAAGGCGGTCAAATGTGCAGTACATTTAAGTCAGATTATGTAAGACAGAAGCTCATCGGGGTCAAGTGCTTAAGAATGCAATTCGTATCGATAAAAGTTTAAACTTGAATCAACCACCAAAGTCTACTTCGTCTCGATCAAGGGAACGCCATTTCGTATCGATCGAGAAACTATGGTTCATATCGACCAAAAAATAGTGGTTCATATTGATGCTAAGTTGTCTACTTCATATACATTCAGAGGAATCTCTCTCGTATCGATTGGCAAGCCACTAAGTCGTATCGATTAGATTATTTGTTTCCATTTTCAAAGTTCGTATCGATCGAGGGACATCGATGCGAATGCCATTTATTAACGATCGATATGAGAGATGTCGTTGGCTAATCGATATGAAAGTCTCGTCACCAACCGATATGAAGTACTCCACTCATTCGATACGAAGCACTGCCAGTCTAAGTCGATACGAATCCCCTCCTTCCTTCACCGATACGAAGCCTAGGCTGAACCACCATCACTCCAACTCCTTCGTATCCCTCCTCAATCCTTCTTCCCCAACTAACATGGAGGCTATCAGTGCTCATCATCAAACTCCAGCCATCCACGACCACGATTAAGACAGCGTGAGGAGGTCAAGTCTCATCATCCTTAGTTCAGATTTGGTTAATTGCTTACCTAATCGCGACAGATAATCGAAGGGATTAAGGATTTGGGTTTAAAAGAAAATTGGGTTATGGTTTTTTCCTCTTTGGACCAAGCGATACGAAGGTAGGGATGAGAGAAGGAAGCAAGAAAATGAGAAAGTAAAATTTTTTCTAAGTATCGGGCCCATATATACGTAGGGGATGACCGTTCATCTCCCAATCATTGCTACCGGTCAAAAACAGTCACTAAGGGATCGATACGGGTTGGCAATTTCGTATCCATCAAACAACCAAGGCAAAGCAAATAAAAGTTCGAGTACCTCGTGTTTGGCAATCCATCGATATGAATTTCAAAGCAAAGAATCTTCTGACCGATCGAACCTATTTGGGATACATCGAAAATCGAATGCCCGCCTGGCGACAATCGCAACAGTAAACAACAATTTGCTAACACTCGACACTCGGTTACAATAGTTCACAGTACAACAATTGGTAGTCAATAATTCGGTATTTATATTACCGGAGATCAATCAAAGGTTACATCTTTCGAAGAAAAGACAACAACTATTCAGCGAATCGAAAAGATCTTTTTCAGAATGGAGATTGCAGATCTTCAAAGCACGTCATGTTCTCACAACTTTGGGGGGCAAATGTTATCCTGCCTTTTGGCAAGGCCGTGACACCAAAAACTTAACTGAAAACCAAGGACAGTCTGTCTCAAAGATCGGTTATTCATACATTCACTATGGATGCTAGTGAATCCTGTCCGAGTCTGGATCAAGCTACAATCGATATGATATGACAAGCAAAGCTATGAAAGCCAACATTCCAAATTTCAATTCAATCGGAGTTCGTATGCTCAAGATATGATGGTTGCAAGTCAAGGATAACAACTACAATTCGTATCCATCAGTATGAATAGTGATTCGTATCCATCACTAGCCTCACTTCGTATCCAACCTACTTCGTATCCATCCTTTTAGAAAGTCCCATTCGTGTCCATCCAAGCAAGAATGGTTCGTGACAATGGAAAGATAGCAACCTCATTCGTCTCCAGTCACTTTGTAGCTATAACCAAACAACATCGCGTTCGTATCCATGCGAAACCGCTGCATCAAATCCCAAAGGAAAAACCCACGTTCGTATCCACCTCATTCGTACCCATCGAGTTTGTATCCATCAACAACCATCTCCTTCGTGTCCACTTCGTTTGTATCCATCAAATGAGAGTAACCAGACTCGTATCGATCATTCACTCGATCGATATGATGGAAGAAGTCGTGTAACGATACAAATCCATCGACACGAAGTCACTTCTCAAACCGATGCGAATGGGGGAGAGAACCATCTATACGAAACAGCTACAAAGCTCGATACGAAGTAGGACACGGTCGATCGATACGAAATCAATATTTTAGATCGATACGAAGGAAGCCTAGAAGAGAGGAAGACTCAGTCACTCAGCATGAAAAGTGGATCGATCCTAGAAGATAGCACCACATCACCTAGCAAGCACATGCCTAGTATGGTTACGAAGAGGAGCATTACGAATGGAAGCGATACAAAGTTCAGCTACACATTGAAGACTCAAACTTGTATCGATCATATCTCATAATCTACAAGTCAAAATGCCACCAAATTTTCACAGAAGCTCGTGTGCCACCTCAAGAATGTACCTGATCGGTCTCGGCCCAAAATAACCATTTCTTGATCGATACGAATTGGACATGTATCACTCCCGGATCGAGTCGAAATCACCTGAACTCGATCCCATGGGCCCGCCCACGTGAGAGAAGAAGTCTTCCGAGATCTAGGCGAGATATTTGCTGCCTACTCCTAAAAATAGTGACCCTGGACCTATAGAAAAGGGACTTTTGGCTTCTCTACGCTGACATTCTGCCGGAATCACTTCTATACTACAGTTGTATTGTTGTAACCTCTTGTAATCAGCGAGTGAGATTTCAATAAACATCAATCATTTCGTAGTGGACGTAGGCAATACGCCGAACCACTCTAAATTTGTGTGTTTCTGCATTTATTCTTATCTTCTGATTGTTGTGTTTGTTAGATCTACCTCATTTTACATTTATTTTCTTCATTTTATCTCTTCAAACACATTCGAAGAGTGTTGTGCCCAATTTTGGTACAAAATTTTGGTGGAAGAATGGGAACTATAATAGAAAGATTTTTTAAAGGTTATTAAAGTAAATTATATATTTTAAAAATGTTTTTCAAATAAATGGGCTTTTGAAATTATTATTATATATTTTTTTGTATATAAAAATTATATACTCTATAATAAGAGAATTTCAAAGGCAATTTCTGAAGCGATTTCGAAACGTTCCTAAAACTTGTTTTCTTCAACTTAATTTCTATATAAAACACACAATTTTGCACTTCGAGCGAAGAGGGAGGAGAATTAAATGATTAGATAGGGCCTGGGCTTTTCAGTTGCTCCGAATAATGACTAGAGGACGGACTATCATACTCAGTTGTTGAACTTGATTCCACATCAGGATTATCATATTGAGAAGATGATCCAACTGGCATAGCTGCAAGACTCCCAAAATGTCTAGAACCCATTGCTTTTAAAATTAGTAAAAATCGCGATTATATAAAGTAACCTATGCCCCTCGGTTCATATTGCGTGCCAGTATGGTGTGGTAAAGTGCTATGTAATATCGTAATAAGTTGTACGAAACTAAAGACAGAAAAGACGGTGAGACTTCGAGGTTTGACCGGAGAGACCGTCATTCCTGACCGTCTCAACTATTTCTCTATGTCATTATGAAACAACATAGTTTAAGTTTCACAATCGATTGTCAATAAGTAAAAGTTCGATTTTTATGTTCATTATCACAGATGAGCTTCAAGAGAGTGGTCAAAGGCATTGGTTCATGTCAAAGTTCAGATGTCGTATATCACAGAATATGCAGTTTAAATCCAATATGATTATATGTGTTCACTAAAATATATAAGGTTGAAGCTCATCTTTAAACTTAAGTTCATTTGTTTGGATTCTTTTTTTGGATTTTGATAGCTTATAACCGACCATTCAACTTAGTCAAACATGCCAATCGTTCACCATATTCATTTCATCGGATCGTTTGCATCACCCGATAGTCTGATCGTCCAGTCACTACATTCCTATCAATCATTCCTAAACTCAGCCATTATTGATCGATCAAAATTGTCCATATTCACCAATCGTCCTCCATAATCTTCCATACCGATCGTTATCTCCATTACATCAACATATTTGTACCACTCTATCTTTCCACCTCAAAACCCTCCAACTCCGAAGCATCACCGATCGTTCATAGACGATTGTTAGGCACCAAAACTTCAACCTCACTCCATAACAATTGGTGCATCATCACCATCATTCACTTCAGAGTCGTCTAAGTCCATGGTTTTACCGATCGTCCAAGAACGATCATCATGCATCGATTCGTATCATTTTCTTTACTAAACAATTTCATTTTTTACAATTCTCATCCTCTCCAACTTGATTCAGGTCGAGCGACTTCCCCAACTAAACTAACCTACACGAGATTCTCGACACTCAAAGTCTCGTACTCATATTATAAAATGTATATGGATTGACCAACCTAAATTAAAGTCAGGAGAAGAGAAATGGATTCAAATTCAAAGTCGAGTGAGACCTAGAGGAACTAGAACGATGATGATTCATGAGGAGGAATTGATTTAGAAAATCCAATCATTCTTGGATCGATAGGGGAAGGAGATGGAGCAATTCGAGTATTCGTCTTTAATCTCAAATGGAAATGATACGAAATGAATGAGGGAAGAAAAGGAAATGACTTAGTTTGGGGGCTTATATATAAAGAGCATATGCCGATCGTTCCTTGCCAACTTGAAGTCACGATCGATCAAGTTGCATGCTCTATACCAATCATTCCACTTAGGCTCAATGTCGGTCATTTTAAAACGAAGCCCGTGAACGATCAGATAAACAAATAAAAGAAGGGAATAATGATCGGTAGAGAGCATTTTTTGTAGAAATGTATATATATAAATAAGAATAACGATCGGTAGGGATTGGTTATAAAAATTTTGAAACTTGACAATGACCCGTGAATGTGTAACCATGATCGGGAGCCAGATAAAAACATGTATACATGCTAGTATATGCTTCAAAGTTCAATTCTTTGAAATTAACAAAAATTGAATGTTCACCTGAAATCGATCGAAGAAAAATTAAAACCAAGTTGTTGAAGCTTAGAAATCGCCAGAAATAAAAAAAATGATAACAAACAAATTGTGATCCCGTATTTATACTATTGGAAATTGACCAATCGCCACGACGAATAAGGAACTTACGACCATCGACAAGAAACAACACAATGGAAGGATAACGACTATTTGATAAATCGAATGGATTTCTTTCTGACGACTCTGGCTTGCAACAATTCAAAACACGTCATGTTCGAAACAAGTCGTACTTTATGGGGCACATGTTATCCCACCTTTTGAAAAGGCCGTGATTTCATCGGCTTGGCTAGGAATGGATGGTTATCAGTCTTAAGAATCGATTATATACAACACTGTGGACGTTGGTCGGGAAAATCCGGACTGGGTCCCAATCAAGGTGCAATCAGTATAGAGTAACTGGCCTACACTTGTGAAGTTACATTTCAAATTTCAAGAAGATCGGAATTTATACGCTTGAATTACGGACAAAGTAAAGATTTATATGGATTGATTAGGAACGATCCATAAAACAGCTCAAATCAACGAAAATCAATCGATATATCAAAATCCACAAGGGCAATCCACTTGAAACTTTCAAAGCATAGTATATTGAAGAATGAAGCCCAAAAAAATAATCGTAGGTCGAAACTTTGAGGTTCAAAGAAGGCCGATCATTTTATGTCGATCCTTCATAACAACCGTTGTAGCTCAGTGAATGTTTCAAATGTGACAAAGGTTGATCCATATCTTGTAATCTAGAACTCAGAATGACTTCATATTTTAGGGGCAAGTTCAAGAGGCATGTGGGACAACCCAAAAATAACGATCGGCATAACTATAGCCGATCGTTCCTAAATATCGAGTTAGGGCCATCGATCGTTATGGTGGGCCTCTATGGACCAAGAGAGCCTTCTACCAAAATCATAGCGGAATATCTCATCATCTCACCCTATAAATATAGACCTATTAGTTCATTTTTAGGATCTTTACGCTGCTTGTTACTCTAGATTGCATTGTAATCGAGTACTTGCTATTTTCTACTACTATAACCAGATTTATAAGTGATTAATAAAGGATAATCTTCAAAGTAGACATAGGCATACAACGCCGAACCACTATAAATTTTCGTATCTTTGATTATAGCTTATTTTCTATTTCTTACTAATTCATCTACTTGGTTTAATTTTGCTTTTCTTCATTTACTTCTCTACAAAAACTATTTTTGGGTGTTTGTGACCAATCTAGTTGGAAATAAAAGGGATCCAAATAAAGCTGAGAATCTTGTTCTTAATGAAAGCACCAAAATGTTTACACAAAAATTGGAAAAACACCCAATAGAGATTTTGTAGATGAATAAATGAAGAATAATAAATGTAAATAGAGAGAATATAGCGGTAAAGTAATAAAAAACAAGCTAATAACAGAGACGTGGCAATTTATAGTGGGTTGGCATTGTTTGCCTACGTCCACTTTAAAGATATAGCTTTATTAATCACTTTGTAAACTGAGTATAAGAGAGATTGGATAAAAATCCTTAGTTATAAAAGAATACAAAGCAACGAGCAGCCTCCAAAATCCCAAAAATGAATAATTAAGTCTGTATTTATAGACGAAGATGACAAAATATCTTTCTGAAAATTCAGTAGAAGGCTCTCCAAATCCATAAGGACCCATAGGAGGGATCGCATGGCCCAAGTCCCAAGGAATAGGGATCGAAGCCAATCCCTATTATTAGAGATTTAGGGGTTGTGATCCCTATGGGAGCTTCTCCATGTTGTATTATCCTTGGCCTCCAAGTTTCATGTCAATTGGACTTGTAGATGTTGAATTATTGATGTTGCATTGTGTTGTGTAGCCTAATTATAGTCGATCCCTCTAGAGGGAAGAGGGCCGATCCCTCTTGTTTGTGCTTTTTGGGGTTTGATCCCTAGGGTGGACCCTCTAGGGCCCCTCTTCTTGTTCCCAAAGTTTCATGTGCATTGGACTTCTGGATTTTGATATATCGATCATTTTCTATTGAGCTGCACTGTTTAGATGAAATAACATGATCCCTTTGGTAGAGAGGGATCATACCCGATCCCTTTTCCAAATTAGACTATATTCCATACTTAAACATTATGTATAGTATATCTCTCAATTCTGTTTGATCACAGCTTTACATTATCATCTATACTTGATTTCAGGACCCCACACTCATCGCTCCGGGCTACCGGCCTTGATGATAGTCGAGTCTAACTTGTCCAATCATTTTGGATATAGCCGGATCAAAATGTAGGATAACATATCCTAAGTTGGATAAAATTGTTTATTGCTTGTCGATTACGTAAAGGAAGCTGTGACCATTTTCCACGCTCATATGATTAAGGTGCCAATAGATCAACCTTTGAGGCAAGTATTATACCGACTTGAGACTTTGGAAAGGTTACTCGAATAGAACATTGAGTTGGGCTACTACAACATCACTTACCATCTAAGGAGAGCAATAAATGAATAAGCATTGGCGGATTTCATCACTGAATTTACCGCACGAATTGGTGAAGAGGAAATGATATGGTCACACTTTCTTAATGAAAACTATTTGTAGATGGACCTTTGAATGGTCGTAATTCTAGGTAGGAGTGGTTCTTCTGACTCTAGAAGGACGATCGATTTTCTACACATTGAAGTTAGAGTTCCGTCGATAAACAACGAGGTTGAGTATGAAACATTGATAACGGGACTCAAAATAGTGAAGGAACTAGGGTAAGAATGTAGCGTATATTTAGTGACTCTTAGTTGGTGGTTTGCCAGGTGAAGAAGGAATTCAAGGCTAAGGGTATGAGACTTTCCCTATGCTAACTAAAACACTGGATTTGATGTATGATATATAACATCACATGATCACGCACATCCCCAGGGAGGAGAATGCGAAGGCTGATTCACTGACCAAGTTAGCTAGCTCTGGAGATGCACAATTGTTGGGATTTGTTCCAATAGAGGTTACATCGGCTCCAAGTATTAACCAAATGGATCTCAATTGAATTTTATAGGTCAAAAAGGAGGAGTCATGGATGACTTCAATCAAAGACTATTTACTAAGTAAAACACTCTTAAAAGGAAAAAACGAACGATGGAAACTCCTTCGTAAAGTGTCGCGGTTCATATTGCAAGGAGAAGTGCTATACAGAAGAGGTTTCTCGACTCTCTACATCGATGTGTAACCAAGGATGAGGCTAGGAAAATCCTTATGGATGTCCAAGACAGTAGCTATGGTAATCACACTAGGGGAAGAGGAAAACATTAACGAAGAAGACACTTTGCTATAGATACTTCTAGCCAACAATAAACCATGATGCTGCTGAATATACCAAACGGTGTGACTAATGCTAGAGGTTTGCAAAAATTTCAAAAGCACCATCCAAAGAGCTAATGCAAATGGTCAGTTCGTGGCTATTTGCAGTTTGGAGAATGGATACAATCGGTGTGCTACCGATGTCAAAAAAGGAGCTAAATCACGATTGTTGCGATGGATTACTTCATAAAATAGGCTAAAACAGAACTGCTTGCCACGATCACAACGAAGTAAGTAATCAACTTTGTGATGAAGAACATCATCTGTAGATTCATAGTACTCTTGAAAATTATAATGGATAATGGGACTTAGTTTGAAAGTACCAAGTTCAAAGATTTCTACAACAGATACAACATCGAGAAAATATTTTCAATGGTTGCACACCCACATGCGAATGAATAGGGGGATGAGGTGAATAAAATCAAGTCCATCTTGAATAAACAGTCAGCTAATGCCAATGACAACTGGGATGATGAGCTTTCACTTGCATTATGGGTTTATAGGATGACTCACAAGTCCGCGACTGGACATACACCATTCGCTCTGGCCCTACGAATCAGAGGCCATGATTCTGATTGAACTGGAAGTCCCTTCTCATTAGAAAAATCATTACAACCTCAAGGTAGACGAGGAACTTTTGCTTAAGTCCCTCGATTTGGTTGATGAAAAGCAAGAAGAGGTAGGATTAAGGGTAGCTGCTCACCAAAAAAGAGTAGCGTGGCATTTCAACACCAAGGTATGGAACCATACATTCGAGGTAGGGTATCTCATTTTGAAGCGAGTTCTTTTAGGTACGGGGCACTTTGTTTAAACTGGAAAGGTATTTATGCAATCGAACAGAAGCTTGGAGATGGAACATTCAAGTGGCTACAACTAATGGAATCCCAATTCTATAGGCATAAAGTGGCGACCTGTTGTAATTCTATTTCACTTAGATTTACTTGGTTTATTTTCTGCAAATAAACCACCCTACTGGATTGGGGGTAATGTAATAAGGCTAGAATTGCCACTTTTTTCATTTATAAATAAAGTTAGCTCCTTGAACTGATGGAATCGTGTTCTTGTAAGCAAAACCCTATGATGCGTGATTAGCAGTACATTTGGGTACCTGAAGATAGGTATCGAATTCTTTGGTCCATGATCAGGAATAAAGAGTATAATCATGAAGGTCGATCAAATCATTCGACCCTATCCCTTAGGTCTTGGATAATGCCTAGAGGTACGCAAAGTCGATGAGGGATGCCCAGAACTAGGAAACTAATATGCCAGTTTCTAAAGATAGAAACTAGTGCATGGTTGAAATTTTTATGATCACACTTGCAGCCTGGCAAGACATGCTCATTCGAGGATAAGCAAGGGCGATCAATGGGTGCTCTTATTCGACACCTGGAAATAAGTGTAAGACCTAGTAATTTTAACGCTAATTAATTAAAAAGTAATTAATTAATAAATGGTAACACTTAAAAAATAGAATTTTCAAAAACATCAGAATTTGTCTGTGAAACTTGTATCCTTGAGTTCATGGCGGTTTCCTAATCAATTTTCATATATAAAGTTTTCTGATCAGAGTTCAAATGAAAAAGATATTAACGTTTGAAATTTTAAAATTGAAAATAATTATATATGTAACTAAAAAACAAATAATAATTAACTAACATCAATTGCAAATAGTTAAACTTAACGGTAGCTTAAACATTAAGAAAACTATAATAGGAATTAAATTATCATGATTGATTAATTGAGGAAACAAATAGACAGAATCATTTAAATGAAACAAAATCATTCACAAAATCAATCACGTTGTTAATTATTGCTCAGAACACAACCAATGGTCAACCCCATTTGTGCCTAGGTCGACCAGTAGCAGTCGGCCCTAAGCAAGGGGCGGTCAACCCATGTGTTGTTAATTGCGACAGTATTGGCTTGAACGGCGCAGATTCAAACTAGTTTAATCGAACGGCTTGCATTAGTTTGAACCCCTACAAACTAAACCCCACTTCCAAACTCATATTATTTGGATGGGGACGGAAGCTTTGTCACTTTCTCTTCTCCATAAATTTCTAAATTATTAAATTAGTCCTAGTTTTGTGTATATACAATTGGAGAAGTGTAGAAGAGGATAGAAAGGGGAACAAGGTCAAATCAAATTGTCAAAGCCGAGGTAAAACTATAAATCCAGATTAAATTTATAAATCAATCCAAATCTCTCTCTCTCTCTTAATCTAGATTTCTAATAGGTTTATATATTCTTGTGACATATATCAAAATAGGATGGAAAAGTGAGTCAATTGTGAATAACATGGATTAGATCCAGAGATTTTGGATGCTTAAAAGGTGAGTGAGAATACTATATGCTTTTATATAATACTAGATTATATCAATGCAAATCTATTCTTTTATGCCTATATTATTGAAGATTGATTGTAGGCTAAATCTATAAATATGAAAATGAAATTGGAAAACCCTGCCTACATACTCCATATCTCTTAACTTGTTTTATTTACATATTATTTGAATGTAAACCTGAAAAATCATAGGATGTTTGTAGTTCCTAAATTTAGTATTGAGAAAATATGAAACTATGAATTTGTTTGTGATATGATAATAATATGTTGGTGTTTGAATGAATACTAAGAAAGTAAAAGAAATTCATTAAGACTTAGGGGTTAAGTGGCATTTTAATTCATCGGAATCTACGATATTGCAGGATGAATTCCTATACATTATCAAGTTTAAATAAATAAAGTGCGTTGTTTGTAATGACAAGGAATACACTTTAAATAAAGAGACGTATAAAATAGGAATGTTCACCGAATTTTGTACTGTCAATTTCAATAACTAAAAAAATGTAATTCCTAGTAATTTCAAATGACACAAGCCTTCCTTTTTGGATAAGATATAGAAATTTACCATGTTAACATTTTAATGATAAAGACGTAATTCCAATGCACTAAAATGCAGAAAACCCCAAGTGTTAAATAAAGAGATAAAATTATGACATGAATATCCTAAAAGAAAAGATACGCGATACCAATAAAGATGGTAATTAGAAATGCATGTGTAAGCAGCAATAAATAAAAGAGAATAGGAAAAGAAAAAAAGAATGGAAAAAGGACATTGTAAATCTTTTTAAAGAAAGCGGTAAATAATCTTAAACCAAGTAAGATATAAACACATAAAGAAGTAAAGAATTATGGTTAACAGTAAATTGTGGAGGCAAAATAATTAAATAAGAATGAATCTAGATATATAAAAGATATACATATCTAGCCTCAAGTATGCGTTTATGACGGGTGTGAACTACAAAAGTTAATTTTTGATTAAATGGATAAGAATGACATAGTCTTTAGGATGGATTGGAATGCGAGGATGGTAGTGTTACATAATAGAAGTTTGCCCACTGCAAGGGAATACCAGTAGTCATGTATACATTATACTAATGTGAAATATATCCAAACATAGGACCCATGGAGAGTATACGCTTGTGTATAGACAAAGAAATCCTAATAAGAAAAAGGTAGTCTGCTTCAATAAAATAGGAAAGAGGGTATTTCCTTGATTTTAATAGGCAATCTAAATCAGATGATGAGCGAAGAATAACACTATGATAGCATGTCAACTGAATTGGTACTAAATAAAAGAGTACGGTTGTGCATTGGTCGAGAATGTCCTCAATCCTTAGTGATTAATGGGAAAGATAGAGGTTACACCTAACGGGCGTACACTGGCTACTAGTGTACAGACTACATTGGGTCATGCATCGCTACGTTGTTTGCTAGTTTATTTTTTAGGAGGCAAGGCTAGTTAACTCTATTAGAGAGGTCTTTCAAAATGTGCATAGGGTATTCCGTGGAGCTGAGTCCATAACCGGTGGAGCTGAATTTACCATATTTATAGTTCATAGAGCTGAGTCCACCACTGGGAAGCAGACAGGAAAATCCCTAAAAATGCAACATAGAGTACGACTAAGTTATTGTAAAACCATTATTAGGCACTACAGGAGTTCCTCGGTACATGTGGCGATGAGAGCATGGTACGACGTGGCTGATGTATGCTGATGGGGTGCTGAATTAAGGGATACTAGCGGGGATAGTACCTTGGTCCAATAGGGGACCGTGGTACTTATATATGTATATGTACACTGTTATAACCTATTGCGGGAAGATATGACGTATTGTACGCATATGTAAAGTTGAGACGATTATGAAAATAAAAAGTCATAACAAGAGATAAAAGACAATCGGTATAAACAAGTGTTATGTTCAAAGTATATTATTTACCAGTCACTAAAACGTTGTTCCGACCCCCTCCTCATTACAAGCCAATGGATATCATAGAAAGATAGGTACTGGTACAAAGCGGGAACAATTGTAGGACAGGTTCCCTATCCATGCTCGATGTTGATAAGGACACTACACAATTAAAGTGTCAATCTTAGTCAGTATTACGTGACTTATTATATTTTATTATTCTTTTGTAAGTTATATCATTAGAGCTCTAATATGCATTCTTTTGTTTATTTGCAGGATACCAAACCTACGATCCATTTCTTGGTGGACTTGGGTTTTCAATTTAGTGAAAATTTGGGCCCGTTGGGGTGCGGGTTGTTACATTTGGTATTGAAGCTTAGGTTGGTCGATCTTAAAACTTAGGAAACGTTGAGTGAACTCATTTGTATATTTCCTATATATATAAATGTATTAAATGCCAAAACCTATAAATTCCGACTATAGAATAGTTGCAACCATACTGAAATAAGGATAAGTTGATTATGAGCCGGAATAATGCAAGACGTTGAGGATATACACCTACCCCGATTACTCCATCAAAAATAGGTCATATGGAAAGGCGTTGACTTAAAAAAGAGCACGAGTGCAGCATATGGAAAAGTCCCTAAAGGTGGATAATATGTGACTCTCTAATCAGGCTTCTTATAGCCCAATGGTTGTAGATTCTTGTATGATTGTGGATTGATGATATACAATAGGTCCATATAAGGGGAAAGTAAGCATCCATATGTTGGAAAGATGATAAGTTAGCAAGTTGAAGAAAAAGGTTTAAGAGAAAGGACAAATTGAAATCCAATCTAAGTTCAACCAATAGAAAATAGTTTTAAGAGTTCAACTAATAGTAAATAAGTTTTCTCTATGAAGAAAAAAATTATAAAGCTTTAGTGGAAATTAAAATTTCTTAAAATCTAAAATTGCAGTAAAGGAAATTTTGTAAAAAGCTATTTCTTTCGGAAGAAAAATGGTAAATCAATATAGCTCATGGGTTTTACTGTAATGAAAATTTCTAAGCAAGAAAAGTCTTTTTAAGAATGTACAATAGAAGTGGTACGCATTTTAAATGGGGTAAATAGCATGGGAAAGAAGATTGAAACCTGAAAAAAAAAGAAGTAGGCACGCACACTGTAGTGGTTTGATATAGAGGATAGTCAATTGAGAGTAGAACTTTATAAATACAAGTCATTAAAATTAGAGAAATATAGTTAGAAGATAGTTAAATAATAGTAACATTGAGAAATAATGTTAGGAATTTATATAAAATAATGTTAGTAATTAGAAACAACATTGGAGATCATATTGAAAATCATGCCAGTAATCTAATTAGAAGCAAACTTGCCAAGTGATAAATCCCCGGGTCCTGATGGGTTTCCAATCTTATTTTATAAAACTTTTTGGGATATTTTAAAATTAGATTTAGTCAATATTTTTAATGACTTTTATAATTGTAATTTAGAATTAGGGAGATTCAACTACGCAAATGTTATTTTATTACATAAAAAAGTAGGAGCCAAATTTTTAAAAGACTTTAGACCTATATCTTTAATTAATAGTTCACTTAAGATCATTTCTAAAGTTCTAGCCAACTGACTTAGTACTAGGATGAATGAGTTAGTTGATTGTTGTCAATCAGCCTTCATCAAAGGGAGAAATATCACTGAAGGAGTGGCAGCTATTCAAGAATTTATTAACCACTGTTGTAAGAATAACATTACTTGTGCAATTTTAAAACTTAATTTTGCTAAAGCATTTGATTCGGTAGATTGGGATTTTTTAGTTGACATTTTTCATGCTAGAGGTTTTAGTATTAGATGGATTAATTGGATTAAGAATTTGCTTAGAACTGGAAACTCTAGTATTATGGTTAATGGTATATTAGGAAATAAAATTCAATCTAAGAGAGGATTAAGACAAGGGGACCCTTTATCGCCTTTAATATTTAATTTAGCTGCAGATGTTTTTGTGAAGATTATTAAAAGAGCTGTGGAAAAGGGTATCCTTGGAAATGTTGGTAATGACTTTTCACGCAATGGTATTTCGGTTCTCCAATTCGCCGATGATACCTTGCTTTTTTCCTCTCATTTATCTAGACACATCATTACCCTAAAGTTTATTTTATACCGTTTTGAACTTTTATCAGGATTAAAAATTAATTTTGACAAAAGTTCAGTTTTAGTTTTAAATGACTTAGATAAGGTTGAAAACTTAGTTGCTAACACTTTAAATTGCAAAACTATGAAATTTCCTTTTGACTATTTAGGATTTGTGATTAGACCCACCAAATTTAAACATGAGGATTTGCTTATTATCATTGATAAAATCAAAAATAAGATCTCTAATTGGAATAGTAGATTTTTATCTAGGGCAGGTAGATTAGTCTTAATTAATTCAGTTTTATCAGCCCTACCGATATATTGGATGTCCACGCATCTATTTCCAGATTGGGTCATTGATAAAATTGATAAAATTAGAAAAGATTTCTTATGGAGTGGGGAAAATCCTAATAATAGTATAAAATGTTTAGTTAATTGGGAAATGGTGTGTAAAGCTAAAAAGGAAGGTGGATTAGGTGTTATTAACTTGCGTAATATGAACTTGGCCTTACTAGGTAAATGGCTTTGGAAGTTTAGAGACATACATGATAATAACACTTGGAAAGAGATTATTTTTAAATATTATCATAATGGGAATATCAACTTATTTGCTTCCCCAATTACTCATAATATTTCTATTTTTTGGAAAAATATTATGAAATGCCATGAGATTTTTAACTTAGGTATTAATATAATTGTTCATTCTGGCAATGGTACTTCTTTTTGGCATGATCAATGGATTTCGGTTTTACCTCTCAAGTTGGAATTTAAAGAGCTTTATGAAATTTGTAATTTTAAGTTTGCTTTAGTTAGAGATGTTTATTCACCTGAGGAAGAACCTCCTTGGAATTTTGGTTTTAATAGTATTTTAATTGGTTCTACTCTTAGGCAACTTAATCTTCTTTATGCTAGACTAAATCTTTATAATATTGATAATGATAATGATATTATTAATTGGGAATGGGATATGAGTAAGAAATATACCTCTAAGTCTTTTTATAGATTTATTAATTTTTCAGGTACTTTAAATAACTCATTTAGATTTATCTGGAAATCTAATGTCCTTCTAAATCTAAAATTCACATGTGGTTAATTATGCATAGAAAACTTAATACAATATAACTTTTAAAGAGAAAAAACATTCAAATTGATAATAATTGTCATTTTTGCAACTTGCATCTTGAAGATACCACGCATATATACTTTGATTGTTTGGATACTTATTACATTCTAAATAATACTCTTAAATTTTTTAATTTTAACATAATAACTAAAATCTCGAATTGTGATTTTTACTGGAATGACTTTAGATTTAGGTTCAAAAAGCATATTAGGTTCTTACTTGATTCTTTATTTATTTATTATTAGTTAATATATTTGGTTTGAAAGAAATCAAAGAATTTTTAATAATAGTAGTAGTCATTTTAATAAATTGATTTTTTCAATTTCTTCATTTTGTTTTAATTGGATTTCTAATCCCAAATATAAATTAGCTAAAATTAATCAGTTTAAAGGATATCTTAATAAGGTTAGATATAATATTAATTCTTTTAAAAATAATAATATATTCAATGTTAGTAATAATAGTATTAGTATTTTTTCAAATTTATATGATGACCCAACTAATAATTATAATGTACTCATGATTGAAAGTACATAATAATTTTATTTTCTGCTCAGTTTTTTCTCTCGGTTATTTAGTCTTTTTTGTATTTGTTTATAAGATTTCTTTTTTCTTTAGTTATGGTTTTAATAGTCTTATTTTGTTTCTATTGTCTTTCTTCTTTATACATATATATGTATATTAATTATTAAAATATACATATATATGTATCATTCTAATTCTTTTTCTCAGTTCTCTTCTAGGCTCAAGTAAGGGCCATTGGGGGTCAGTCTCTTATTGCAGGTTTTCCTATCTTCGGTTTGTTGCTTTTCGGATTATAGTGATTCCTTTAGTGCAGAGTCTTCCCATTAGGATTCCTTATGGTTCTAGCATAGAGAGACTTCAGTGCGGACCTTCCAATCTTCATCACATTCATTTTCTCTTCAGATTAGTTGGCTATCCAGTCCTCTTGATCCAAATACATTGCGCTTCCTTATTTCTGGTTTTCTCTTTAGTATTTTAGGTACTTCTAACACTTTGATATCGAGGGGTGGCCATGCCGGAACTTGATATCAAGGTGCGATGGGTGGTGGCTTTGCTGGAACTCATCTTAAGGGTATCTAAGTTTTCTGTTTCTAGCAATTAGTTTTTTGTTACCTGCCAGGCATGTTGGCAGCACCTTATCATTGTTTTATATATAGTTGTATGTGTGCTCTCCTTTATTTATAAAGGATCACACATTTTTCTCAAAAAAAACAAAGGAAATAAAAGGCAAAACAAGGAAAAATGGACATTTTCCATTGTTGTGTGCATTTATTTCAAGTATCTTTTGAAAGTCTCCCTCACATGATATTAGAGACTCTGCCAAGGATTGGAAGTGGAGATAGTATGAGTAATAAAAAAATGATAGAGTGAAAGTTATTCTTATCTTCTTTAGTTTTTATTGTTAAAATGATAAAGGATGTTTAGAAATACTGTAAAGTCATTTTCTAAAAAAAATGGTTTAGTGTAACAAATGAGTTTTTGAAAGGAAAAATTAATAAATAGTTTGAATTTAAATCCCAATTTTTAAGAAGTAAAAACTGAAAAGGTCTTTAAAAGGAAAGTTCGTTTGAAAAAAGGGAAACAGTTTTGTTTAAAAGAAAAATTAATTTGCTAACATTTTCTTTTAGATTTAATGAATAAACTATATCCTAAAATTTTAAAATTTAGTTTTAAAAGCATGACACCAAGAATTTGTGAATACAATAAAAGGTTTCTAAGTTGTTTTTTAAAGACAAAGGTTTTGGGATTAAGTTTCAAAAAATTTGAAGCTTTTAATTTTTGGAAAAAACTGGCGAAGACTAAACAAAATTTCTAAATATGGAGTAGATAAGAATGACTGCTTAGGTAAGACGGGGTAAAAAGGTAAGGCTATGAAGAAGATACCAATGACTGCTCTTACAGTAGAAATAAGAAATCCCCATAGAGTGTAAGGAATATTGATGAGAACCTAGGAATATTTGGTTAGACATGTGTGCAAACCATAAGAAGAACCTTTGAAGGAATGATAAATGGTTAAACTACACTTGTACGAGTACTAGGGTATGCTCGTATGAAGGGTCAAGGGTAAAGAAAGCAATAAACCAAGATTTGAGAATACCATCAAAAGATTTGGAAGAGAAGATAGTAACATATAGTGGTAATAAGCTGGCAAACACACATAGAAGAAATTGGTAGAACCAAAGTTAAGGATGGCAAGGTAAAGGGTGGAAAAGTTATTTCGCTAAGCCAATTTGCCAATGAGTTATTTAATTTGTGGGTTGCGGAAAGTTGACACACTAGAAAGGTCTATTCGGTTTAAGTAAGAAGTAATAGGGCCACAACATCGTTAGTGTTAGTAGACATTGAAGGGCAGCTTCCATCGGTTATTTCTTTAAGTTTTGGGGTGTAAGAATTAGTTGTCTCTATTGGTATAAATGCGCGTACGATATTATAGGAAATGTTCCTTTTTATGCGTTTTTAGTGTGGTTTGCAATATCATGAGAAAACAATAAGACAAGGAAATTTCAAGAAAGACACTTAACTAATGCAAAAAAGAAAAAAAAGTAGAGACTGGAAGTTAAGAAATAAATTAAGAAAATTTATTTAACTTATAACTAAGGTAAAAAATGAAATAACATTGTAGGTCCCAAAAAAATTCAGGAAAAAATTTCTGCTAGTGGAGGACAGGGAAAGAATGTTGCGGAGCCACGGGTTAATATCCATGTGCCTTAAAAGCTGAAATTTATGATTGGACTTGTGTGTTGGTTGATATAATAAAAGAAAAGAAAATTTTTGGAAATTCAAAAAATTTACCACTCAATAGGATAGAGTCTATTATGGACGCTAAATTGTTGACTAAGCCCCAATTTCAGAAGATGTTGAAACATTTTTGAAAATGCCACATACTTGATGTGGAGAAATGGTCGACAGGTTGGTCAGTGTAGATTTTACTGTGCAGTAGAAGTGGCGATAAAGTTAAATATGGTTAGTGACGAGGAAGCCGTTTTAGCTACGGAACCTTTTCCTATATACCTTGTCGATAGGCGAACTAAAGTTGATTTTTGAAATAAATCCTAATTTAAAACTTTAAAACCTTTCAAATAAAATTTTACTTATGCAAACTGTACTTGGAAAAGTTGGAAGAAGTTATCTGGGCATAAGTGAAGGTTCCAAAGTACAGTGGGGAACAAGGGATACGAGATAAAAGAGATGGAAATATGGAATTTTCCATCTAAACCCTTCTTCCAAGATAAAGAAAATTAGGTTTAGAAAATTAGGTTTTTCTAAATTTGGATGTTAACAACAGTGTGCTAGGATCTTGGACAGTAGGAATTGGATGAAATTTTTTTGAACCATACTTCTATTTGTAGAAGTATAGGAAAATTTGGATGAAAAAACAAGTTTTTGGTTTTCCGAGTTGCACGCATATAGAACTGCCAGTATATTTAGGGTCTTTGCATGATATTTTCGAAATTGATTTAAAAGGAAGCATTCATATAGGAGGCGCCGATTAGAATTATTCTGCATACATATCATATGTATTGTGATATATTGTGCACTTGTACACAATTGATTGTAAAATTGTTTGTATACAAATTGATTTGATAGCTCAGAATGGCTATACGTTATGTTACATTGTTCGATCCTTAAGGAATTTTGGGGACGAAATCCTTTTAAGGGCGAAGAATGTAATGCCCCTTAATTTTAATTCTAATTGATATAAAGAAATTAATTAATAGATAGTAACGTTGAAGAAATAGAATTTTCACAAAAGTCAGAATTTGTCTACAAAACTTGCATCACTGGGTTCATGGCGATTTCCTGATCCATATTCATATATAAAGTTTTCCGATTGAAGTTCAAACTAAAAAGTTATTAATGTTTGAAATTTTGAACTCGAAAATAACTATATATGTAATTAAGAAAACAAATAATAATTAACTAACGTTAATTGAAACGGTTAAACTTAACGGTAGCTTAAACGTTAAGAAAACTATAACAGGATTTAAATTCGTAATCAATTAATTAAGCCAACAAATAGACAGAATCATTTAAACGAAACAAAATAATTCACAAAATCAAATCACACTGTTAATTAACACTCAAAACACAACAATGATCGACCCCAGATGTACCTAGGTCGATCAACATCGGTCGACCCTAGGCAAGGGGCGGTTGACCATGTGTTGTTAATTGCGATAGTAAACAACGGCCTAAACGGCCCGGATTCAAACCAGTTTTCTTGAACTGCTTGTATTAGTTTGAACCCTTATAAATATAGACCTAGACCCCCACTTCCAAACTCATATTTTTCCAATGAGTGTGAAAGCTCTATCACTTTCTCTTCTCCACAAATTTCTAGATTCTTAAATTAGTTTTATTCATGTGTATATACAATTAAAGAAGTGTAAAAGATGATAGAAGAGGGGAATGGGGTAAGATCAAATTTTCAAAGCCGAGATAAAATTGTAAATCTAGATTTAATTTATAAATCAATCCAAATCTCTCTCTTCTAATCTAGATTTCTAATAGATCTATATATGCTTGCGACATATATCAGAATAGGATGGAAAAGGGGTCAAACGTGATAACTTGGATGAGATCCTGAGATTTGGATGCTTAAAAAGGTGAGTGAGAATATTATATGCTTTTATATAATATTAGATTAGATCATTGCAAATCTATTCCTTTATATCTGTATTGTTTAAAATTGAGTTGTAGGCTAAATCTATAAATATGAAAATGAAATTGGAAAACCCTGTCCACATACTCTATATATATGTTAGCTTGTTATATTTATATATCGTATGAATGTAAACCTAAAAAATGTTAGGATGTTTGTAGTTTCTAAACTCAGTATTGAGAAAATATGAAATTATGAATTTGTTCATGATATGATAATAATCAGTTGGTATTTTAACAAATAATAAGAATGTAAAATAAAGAAATTACATTAAGGTTTAGGAGTTAACTGGTATTTTAATTCGTTGGAATCTAGAATGTTGCAAGGTGAATTCCTATACATTATGGTATAAATAAATAAAAGTGCATTGTTTGTAATGACAAGGACTACACCTAGAAAGAAAGAGATGTATAAAATAAGGATGTTTACCATATTTTTTACTATCTATTTCGATAACCACAAAAGATAATTTTTTGTAATTCCAAACGCAACACAAACCTTCCTTTTTGGATAGGACCTAGAAATTTATTGTGTCAACATTCACATGATAAAGAGGTAATTCTAATGCATTAAAATGCAGAAACTCCCTAAGTGTTAAATAAAAAGATAAATTTGTGACATGAATATTCTAAAAGAAAAGATACGCAATAACAACAAAGATGGGAATTAAACTAAAAAATGTAAGTGTAGGAAACAACAAATAAAAGGAAATAGAAAAAAAAGAAAAAAGAATGGAAAAAGGACATTGTAAATCTTTTAAAAAGAAAGCGGTAAATAGTCTTAAACCAAGTAAGATATAAATGCCTAAAGAAGTAAAGTACTATGGTTAACAGTAAATTATGGAGGCAAAATAATTAAGTAAGATGAATCAGGATATATATAAGATATAAATATGTAGCCTCAAGTGTGTGTTTATTACAGGTGTGAACTATGAAAGTTAATTTATGATTAAATGGATAATAATGACATAGTCATTAAAATAGATTGGAATGCGAGGTCAGTAGTGTTACACAATAGAAGTTTTCCCACTACAAGGGGCTACCAACAGTTGTGTATACATTATACTGATGTGAGAAATATTCAACCATTGGACCTATGGAGAGTAGACGCTTGCATATAGATAAATAAATACACCTAATAAGAAAAAGGTAGTCTGCTTCAATAAATTGGAAAGCGGGGTATTTCCTCGATTGCAATAGGCAATCTAAATCAGATGATGAGCGAAGAACGACACTAGGGCAACATGTCAGCTGAATTGGTACCAAATAAAGGAGTAGGCCTGTGCATAGGTCAAGAACGTCATTAATTCTTAGTGGTTAATAGGAAAGACAGGGGTTACACCTCATAGACGTACACTGCCTACTAGTGTACAGACCACGTTGGGTCATGCACCACCACGTTGTTTGCTAGTTTATTTGTTAGGAGGCAAGGCTAGTTAACCCTATTAGTGAGGTCCTCCAAAACTTACATGGGGTATTCCATGGAGCGGAGTCTATAGCTGGTAGGGCCGAATCTACCATATTTATAGTTTATAGAGCTGAGTCTACCACTGGAAAGCAGACAAGGAAATCCCCAAAAATGAAATATGGAGTATGGCTAAGTTATTGTAAAGCCGTTATTATGCACTATGGGAGTTCCTCGTTATGCGTGGCGACGAGAGCATGGTATGATGAGATTGATGGATCCTGATGGGGTGCTGAATTAAGGGATACCGATGGGGACAATATCTTGGTCCAATTGGGGACCGTAGTACTTATATATGTATATGTACACTGTTATAACATACTGTAGAAAGATAGGATGTATCGTATGTGTATGTAAAGTTGAGATGATTAATTGAAAATAAAGAGCCATAACAAGAGATAAAAGATAATCAGTATAAACTCATTGTGTTCAAAGTGTATAATTTATCAGTCACTAGAACATTGTTCTAACTCCCTCCTCATTACAACCTATATGATATCTTAGAAGGACCAGTACTGGTACAAGGCGGAAAAAATTATAGGACAGGCTCCCTATCCGTGCTCGATGTTGACAAGGACACTAAACAATTGAAGTGTCAATCTTGGTCAGTAATCATGTAACTTATTATATTTTATTATTCCGTTGTAAGTTATATCATTAGAGCTCTAATTGCATTCTTCTGTTTATTTGCAGGAAACCAAAAAAACAATTTGTACCTTTGTGGAATTGGGTTTTCAATTTAGCGAAAATCCAGGTCCACTAGGTTGCAGATTATTACAATAAGTGAGACTGAAAATGGATGCCAAGAGATAAGCGTCCGGAGCATGTATGGCCAAGATATTCATGACTGCGCTTGCGGCCCAACTAGACATGCTAGGTCGAGGACAAGCTAGGATGGTCGTTAAGTGCTTTTGACCAATGCTCGGAGATAGGTGAGGTTGGAAGCTGGTACCCGAAGGTTGGTACCATTAGATCTGGGGCAATCAGATAATTTGCCCCACATTTTTAACCTTTGGTTAATGCCCAAGAATAGATAGGGTCAAGGGGCAATGCTCTTATTCTGATACCTGGATTTCCAAGTGCTGCAGATAGGACTCAGTGCATGGTGGAATTACAAAAGGTAAGATCTCACTCATGGCCTACCGAGACACGCTTGACTGAGTGGTAGAAATCAACAGAGAATATTGATCATGCCCGATTATTCGTGAGATCAAAGACGTCGAGATATGAATGTGCAGACCATTGTTTCTTAGAAATCGAAAGCGATACAGAACTCGGACTGTTTATAAATTATTAATGGTTGAAGGATACTCGACCTAAGGTAAACTGGAATAGCCGCATAGTTGATTTAATATTGGTTTTGTTTAGCCAAATGAAAATGCTTTGAACGCCAATAATTTGAAGTGAGTAATGAAATATAACTAATGAAATTGCTAGAATTTTACTTATATGTATAGAGTTATAGCAAGTAAAAGCATTGCACGGATACATGCGTGTATAATATTGATAAACTACAATATAAGCAGTTATGTTGTATGTGCAGGAAGTTGTATACAGGAAGGAATAAAATATAAAGTGCTGAAATGTAAATGGAACAGAGATTGAAATAGAAAAGCAGTCTTTTATTACATTAAACCTTTATATATAACAATTGTGAGGGCCGATCCAACACTAGCATGACCTATATACAAAAGGAAAATAAAAGGTACAACGAAGAAGAGACAAAAGAAAACCGTCTCATCATCACTAAAGGCTAACCGAGGAGCCTACTTCTTGTCTGCCTTCTTCTTCTTCTTGTCACCCTTGCTGCCTCTACCATCATGAGGTCTCTTCTGGCCTTTATCGTCCTCGATTTTCCCATTGGGTATACTGCTTCAGAGAGATTGGTATTTCCTTCAGTGATTGCGATGGTACGATCCTCAGGCTAGTCAACAGGTGTCCCAGAGGTCTCTGTAGTGGAGTCAGTGTTGCTGCCTTTCAGAGGCTTGATAGTAATAGAAAGGATTCTCGGAGAAGACTTTGGCTCTCCGTTTCTAGCTTGTTTTTTGAATCTAGGCTCGATCTTGATTTTTACTTTAGAAACATCAATCTTCAACCTCTCCACCAAAGAAAAAGGACATGTTAGGCCTGAAGCGCTGGTGATGATAATGTCTTTCCACAAGGGATAAGTTAGTGTCATCCAATTCCTCTAGAGCTGCAATTCTTTCCGAATCAGGACCAGGAATGGAGCTAGAGGAAAGGCTTAGAACAATCAATCCCATGGTTATGGAAGTTGACTCAGTAGCAATAGCAATGGGACCTAAGCCTATATGATTGGCAATGGAGGAGGAAGAAATGGGTGACTTATGTGTTCACAAACAAAGAAGTAATGCTTAGTAATACTCTTAAGCTAGAACTAAAGGATCTTGAACACTATAGAGGCGAGGGATATACCTTTATCGGTTGGAGTCTCCTTGGTAGGAGATGTAGTGATCTCACCATCCTCTATGGCCGATAGGATAGGTTGAGAAATGAAAATGGAATATAAGGCTCGTTAGAGGTAATTGCTGTAGAAACTGGAATGACCTAAGCAGCCTTGGAGCTGGTCCCCTCGGATATTGGATTCTTTATTGTATGCTCTTGGGTTTGGGAGATGATGATTCAACATAGCTCGATGCACTTAGACCAGCGGGAGCACTAGTGGTAGCTCCAGCAGGGGCGGCGTCTTCTGTGGATAGGATAGCTTTTCCCTCTTCATGTTTACAATGTCATCGGCATTGTGGTACTTAGCTTTCAATTCATCTTCGGTGGGACTTTAACTGGCTATTTCTGCACGACGTAGTACCTCTTCCTAAGCATTGGCAAAAATGAAGGCATAAGTGCTTCCTAGCTACTTCAATATTGGATAACGTTGGCAAAGAACTTTTGAAGGGTAGAGTTTAGATTTTCTTTTTCCTTGACCCTCATCTCCTTTAGCTGGATTAGCTCGTTCATGGTTGCAGCATAGTTGACCTGCACCTTTAGTTTTTTTTGTTTTTGCCAAGAGCAAGGCCGATTCAGGCTTCTCCTTGACATGGAGTTCCAAAATCTCGGTTTCCTAGTTATTAAGATCCTTGTATTTCTCTACAAGTGTCAGGTCCTTAGTTGCGAGTTGCTTTTTTTGAGTGGCATTATTTTCATGATCCATTTTTACAAGGTCTTTCATCACAATCTCGACCTGATTGTGAGCCCTTTTCATCTCTTCGGCCAAGTCTTTAGCCTTCTTCTTGGATGTTCGAGCCACATCTCTTTCTTCTTCAGCCTTGGCAAAATCCTTTTTATAATCCTATATAATTCATAGCTTTTCTTCTCTGACTCGATAATTGATATCAGTTTTTATGAATTCAGATGATATTAGAAAGGATGAAGCAACGCTCTTCCATTCATACCCCTGGTCTATAAGCTCTTAGATCCCTCCAACCCTACAGTTTTCCTCTTCCTTAGGAATGTCTTTGAGGAAACGGTCGAACATGACCCATTCAAGCAAAGGTCTGGGAAGGAAGCTTGCATTCGGCTTGGCGGGGATAGAAGAGGAGATGGACGAATAAAAACTCCTTTGGATTATGTAGGTAAAGGAACTGTGATAGCTAGGGAAAGTGATGTTGGAGTTTGTTGCTGTGGAAGGAGCTGTGATTGAGATCGAGACAAAGGAAGGCTAGAGAGGAACCATGGAAGTCCTGGAACTCATTATGTCTTTTTCCATGGTCTAAAGATTTTCTTTCCTTAGCTTGCATTTTCTTCCTATCCCTTTTCGCTTGGCAGTCGCTTTTCGCCTCGTATTCTCTATCCTTTCTTCGGGCTCTCGCTTCATCCATTTTTCGTTCCCAACAAGAGCTGGAGCGAGGAGGATATGGCTCAAGGGTTAGCTTCCTTGACTCGGAAATGCCATGGTAAGGATAGCCAAATTTGTATCTAGCCATTGTACCTGATATAAAAAAGGGGATCGTATCGGTTTTGGAATATTGGATTGTGAGAAAATGTGAGAAATGTGTGTTCGTGATCCTAAAAGTGCGTGGAATGTTGATGTCCATCTAAGAACTCTACGGACCATGTTTGGAAGTTAGTAAAGATGGAGTCTCACCCCCTTCGGTTAGGATACCCTTAGATGGAAAACTAAAACCTGAAGGCATTCTTTAAGGATCGCCAATCGGAATGTCGAAATCACTCAGAGAGCCAAAAGGGTCTTCTGAGTCACCGGTCGAAAGAGTCACCTCCACCGTAAGCATCACACTTAGTTCAAAAGTTTGTTGAGAGGCTTTGACAATAATTTGCTTTAGACATGGAGTGACAGGAATTTTGGTGCCTTTTGGAGATGTCTCCCTATACGACTCATCTCCTTCTTGATCGAAGTCATCCTCATTATTGCCTTCTTCGGCACCTCTATCCTCTTCTTTCCCTTTTCCTTAATCATCTCCTCCCTCTCCATCTTCATAAATTGTTTCCATTTCAACCTTTTCATCCCCTTCTACTTGCACTTCACTAGCAACGTGTACTTCCACTGCTCTATATAGACTCACTGATGTTCGTTGTGCCAGATGGACCTCCAATGCCCTTTTGTATATCTTCAATGGAGCTGCAAACGAGGGAAAAAGACCCGGTTGTCATCCTAGAACTACTCGGTGGAACTTCACAAGGAACGACGACGCATTAAGGATGTAGAAGGTTGCATCGACAAAGATTCTCATTCGTTAGGAGATAAGTGGTGGAGCGATATCAGATGTTAACCCTCTTGAGGTTTGTAAAGTCTTAGAGTGCTCTTCGCTCATGTCTCGAGCAGGGATATCTATGAAGAAAGGAGGTAACAAGTTAAACACTTAGATGGTGAAAATCCAAGCACAAGGAAGAATGAAAAGGAAGAAGTCTTATTTCTGAAAGCCAGAGCTTATTGAAGCCATATGGACAATGAATACAGAAATATTATATAATCTCTCCCACTCTGAGGCTCGAAAACAAATGTCGATGATGATGCGGTCATCATCGAAAGAATTTTCTAGCAACAAATTGAACTCGGTATTATTTTGCAC
Source organism: Allium fistulosum (assembly GCA_030737815.1). Classification (NCBI taxonomy): domain Eukaryota; kingdom Viridiplantae; phylum Streptophyta; class Magnoliopsida; order Asparagales; family Amaryllidaceae; genus Allium; species Allium fistulosum. The sequence goes on along the minus strand of CM060905.1, from coordinate 309,421,210 downwards.
AACAAAAGTAAATAAAGTAGCTAATAGATTTTTTTCAATCCATCAATTCGAATTACATAACTCATTACATCATAGTAAACAAAATCGTTGCATACGTAGGAGTAAATACAAATAAAACATAAATATAATAGTATTGTGTCCGACATATGAAGATGCCAACATAACCCATAGCAAGTTATAGGTCCTGGCTTTACATAATGAAATTTCAAAATAACTTTTATTAAATAGAAAGCCTCCTGCTTCGTCTTCGCAATATTTATTTGTCCTTGAAAAGATATCTTTCTAATCCATAAACTCGACCTACTCAAATGGGTACCCGTGAGTTTATGGAAAATAACAAAAACACGGCCATGGGCCAGACATAAAACCTGGTATAAGTAAATCATTTACCCTAGTCATCTATAGTGAGATCATGCTGCTAATGCGGAATGGGTTTTACCCTCAGTATATCATCATAGCATAGTATATCACATCATGTAAGTAATTATTACATAAAAGGACCCATGTGTGTATCCAATAAGGAAGTGTACCCTATACTTATCATCTAGCTTTGAACCATGTCATATATCTATTCAAGTTAAGTATAGCCTATTCATATCATCAGTCATGAACCAGGTCATACAATCATCCATAATCCATTTAATCATCACCTAATATCTTGTTTTAAGCTTTTATTGTTAAGTTATCATGAACTTATTTAGTGATTACCTCCCTAGTCCTATCTGTCACTAATTCATCTTTTCTCGAACAACGTCACTTGATGAAATGGCCACTCATTCCACCAATGGGAGACACCCTGACTAGGGCCATCCCGACTCTCCTAAGAGATAAATATAAGCACCGTGAATACATTCTAGTAAGCATCCTTACTAAGCATCAATAGCCTATCTTAGTCCCTAAACCGCTATCGTCCACGTTGGCAATTTATTCATTTTAGTTGTAACACCACCTGATGTTTTATCATCCTGGCTTAACTCCTCTATAGAGTTTATAAATCTTTTAGGATTGAACCTTATTGTGGCATCTGTCATATACCATTGGACTTTAGACTATTAGTGAAGGCACCCTGCCATCCAACAACTCCATGAGCTAGTATACTTTTACGATCATAGTTCAACCCATTTCATTACTTTATTAGTTGTGTACCCTCCACATTTAGATAAACCATCTTTATCTTTCATTTAAATAATATCCTATCATTTATTAGCTTCATTAAGCTTTCTTCTATTTCCAAATAACTTAACACAATTTTAACTTGTAAAAACCCTTCTTTATTTCATCCTTATGAAATTGTTTAATACCACTTGAAAACTATCTCCCAAAGTGTCCTAATTTTTTTTATCATTTTACATAGAAAATATAGCATCCTTTGCTTTCATGAGTTATAGTTATTCATTTCAAATTAGTTATCCCATAACTTTTGGATGTTTTAGCCTAGCTATTGTGGAATGGCTATCCTATAGCAATCGCGGGTTAATTATCCTATGCCATCATAATGTGATATTATTTAGTTATCATGAGTAACATTCTCGGAGGCCTTCGCTAGTAGATAGCTTCCGAAGCCACCTTGTATTGAACTTCAAACAGTGGTCATGGGTGATCTTCTCTATAGCCATCGCGCCTAATCCATCCATAGCCATCATGGCTAATCCATCCATAGTCATCGCGTGTTATTTCGACCAAGCATTCGTGTGCATGTCCATAGCCATTGTGCATCATTTCCATAAAGGTCCTCACGTCTTATTCCATACAAAGCTATTATGGGTTATTGCCATCAAAACCATCACATGCAATCCCAGTTGAAGCCCTCGTGAGTAGATAGCTTTAGCTATCATGTATTAACTGATTAATAGCCATCATGGGTAATTTCCACTAGTGCTATTGCATATAATGTTATATATGCTCTCATGAGTTAAATGGTGATGTTGTAATTATATTGAAAACCGATTCATTGCCTTAAGTATTAACTTTACACCGAATCTTATTTGATGTTGAATTCTCATTGGATAATATTTTTCTTTACAGGTTACTTTGAGAAAAGAGCTAACTACCACTGCCATTAGTTTTTAATTATCATTAATTAATTACTTCTTTATTTAGCCAATTAATTCATATAAATTCAAAAATAAATGAGAAAAATCCTAAAAATTCACCAAAAATCAATTTTATCATATTTACTTTTTCCAAAATTTCAAGTCAAAATAATCGATTTAATTATTTTAAATAATTAATTTACCCGAAATTAAATATTTTGACCCCTTAGAAAATTCAAAAAAAATTGAATTAAATTCCAAAATTCTGAAATTTAAAACCCATCTCTATATTCATCATTACAAACATCATATTTCAATTATTAATCATTTAACTTATTTTAATTCATGTTTTACCCTAAAGCATGAACACAATATTTTATTAAAATTTCCAAATACAATCATTTAACAATTCAATCATTCAAACATGTTTACCATCATCTAAACATTCTCATCTCTATATTCATCATTACTCACCTTGATTTAAGAAACCTTGTTTTAATCTTCCTTTTCCTTTGATTTGAAAGCTTTAATCTTTTAGTTTTGAAATCTTCTTCCTCTTCCTTGAGAATAATGGCCAACATTGGTTCTTGCGTTTAAGGGTTTGGTTTTGTAAATGAAGTGAGGTAGAATAAAATGAGGGGTTAATACTAGTGCTTTTGGCTTGGACCAATTCTAACCTAGTCACACATCACATCACCCTTAACCCAAACCTTCCCATCCAAAATTTAAATTTATTTTCATTAACAAGGTCAACCTTAATTGCTCTAGTTACCCTTAATAAAGTATCCTACACTTAATTAATAAAATCTTCCTAAAGAAATTCTTGCAATTAAATTATCTTATTTAGTTCTTTAATAATATCTTCTTATTAATTTAATTTAATTTTCCATATTATGGAGCCTCCAAAATAAGAGGTGTTAGTCTCTCCTCCTTATAAAAATTTTGTCCTTGAAATTTTGTTAAGGAAAACAAAATTTGCACTAACACCTTGAAAGTGCAAAGTCATCTTCATATAATTACCCAAAAGTACAAAAGCTTGCACCAGTACCCTACCAATGCAAACCATCAATCATTAACAAATCGTATCGGTGCAATTACCAGTACATCATATCATATATGAATATACTCGTACCCTACTAGTCCATACAATAGACAAACAAAGCACCCTAATATAAATACATGAATGTCTAAAACAACTCAGGATAGATATTACTAATCTTATCCTATTCTCTAAGATACAATCTTCTTTGTCGTCACTCCACTGGATGCGAATAGGCCTGATAACTTTGTTCCTTGATTCATTCACATCACGACCTACTATCCCTTTTGGCCATCACACATATGTCAAATCTGGCTCGACAAACAAGTCTTCAATCGCCCTCGATTCCGCTGTCAAACTTGGGTCTTGCACATATTTTCTCAAATGTCATATATGAAAAACATTATGCATGCCTGCTAAACTACTTGTTAACTCGATTTGATAGGAGAGTTTACAGGTCTGTTCGATCACTGGAAATGGTCCTACAAATCTAGGTGCCAACTTCCCCACTTTCCCAAAGTGCATAACTCCTCGCATTGAAGAAAACTTCACATACACATAATCGCTTACTGCGAACTTAAGCTCTTTCCTTTACTTGCCGGGGTAGGTCTTCTGCTTCAATTGCGCTGCCATTATCCTGGCATAAACCAATTCTACCTTCTTAGTAGCATCTCTTATTAAATTGGGCCCCAACACAAGTCTATCTCCTACGTCCATCCAACATACCGGCGACTTGCACGGTCTACCATACAATGCCTTAAATGGTGTCATCTCGATACTCGACTGGTAGCTATTAGTGTAGGCAAACTCTACAGATGCAAATGATCTTTCCAAGATCCTCCGAAATCCAAGACGCCCACTCTCAGCAAATCTTCAAGTACACGACCATTAGTCAATGGGTGGTAAGCCATGCTCAAGTTCAACTCTATACCCAGTGCACTCTGCAAATTCTCCAAACGTCGTTGGTAAATAATGGGTCCTACCTCTAATGATACTGATCGGTATCCCAATTAGTCTTACTACATTATTCATATATAGCTTTGCTAAGAAAGCTGCCATTCTTGTCTACTTTACTGGAATAAAATAGATACTCTTAGTCAGTCTATCGACTATCACCCAAATACTATCATTTCCCATTCTCAACCTAGGCAATCCATCCACAAAATCCATATACACTGAATCCCACTTCCAAGTCTGTACTTCCAATGGTTGAAGTAAACCGCTCGACTTCTAATGCTTAGCTTTCACTTGCTAACAAGTGAAGTACTTCTTCAAAAATTCTCCTATATCTCCCTTCTTCCTATCCCAAAAGAAGGCTCTCTTCATATAATGATACATCTTCGTGCCCTCGAGATGAATAGTAAACTTCGACTGATGACTTTCTTCTAAGACTTCCTTTCGAAGGTTTCATATATTCGGAATAACATAGTTTTCCTTTCATTCTTAGCCATCCTTTCGAGTTCGTCTAAAAACCTTTTAGATCCTTAATATCTGCCACTATCTGTAATCACCTCATCCTTCCTGCAATTAGTGGGTCCTCCTTCCACCTTGCAGCGGTCATATACATAAGTGCTGGACGTACCACCAAACTTGCTAACACGCTCGACTCTCTACTTGATCTAGTATTCTGCCTATAACGCACTTCACAGGAGACTAACGTCTTTAATGTCTTCCATTATTCAACCATGGCTAATACTCCATTCAAATGTGTCAAACTCAAAGCATCAGCAACCCTATTCCTTTTCCCGGCGTATATTCTATCCTAAAATCATATGCCTCAAGAAGCCCAGCCATCTCTGTTGCCTCATATTCAACTCCTTCCAATAGAATAGATACTTGTAGGACTTATGATCCATATATAACTTGAATTGTTCTCCTAACAAGTAATGTCTCTTAATCTTTAGCACAAACACTACCAATGCCAAATTCAAGTCATGATTCAGATATCTAACCTCATGCGGCCCATACTGCCTTGATGCATAAGCTATCGCTTGCTCTTTTCGCATCAGCACCGCCCCAAACCTGTTCCATAAGTGTCAGTATACACTATCAGGTCATGATTCCCTTCAGGCATAATCAATACAAGAGCGTCCGCCAATAACCTCTTTAACTTCGAAAATGACCTTTCATATCAGTCCGTACGAGCTTCTTGTTCTTTCTATCAACTTAGTCAAGGGTACTGCTATACATGAGAAATCCTTAATGAATTTGCAGTAATAGCTAACCAATCCCAAGAAAATTCTCATCTCCATGACCATCTCTGGCCACTTCCAACCATTAATTGTCTCTATCTTTGATGGATCCAAGGCCAATTTTCTAAAACCATGTGCCCAAGAAACTTCACTTTTCATTCCTAAAAATTGCATTTTGGAAACTTCTCCTTCAACTTGTGTTGTGTCAATGTCTCCTATACCAATCTTAGATGAACTTCATGATCTCTCTCCTCTTTAGAGTATACCAAAATATCATCAGAGAAGACCAATACAAATCTATGCAATTGATCATGAATGATTCACTTCATAAGATCAAGGAAGAATGCAGGGGCATTGGTTAGTTAAATAGAACCACTAACCACTCATTGGAACTGTACCTTGTTCGAAAAGCGGTCAATGGAACACTATCATCATCTACTCTCAGTTAATTGAAATCCATTGCCAAGTCTAGCTGCAAGAACACTCAAGCTCCACTCAACTGATCAAACAAGTTATCTATCCTAGACAAAGGATAATGATACTTCACTATCAACTTATTCGGCTTCCAATAATCAATACACGTTTGTAAAGATACATCCGACTTCTTTACGAATACTGCAGATGATCCCCATGACAAACTACTCGGCCTAACAAAACTTTTATCCCTAATTTCTAATAGATGCTTCTTTAATTCTTCCATCTCCTTAGGTGGCATTCTACTAGAAGGTTTACTAATAGGCTACCCTGGTACCAAGTCTATTCGAAACTCGATTTCCCTTCTTGGCTGTAATCCCATTACTGGTTCGAAAACTTCTACAAATTGTCAAGCTACACATACTTTACTGATCTCATCTTCTTAATCTTCCATAGCATATAATATCAAGTCCAACTTCTCCTTCATTACGTCTGACGCTATCGTAATTCTTTCTCCTCCCTTTGGATTTCATACAACGATAATCCTATCCGCATAATAAATCTTAGCATCATAACGTACCAACTAGTCCATACCCAAAATCACCCTGTACCCTATGAAGTCAAACAAAGATGGGTCATAAACAAACTAATGTCCACACAAATCAAACTCAAGGTCAGTGCACCTTAATCCGAGAGTGGAATACCCACTAATTGGATTAACCACACGTAAGGACGTAACCAAATAGGCAGTGTCTAGTTCTAATATACCAACCAAACCACTCTAAATGAAAGAGTGAGTAGCACTACTATCAAACAAAAGTCTAACTGATATCAAAATCGTACCTCCAAGCACATCCTTCCCTTTCTCCTCAGCAGCTGGTCTGGACGAAGGTCCTTCCAAAGTGTAAATCTTCCCCCGCTTCCCTTCCGACCAGTCCCTCTTCTTTTGGCCTAGCCTATTACAGATAAAGAACTTATCCCTGTCTTTATTCTTTAGCTAGGTACACTTAGTGGAGTAGTTCAAACCTTCTGGTCATATTAAAACAAGTGACATCAACTATATTCAACTTCTAGGTCCTTTTTCCAGAATTCTTTCCTTCTTCTGATTCTTTCCGCCCTTCTAATACGGATTGAATTATTTCTTCTACCATCCTTTGGTTCTAACATCAACTTTCCTCTCTTCCTGAAACAAGCGGTCATGCATCCTTGTCATTTCCAACACTATATCAAATGGAGCCAATAGATAAGTCATCACCATGTAATTCAGCCCCTTCCTTAAACCTTCAACGAACTTCTCAGTCTTTTTCAACAAAGTATTGATATGCTCCTTTCCATACTTCAATAAAGCATTAAAATGCTGGATGTACTTTACAAATGTCATCTCTCCCTGCTTCAAGTCAAGGAACACTCTACATAATGCACTTTTCTAAGATTTGGGTATAAATTAAGCCTTGAATCACTCCTTAAATTATTCCAGGTTATCTCCTCCTCTAGGACCTCAATAATAACAACCTACCACCAGTCTAATGCATCCTCCTAAAGCTGACGAGAAGCCAATCTCCTCTTCTATGCATTATTATATCCCAAGTCTTCCAAAATATGTTCACATACTTTTAACCAATTTAATATCTCCAAGGCAGCTCCTTCCTTGTGAACTCCTATCCTGGCTCAACAATTCTACCTGGTTGTTACCTCATCATCTCCATCATAAATTGGCCAAGCAATACATTCACATCCATTCCTCTTTCAACTAGCGAAGCACTTGAGTATCAGCTTTAGTATGAACTACCGAGTTCGCCTCCCCTCCTTGTTCGTTGGTTTATGAAATTTCATCTCCTCTACTAGGGCTTGCTCTCATGCTTCCTATGGTCAAATGTTAGTTATGTAAATTCATTCTTGCCTTCTGCATAAGCAAGGGTTCGTAAGAAATGGAAGCAAATAGGGTGAGATCAATCGAAGAGGGGTATATATATTCTCCTATATATCTATATCAAAAATACAAGTACAATATATATAGCGTATACCTTCTCCAAGGTGTTCTACAAATAAGTTTCTACTTAGCTCTATTTTACTTAAGTTTTCCCCTAACCTAAGCTCTGACACCACATTGTAACGTCCCCCACACCAAGACTCAAAAATGGATGCCAATGATGCTGCAGTCATCACCGAAATCATTTTCCAACGACAATGTAAGTTAAGTATTATTTTGCACAGCATAAGTAAATAGAGTAGCTAAATAGCTATTTTTCATTACATTAATTCGAATTACACAATTCATTACATTATATAACCCAAATCGTTGCCTACGCAGAGGTAAATACAAATAAAACATTTATAGAGTAGTGTTGTGTATGATATATGAAGATGCCAATATAACACTAGCTAGTTATAGATCCTGGCTTTACATAGTGGAACATCAAAATAACTTTTGTTAATTAGCAAGCCTCCTACTTCATGTTTGAAATCGTTGTTCGTCTTTCAAAAGATACCTTTCTAATCCATAAACTCAGCCTGCTCAAACGAGTACCTATGAGTTTATGAGAAATAATTTAAAACGGTCAAACATAAAGCTTATATGAGCAAAAACCTATACCCTAGTCATCATTAGTTAGACCACGCCACTGACGCGAATGGGTTTTACCCTCTCCTTATCATCATAGCATAGTATGTCACATTGTGTAAACAAATATTACATACAAGGCAACCTTGTGCGTATCGAATCAAAAGTGTACCTACACTTATCATCCAGTTATGAACGATGTCGTATATCAATTCATGTTAAGTGTTCCTTATACTTATCATCAGTCATGAACCAGGTCATAAAATCATTCATCGTCCATTTAATAATCACCTAATCTCTTATTTTAGGCTTTTAAAGTTAAGTTATCATTAATTCATTTAGTGGTTACCTCCCTAGTCATGTTTATCGCTAGTTCATCTTTTCTTGAACAACGTCACATGAGGAAATAACCACTCATTCCACTAATAAGAACCATCATGAGTAGAGCTACCCTGACTCTCCAAAGAGGTTGAATGTAAGCACCCTGAATACATTCTAGTAAGCATCCTTACTAAATGTCAACATCCCCTTTTAGTGCCTAAATCACTATCATTCACGTTCCCGATTTATTCATTTTAGTTGTAACACCACCCTGATGTTTTGGCACTTTGCCTTAACTCCCCTTTAGTGTTTATAAATCTTTTAGGATTGAACCCTATTGTGGCCCCCGCTATATACCATTGAACTTTAGACTATTTGTTAAGGCACTCTACCATCTAATAACTCCATGAGCTGGTATATCTTTACGATCATAGTTCAACCCATTTCATTAATTCATTAGTTGTGTACCCTACACATTTAGATAAAACATCTTTATCTTTCATTTAAATGATATCCTATCATTTATTAGCTTCATTAAGTTTTCTTCCATTTCCAAAAATTTTAACACAATTTTAACTTATAAAAACCCTTTTTTATTTCATCCCTATGAAATAGTTTAATAAAACTTGAAAACTATCCCCTAAAGTGTCCTAAGTGTTTTTCTCATTTTACTTAGAAACTATAGCATCCCATGCTTTCGTGAGTTATGATTAGTTGTCACGAATTAGTTAGCCCATAACTTTCGAATGTTTTAGCCTAGATATCGTGGAATGGCTATCCCACAACTATTGTGGGTTAATTATCTTAGGCCATCACATTGTGGTATTATTTAGTTATCATGAGTAACCTTCTCAAAGTCCTTCGCGAGTAGATAGCTTCCTAAGCTACCGTGTATTGAACATCGAATAGCGGTCGTGGGTTATCTTCCCTATAGCCATCGCACCTAATTCATCCAAAGTCCTTATGTGCATTTCATCCATAGCCCTCCCACCTAATCCATCCATAGTCATCGCGTGCATCATGTCCATCAAGGCCATCGCGTCTTATTCCATACAAAGCAATCGTGGGTTATTGCCATCAAAACCATCGCATGCAATACCAAGTGAAGTCCTCATGAGTAGATAGCTTCAATGCTATCACGTATTAACTCGTTAACAGCCATCATGTGTTATTTCCACTGGTGTTAATGCAAAAAATGTTATATGTGCCCTCATGAGTTAAATGGCGATCTTGTAATTATGTTGAAAACTCGAATCTCATTTGGTGTTGAATTCTCATTGGCTAATAATTTTCTTTATTGATTACTTTTCAGAAAAAGGCTAACTACAACTTACATTAGTGGTTAATTAATATCATTAATTAATTAGTTCTTTCCTTAGCTAATTAATTCGTAGAAAATTGAAAAAAGAGAAAAATCTCAAAAATTCACCAAAACTCAATCATTTTAATTATATTTTATCATTTTTCAAAATTTTAGGTCAAAATAATCGATTTTATTATTTTTAATAATTAATTTATTCGAAATAACTATTTTCTACCCTTAGAAAATTCACAAAAATTCTAAAATTTAAAACCCATCTTTAATTCATCACTGTACACATTATATTTCAATTTTGAATCATTTAACTTATTTTAATTAAAATTTTCATGGAAACATGAACAAAATACTTTATTAAAATTTCCAAACACAACCATTTAACATTTTAATCATTCAAACATGTTACCATTATTAAAACAGTAACACGTAATAAAATCCTAACCAAAATACATAGGGATAGGTTTTAGAGAAATATTCTACTCACCTTGATTCAAGAAACCTTGTTTTAATCTTTCTTTTTCTTAAATTTGAAAGCTTTAACCTTCTTCCTCTTCCTTGAGAACAATGGTCGACCCTGGTTCTTGAATTTAAGGGTTTGATTCTATAAAATGATGTGAGGTAGAATGAAATGAGTGGTTATGGCTAAAGAAAGTGGGCTAGTGCTTTTGGCTTGGGCCAATATCCTATTCTGGCCTAGTCACACTTACATCTCCGTTAACCTAAACCTTCCCATCCAAAATTTAAATTTAATTTCATCAACAAATCCAATTTTAATTGCTCTAACTATCATTGGTCCATTCAATTAACTTTATAAAGTGTCCCACGGTTAATTAATAAATCTTCCTTAGGCAATTCTTATAGTTAATTAATTTATTTCTTTAATAGTATCTCCTTGTTAATTTAATTTAATTTCCGATATTACGGACTCTCCAAAAAAATAGGGTGTTACATATTTATTCTTGAAGTATGAAGTTTGTTACAGAGTGCTTTGATGACCTTACACAGACGCTAGGCCTCAATTATCATAAGAGAAGGCGACACACTCCTTTTTTTGAACCTTAGGACATGTGTGAGTTCACCAAAGGTTGGAGATCGTTGAAATTAGATCATAAATAGGATGTACAAAGAGCTCAACAAGGTATAAACGGTTGGGTTGACTTGAGTAGAAGTGAGCCTAAGCTTTTGGAGGAAAATATAGAGGAATGGATTGAAGGGAGGTATTGCTCCACCTAGGCACATATATTTATTGTAGGTCGTATAGCCCATTAGAGGATTATGGGATCATTGGTTACCTATTGGTAGTAAGACGTCACCTTCTGGATTTCCATGTTGTCGACATATGGTTTGGAGCGACTTGGCTGTTAGAATTTTCGGCATTTATTCCAAAGATCATCTGGACCTCTTAGACCAACTCGTTTATTTAGAGGAGCAGGTTGATTATGGATTGCTTATGCTGGAACTATCATCCCTTGCAGCTCTACGGTAATCTAATGTCTAGTTTCGAAAGGAATATAAGTCGAAGATTGTACCATGATAGATTCGACTTCAGGAGGTGTCGATAGCCTTACACCGATGTCGAATCAAGGAGAATGATGTGTCATTTTGGACATGAAAACTCGATTTTTAACAAGACCGTATATGTTTATTTTGGAATTCTATTTTAGACCAGAACTCAATTGATTAGCGCTCAAAATCGAGCATATGTCGATATGTATTGACCAATCGAATTTCAAACGTCGACTGATGGAATTGAAAGTGTCAATCTATATAGTGTGAGTCATGTGTCCTAAACACGATGAATGGACCATTTTGTGTAGATAGCCACTCGTGTTGGAAAATGAGACTCATCGCACGATGCAAGTATGCATCAGATCTTACCTATTATTGTTGGATAATCAAGAACGGAACCATTATCCAAAGTGACATAGAGCATTCTTTTGCAGGAATATAGGAAGTGTAATGGTAGAAAATATTATGCAACAAAATTTCTCGAATATTGGAGTAAATTCAAGTAACCATTCTTTGGAAAAGAACAATCACATTGAAGTTTGTAACGGCAATGAGTGATCGATAAACTTCAGTAAGAAGCAATTCATGCATTTTAAGGAACAAAACAATTTAGTTGCAACGAGTTTTTAGGGTTCCCTTATTTGACATAAGTTAGCATGAACGTCGACACCAAGTCGACCTGAAGTAGGCAAATTTTTAAAGATTGTATGTGCCTACTTTGAGTCAAGCATGTGTTCAACCTAGGAGCGACCAAGGACATGCTACGACTGATGGGAAATGGAAAGGTCGACCATAAAATTGAAGTTCTAGCCATCCATCAACCACGACGACCTTAGGCCATCGACGACGATGAACTCCATCAACATGGGATGATGGCGACCCACCTCTTAGTGCTAGATCCTGATTTGAAGATGGAAGTACCTCAAAGACCAATTCTTGTGTGATGTCAGCAACGGTCAAGGTGGGTAGTGAGTGGTGCTAGTGGCAAGAAATGGTGGCAGAGGTGCTTGCTTGATGATGGAGAACGGTATTGACTAAAGGTTGGAGCATAAAGGATTTTTGCACCGAAAGAATGAGAGCAGGGGATAAATGAAGATGTGCTTAGAAATATTCTAAGTATGGGATTATCAAAGGGATCTATGACTTAGCAGAAGTGATTGGTACTAACCTGATTAGGTTGGCACTGACATGAAAGTTTAGCCAAAATTGAAAAGTGGAAAACAAAGAGGGCAGTACATACCCGACTAAGGCGTGGAATGCTTCCCAAAGTATAGATCTTGATCTTAGCACGGAGAATGGAACTACTATTATTTAATTCACCAAAACGGATGTTGTTGGAATAAGAATGACCCTTCAAAACAACTCTAGGATAACCAATAGATTTGTATGGACAATGGTTTATGCTTGTCCTGTCCCCGAGCATGCGTTATTTCCAATAGAAGCGTACTCTGTGGGGCTAGTGTTATCCAACTTTTAGACCAAGCAGCTTTCAAATGAATCTAGACGTCAGGATGAAGATGAAATGATAAGGTACTTTAAGGTATGCTTAGAGGGACAATGGAAGGCACTTTAGAAGTTCAGAGCGTAAAAGGAACCAAGTAAACAAATTTTTATCAACCTCATTTAGGTTTGTATCGAGCTCTTTTTAAGAACCTTATTGGGATCTAGAGCCATGGATTATGGATTTTTACTTAAAGTGATCATCCTAGGGCCCATTTCTAAATGGGTAAGTGAACAACTCCAAGGAAGCTCTTAAGAAAAGGACAAGTACTGAAGATATCAAAACCTCTCGAAAACGACTAGATTTCTAAGGAAAAATTGCTTGAAATTTGATGGATCGAAGGTAGAAGACCAAGTGGAGTGAGATGGAATGACCTACCATTATAAAATTAGGTCAATGCATATCACTTTTGATTGGTACCAAGATTACTTTATTAGCCAAAGACTTCTTTTCTCCTCCTACATTCATGAATCTGAAGTTAGACTTGGTATTTCAAGATCCAGCAATTTCGTTAGACGATTTCTCCATAATAGAAAGCATATGGAAACTCAAAAAAGCCTTTTGGTACTACATCTTCTTTACGCTCTTTCTCTACATGATCTAGTCACAAAGGAAGCTACCTTTTGTTATTCTAGGCTTTTAGAACTTGAAATCTCTTGTACTCGTGACTAAAATTTCCGAATAAGAAGATTAAAGTGGATGTAGGCCTTAGATTTGCCAAACCACTATAAAAATTCTAGTGTCTTTTGCTTTGTCCTATTGTTTTATTACTAGATCTCTCTATTTAATTTCATTTTAGGGTTTTGTACCACTTTTGGCTTAATGGGTAACTAACCCAGTATTGGTCATGAAGCCGAATGAGACATGTAGGACTTGCTTTGTTTCTCATACTTCAACGATGTCTGTCCCAAATATTGTTTTCCACTTTCAAGAACTGATCAGCCGATGGATGGGATAATGGGGCATTAGTTTCTTTCTTTCATTGATGCTTACTCTGGGTACAACTGAATATAAATGTGTACACCAATCAAGATCATATAAGCTTCATTACCGATCTCGAATTATATTTCTATAAGGTGATGCCACTTGGCATAAAGAATGCTGGAGCCACATATCAAAGATTATTTAACAAAATGTTTCTAGCCAAATGGGGTAATGCTTGGAAATAAAAATGGATGGTCTCTAATGAAGTTTGAATGGAAAGGGATCAAATCGATCATTTAGACGATTATTTCAAGTACTACGGAATCTCGAGTGGTAAGGGATCGCATTGATCATTTGGATAAAATGTATTAAGTGCTACGAAAATATGGAATGAAGATAAATATGTTGAAATGCTCATTTAGAGTTTTTTCTAGAAAATTCCTTGGATTCATCATGCAGGCCAAAGGAATAGAGGCAAACCTGGAGGAAGTGCTGTCTTTGAAGGATATACAGATTCTTAAAATCTAGAAGGAAATGCAAACCTTGAACGAAAAAGTGGCTACGGTGAGTCAGTTCATTTCAAAGGCAATAAATAAGTGTGTCCCATTCTTTGATGCTCTCAAGAAGTTGAACAGGAATTTTATGTGGACTTATGAGTGCTTAACTGCCTTCTTATGACCCATGTATCACATTTACAGAAACCTTTGGTGTAACATCCCCCTATTTGTAGGTCCAAAACTAACGGCTACGGATGTTGCAGTCATCAATAGTTATCAATCCTCGACGACCAAACACGGTGATATTAGAAACATTGATACACAGAAACATAAGAATATGGGAAAAATTTAAACAACAAAACAATTTCCACATTCCATTTCAAAATATTCCAAATTGATTACATAATCCCAATTCACAGACCATATTCAGATAACATATAATTATTACAAAATACGCCAAGAACGACATATGAAGATGCCCCCTTAGTAGATCAGATTATATAGATAGGCAAGAAAACAATTTGCCTTTACAAAAAAACACACAGCGGAAATAAAAGAACTCTAATAACAATCTGCCAACTGCACATCCTCGGAAGCTTTTATTCATCTAAAAGAACATCTGGAAACCTTAACTCTCAACCTACTCAAAATCAATTGAGTACCCGAGAGTTTAAGAGGAAAACAAAAACTTCGAGTAAGACATAAAGTCTAGTATGAATAATAATTTACCATCTCAAACCATTTAGATATCTAGTGAGACCACGCCGCTTAGTTGAACGGATTTCCCCTCACTAGTATCATAAAACATTTGTAAAACCATATACCGTGCTCCTGCATCTACAATGGTTAAAACATAGTATTTAAAACATTATGATGATATGTAAAACAAATAAATCAATTATGGATTACCCATCCCCATTCATTATGACTACCTGTCTCAATTATAGTTTCTAGGTTTACTATTAACCTGTTAAATGTTAAGGACTATCTGTCCAATTACTTAGTTTTCATGGGATCACTAAGAACCTATTGGTAACTCCAATATCTTATTTCTTATCCTAGTTTTCATGGGCTAACTAGGAACCTATTGGCTAACTGCCAGTATCTTTAATCTGAATATAGTTTTCATAGGCTAACTATAATCCTATTGGCCCCTGCCAGTATCAAATCATAGTTTTCATGGGCTGACTATGAACCTATTGGCCCCTGCCAATATCATATAGTTTTCATGGGCTTACTGTAAACCTATTGGCCCCTGCCAATATCTTTAATTAAAATTTTAACATCTGTTAAGTTATATTCACTACTAGGTCAACCTAACTTGTTATTCTGCCCTTTCTCCAAAATACAGTTATGGGTTAATAACAAAGCAAATAACATTTCAAAATCTTTATTTATGCCATGATTATTACTTTAAATTGAGATTGGGTTTATGTTTTGAAACCATAAAAACATCTCTTTCGAAACCTCTGGATAGCCTCCTTCGAAAGAAAAAACCTCTTTTCAAAACATTGTATATATACCTTTTCAAGCCATTAATAAACATTCTCTTTCAAAACCTATTATACCTTTCGATGGTATCGAATCATCTTTTTAAAATTTAGAGCTTCGAAACAAATGAAAGTTCCACTTTCAAAAGTATTGGGTTTACTCTTTAAAAACATCATTTGGGTCAAAATGGTTATATACGAAAGTATCTCTTTTGAAACCAACAAAAATTGGTTTTGGGGAAAAATTGATGGTGTTGGAACCATCTTAGTCCAAAGCAAAACCTTTAAAACAAAAACTTTGAAGGACAGAGTCGAAGCCCCTTTCGACTCCATCACCTTCGAAACCCCCAACCCCTTCGAAAGCATTCAGGAAAAAGGCTTAGGGTAAAACAGAAGTAACCCCTTCAACAACATAGATGACTTCAATGCAGTCAAAAGGGAAATTAGCGGCTTGGTTTTTACTGGGATGAAACCTACCCTTTCGAAAGCAATTATTTAAAGGAAAAAGGTACTCCTTCGAAAGCAAATGCTTTAACAAAACATGACAACCTCCTTCGAAAGCTAAGTAAAAATCTTTTCGAAAACACATGTTTCGACTGTGTTGAAAGCTTTAGGTAAAATTAGGGAAGCATTTTAACTTATGAAAACATAGCAAGGTTTCGACTCCATAGGAAGCTACCCTTTCGACACCAAAGCTTCCGCCTTCCTTCCAATCCACTGCATACCATCTAAGTGATATCTTGTGTATTGTATTCACCTATGGAGGTCTCGATTGCATTGGTTTCGACTGGGATAAGGCAGAATCAAAGAAGTCGAAAGGTACTTACTAACAGTGGCGGAACACCTTTTTCTTGTTTAAAGGCTGAATTATAGCAACTTTTAGTAATTACTTTCTAATAACTTGCCTATTTGTAAACTATTGATTGGTTGTCATAATTTTTTTTCAAAAACTTTACCTTTATAACTGCCTCATTAATACCAGATTAAAACCATTAAATAATGCAACGTTTTAGTCCTTTCATATACTAAAACTGATTATTTTAGAAAAGTCCTTTTCAAATAATTTATTTTCCTTAGTAAATCAATTATGAAAAATCCCCACAAATCATAGAAATTCAGTTTCATCATGTAATCAAATATATTAAAATTTTAGACCCAATTTCTTCCTGAAATTCTTGAAATAAATTTTAAACCCAATTATATCATATTTTTCAATAAAAATTCATAATAAAATTTCCATAGCTTGGAAAATTATGAAAGTTAAAACCCATCTCCAAAATCATATTTTACTTAACATAAAAAAATTTCATGGCAATCTAAAATCATATATTCTCGATTTTATGTCTAAACCATGCAAATTCATGTGCTTATGAATTAAAATAAATCATCATAATATAACTCAAGCATATCATCATCTATTATATCACAAAAATGAATTTAAATCATAAATATGAAACCATATAATCATAGAATAAAAATAGAGATGGTAGAAGATTATTATTCACCTTAAACTTGATAAGGAATTTGAGATTTGTTGTTGATTAATCCTCCCTAGATTTTCCTTAGCTTTAGATTAAAATTTCTTCTTCTCCTTTGTTAATGGCCGGCTCTAGTAGGGTTCTTGCATTTGTTTTTGATTTTGAGAATAATGAATGTTAATGGACAAAGAGGTGGATTGTATAGCCATGTAATATGAAATGGGTATTTACTAATTATGCCCATGTGTAGTTTAATTAACCATTAAACCAATTTAAAGCCCATTTATCTTATTAATAAGCATGGCCCTATGATGTAATTTAATCAAATCTCAATCTCCTTATCATCATTATTCTATTTAATTTATCTAATTAAATTTTCTGAATAATGTTATCAAAAATTAGGGATGTTACATTTGGTCTAGTCTACTTTCGCGAAAGGAGAGGATTTATACTTGTATCCAACTTTGTCCGCTCATGCCTTGAGTGCAGTATTAGTGTAAAAGGAAGCTAGAGTGCAAATACCATTATACTTTTAATACTTTAGATAATGATTTTGACAACAACAATCATATAAATATAGACACTAATGTTTTGCCAAGTTGTATGGTATATATCACAGAATATTACAAAGGTGCATAATAATTAAACTTGAAGATTGGCTAGTATAAAGACTAAAATTTAAGATTCAGAGACGATTAAGACTCATGAGTTTAAAAAAAAGATTTGAAAATCTCAAGACTTTAGTATGAGTTATTAGAATAAATTGTTAAAGTTCTTAATAGCATATTCTGATCTTTATCACAAATTTTTTATCTTTGATATTTTATCAAAATAAATTTTTTAAAATTAAAAAAAAATTAGAATTTTTTTATAGAAGTTTTTATGTGTTCAAAGTAGTTAAAAACTATGTTTAAATTATTTTACAAAAATACATAGAAGTTTGAAAATAATTTAGAAGAAAAACATTTTTTCAAAATTGAGAAGGGTATGTTGACATACCCCTCCTAGATATATCGACATAGTGGATGTTGGTTTGTTTTTTAAAGTTTGAAAAGAAGTGTCTCTTGGACGTACGTCTTCATGAATGGATACATCTGTTCATTCACTATATAAAGGGGAGTATAAACAAATTTTCTAATAAATTTTTCTTCCTTTCTTCTTACTCCTTACTCCCTAGAAATATTTCTTAAAAACTATTCATTATATTCTTCAAAACTATACAGAATCAATCTTTACTCTACTAGATTTAATTTCTAGAAAATTATCTACTGTTTTGGGACCATTCTCTTTGTAGACATCAAACTGATATCAGAAGGGTTATGAAATATCTTGTACCCCAAGTACAACTATTTGAATGTAGAAATCAACAACTCTACTCTCTTTTTTGTTGTGCTTGTTGCCCATTCAAATCAAATGGGCATGCTTGTTTCCTGTTTAAATCAAGTGGGTGATCCTATAGCCCGATAAATCAAGAGAGTTTGCTCGGGACTCGTGAGACAGGAGGGTGTATTTCATAGCTTTGAAATCGAGACTATATTCTGGTTTGCTTGCTACCATTAAAGTAAGCATTGGAAAATAAATTTGTACATACAATGTGTAGGACAAGATGTAGGATTAGTTAATCCAAACCAGTATAAAAACTCCTGCTATCATCTCTCTTACTTTACTTTTTGTTATTGCTTTTATATTTATCTATGATTACATCTATGACCGCTTGATCAATATAGATATATGTTGATAATCTGTGATTTAATATAAATCTTGAAACAAAGTTAAAAAGATTGATAAAAGTTATAAAACATATTTCACTTACCCTCTAGTTCTAAAGTAGCACGTTAGGTTTTCAAAATTTCGTAATTTGATTTTTGAAAAGTTTAAAAGACAAGTAACACTGGTAGTTTACTTTTTAACACTTTTTTAGAAAAATAAAGTTATGAAATATGTACATTACTATCAAATAGATTAGAAACTAATTATTCTAAAAAATTACTTGATGCTTTGGAAAGTTATAATGTGAAACTGCAAGAACAAATATGTTATATGACTGATGGTAAACATACACATGATATTCATACATCACAAATCAAGACGGACAAATGGATACTAGACAGTGAATACTCAAGACACATAATTGGAAATATGGAGATCCTAAAGGATATAGTTTGCAAAGATGGATGATCAGTTAACTTGGAAGACAACTTAAATGGATATATGTTTGGCATCGGAAATGTCGGTAACTCTAAAACTCCTATTATTTCTAATGTTTTTCTAGTTAGAAATTTGAAACATAACCTACTAAATATTATGAATTGTATGGTAAGGGTTTTAAAATTAAGTTTGAAAAGGATATTTGCCATATCAAGGATAGTGAGTCTAAAATTATCTTTGAAAGCATTAGGAAACATAATATTTACATGTTGAGTATTAAAGTGTGTAATGACAGTCTTTGTCTTTTGGCTGAATCTAGTGACCCTTGGATATGGCATCAAAGATTTGGTCATTTAAGTTTTAAACACTTATTTAAAGTTGCTAGATAATAACTTATTAGGGTGCTTCCTAAAATGATTTTTAATGTCAACAACTTATGTGATGCTTGCCAACTAGAAAAACTTCATAAAAGTTCTTTTAAACTTCAACTTCTTAACCCTTATAACTTCTTCACTTAGACCTCTTTGGACCATCACAAGTTCAATCAATAAATTATAATAGATATGTTTTGTAACAGTAGATAATTTTTCAATATATACTTGAACAATATTCCATAAACATAAAAGTGATGCTATTGAAATGTTTAAACTTTTCACTACGAGAATTCAAAACCAAAAGTCAATCAAATTAAAATGATACAGAGTGATCATGGAGGAGAATACAAAAACAAGAATTTTGAAAACTTTTGTAATAAGAAAGGAATTATACATAATTTTTCATTCTAACATGCCAACAAAACGGAGTCGTAGAATGTAAAAATAAAACTATATAAGAATGTGTTAGGACTATGCTAAATGATAATGATTTACCTGAAAGTTTTTGGACTGAAGAAGTTATTACAACATGCTATATTTTAATTAGAATTTCAATAAAACCATTTACTAAGACAACTCCTTATGAATTATTTTATGATAAAAAACCTAAAGTATCTTATTTTAGAGTTTTTGGTAATAAATGTTTCACATTAAATATAAAATATAATTTAGATAAATTTGATGTTAAATCATATAAAGGAATTTTTATTGGCTATTTTAATAGAAATAAAACTTATAGAGTTTTTAACAACAAAACCAATACCATTGAAGAAATATTACATGTTTCATTTGATGAAAACTTTAAAGTAAATAATACCAGTATTGATAAAGAGGAAATATTAATTTAAATGAAAATAATGATATTACAAATAATGAAACCACTAATGATGGAAAAAATGATAACTTTGAAAATCCGTATCTTAACTATAGAACAAAATATTTGAAAGATCGTCATATAGAGAATATTATAGGAAATATAGTGTCAGTTGTAATAACAATAAATCAATTAAATAAAATGAGTAATGTTGCATTTATCTCAACTAATGAACCTAATATCCAAACGATGCATCATTAGAGTATTCATGGATTCTTGCTATGTAATAAGAACTAAATCAATTTGACAGAAATGATGTTTGGGAATTATTTCTAAGACACAAAAATAGAACTTTAATAGGAACTAAGTGGGTCTATAGAAATAAAATGAATAAATAAGGAGAAGTCGCTAAAAATAAAGCATGGTTAGTTATTCAAGATTATAATCATAAGGAAGGTGTAGATTTTAATAAAACTTTTGCCTCTGTAACTAGATTAGAGGCCGTTAAAATTTTACTATCTTTTGCAAATCATAATAATTTTAAATTATTTCAAAAAGATGTCAAAAGTGCCCTTTTGAATGGTTTTATTAAAGAGGATGTTTATGTAGAACAATCCCCACTTTTCAAAGATGATAAACTTCCAAATATGTTTATAAATTAAAGAATGCTTTTATGGATTAAAACAAGCTCCTATAGCTTAGTATGAAAGACTCAAGTCTTATTTAATACAATCCAATTTTGAAATAAGAAAAGTAGATAGTACACTATTTGTTGAAAGAAATAATAATGATGTTCAACTTATACAATTGTGTAGACGATATTATTTTTGGATCAACAAATGAACAGTTAAATAAAGAATTTTCTGATATAATGACTAAAGAATTTGAACCGAGTCATATGGAAGAACTAACTTTATTTTTAGGATTACAAATAAGATAATTAAATAATTTTATATTTATAAGTCAAGAAAAGTATGCTAAGGAACAAGTAAAGAAATTTGGTATGTTTAATACTAGTGGTAGCCAACTTCTATGGAAACTAATGAAAAACTAAATAAGGAAGAAAATTCAAAAGATCTAGATCAAAAACTATATATAAGTATGATAGGATCTTTGCTTTATATAACTACCAGTGGGACTGATATAATGCAAAGTGTATGTCTCTGTGCAAGATATCATCTCAATTTAAGGAAACTCAGCTAAAAGCTTGTAACATTCCCCATTTTGAGGTCCGAAAATAAGTGTTATTGATGTTGCGGTCATCGTAGTATTATTTTCGGGTGACTAAATGAGATCGGTTAATTGTATCTATAACATCAAGAGCACATGAATATGAAAATTTTAAAAAAACCTTTCATTAATTAACTTTCACATTGATTGCGCAGTCCCATCGGTTCCACGTTTAGAAAAAAATATAGTAAATACAATTAATTATATTCCAAGAGCAATGTATGAAGATGCCCCCTTGGATAATTAGAGTAACTATTTGACAGTTATAAATTTTGTCGTTACATCCATTCAAACAAAGCATAAACTTCAAACTACACAGTATAAATAAACTCCTAATATTAGCTTGCCTCCTACACGTCTTCGAAAGCTTATTCATCTATCCTGAGAACCCAACTCCCAACCTACGCAAATGAGTACTCGAGAGTTTAAAAGGAAAAACATAAACTTTGGGTCAGACAAAAAAGTCTCGTGTAAATAATAATATATCATCTCAAACCAAAACAAATATCTAGTGAGACCATGCCGCAGAACTGAACGAGTTTCCCCTCATTAGTATCTTATCAAATATGTCAATCATAACATAATTCATGCACCTGTAACCACAATAGTTAAAACAAAACATGATATGATTATATGCATTCAATATGGATAAGTATGACTAGTCTATCATTTAAAAGTTTACGCATTCTCGAAGTTTACCCACCCCATGAAATTTACTGTCTATCTCAAACCATAGTTTTCCTAGGGTCACTACGAACCTATTAGTTTTCACAACTAATAACCTATCTAACTTGGACCAAAACATAACCAAATGTCCTAAAATATCCAAATACGGTTAGGAGGAAATCCAATTAAACAATACAGTGATATCAAATTTATGTCCTAAAACATTTGTCTTTACAAATACTTCGCCAAAATCTTATGCCAAACCACCATCATCTTTACATAGTTTCTAAAATTAATTGCTATCAAAACAAGATGTCGAGCATCTAGAAAACATGAGCTACCGAGTCTTTAAAACATAGCTTTCAAGTTTGTAAATCATACGGTTGTATAGGCCCTAAAATATAGATGTTGAATATTTGGAAAACATAAGCTATCGGGCCTCTAAAACATAACTATCAAGTTTGTAAAACATATGGCTATCAAGCAGCTAAAATATAGTTATCGAGCAACTACATAAAAGTCATCGAGTCACTATAAGACAAGAGGTATCATGTTATTAAAAACATGAAGTACCGAACCTCTAAAAACTTAAGGACGTCGATTCCATAAAAACACTAGGTACCGAACCTCTAAAAACTTGAGGATGTTGAGCTATAACAAAAAGAAGTTGCTGAGTCTCTAAACCATGGGGTTTTCAAGTCTCTTCAAAGCATGGGATATCGAACCCTTAAAAACCCAAGGTGTCGAGTTCTTATGCAAGCATATACATCACATAGCAATCGATTAACTATCACATGCATCAGCTCTTATAGCTGTCGAGATTTTATGAAAATAAAAGTATCGAGAATCTAAGTTATAATGCTGATGGCATTTTTGTAAATAACTAAAAAACCGATATATATCCTTTTAAAGTTAAAACCTTCTATTGACTCCTGCCTCATGTCAAATTTTCATTGGATGATAAAACATTTTTCATAATTTTTGCTGAAAAATCTGGTAGGTCACGACTACCTTCTCAAATAACTTTGCAAAGAACCTTATAATTAATATCATTAACTTATATTAATTACAAACTTTTTTAGAATAACAAATTCATAGAAAATTATAATGTAGGATCGTTTTCACCCTAGAGGGGAGTGAATAGGGTGTACTAAAAATTAATGTGGAAATAAAAGTAAAAACAGAAAGTAATGCAATAGAGATCACACACAGATTTACCCAGCTTCGACAATAACCTACCTACGTGCTGCCCCCAAGGTTTCTACTAGAAATTCGGTAATCAGACGCTTACAAGAACATGTAAACTCATGACACCCGCTAACTCGATTAACCTAACTATAGGCTCAAAACCCTGCCACAACTCAGCCATTGAGTTGCGAATTCTCGAACTACAAAACCGTAGTTCGTAACCTAGTAAAACTAGAGTCTAACACAATTTTAAAAGAGAAAATTACAAATAAACTAAATATCAAAACCCTATATTTAAAAATTAAAGCCCAATATAATTAAACCAGCCCAAATAATTAAAGTAGAGAACATCTTCCCCCTTTTCTTTTGTTAATGCCTTCGGCCGCTTTCTTTGTTACTCTTCGAAAATTGGGGTTTTGTTCCGAATTGAGGCTGCCGCTTGAATTCAATCGATTGAATTTAAGAATTCGCTTAGATTTGCTTCGTCAATCGACTCCCTTGGCTTTGATAGCTTGCGGTCGCTTCAATTTTGTCGAGCTTGAAAATTGGTATGTGATTTACTTGATTTACCGTGTTGTTTTTCTTGAACTTGAACTCGATGATCATTTGCCGATGATGATACTGGGCATTTATATGGATCAAAACCCCATATTTCGTTCGTATATTTTTAGTTTGAATCTTTCATGATTTTATCACTTGCGTTGATTTTTGATCATACGGCTTTGGTGATTCTGACTTGTTCATTAGATATGAGTTACTCCATATTTTTCTGATGAATTTAAATCTGCTCCATTCTTCTTTGCCTTGACCTATTCATTGTTTACTAATTTGTTGTATTTGAATTAGAGAAAATATTTTGACTTCGTGAAGATTTTATTCAACAGTGACTTTATTCAACTTGCAGCTGATAATTATATATCCACAGCTTGATTATCTTCATTTCTTGACCGATGTTGACACTGCTACTTGTTCATCTCTAGGACTTTTTCTACAATTATCTGAATTTGTTGTATGTGTGCCTCCACTTGATCTAGAGAACTTGTATTCATGAAGTCTGGTTTGTGTACTGCATTTGCTTGAACATTTTGCTTTGTTTCATGTAGCTTTGAGTCTGCACATCCATGTGAACTGACATTTGATTTAAAGAACTACCTTTTGAAGTCTGCATTTAGTTAAGAGAACTTTGTTTGTACATGTTTGGTCAGTGTTCACCACCTGCTGTGTCTGGTCTAGTTACACGTAGTTTTGAGTCCCATTTGCAATCATGTTGTCATGTGGTCTTGAAGTCTTCTACTTGAACTGATATATGTGTGCTCCAGTCTGGTTGCATGAAAGTCTAGACTGGTGCACTTTTGTTGTATTTTTCCGGTGAACTTGATGCCTGAACTGCCTTGGTCTGGTCCTGGTTTGAATCCATGTTGTATGTGTTGCATTGTTTTCATGTGATCATGTCTGAATGCATGCATTTGTGTCTAGTTTCATGTGAACTTGTTACCGTGCTGTAGTCTGGTTGCATGCCCGACTATGTCTTGTTCTACTTCGAGTTAAATTCCCATTGTTTTCCTCTGAACTCCTGATTGCTTGAACATATTGATGTCTTGTTGCAGCCCTTTTGTTTATGTACATATTTGAGTTTGGTATTTGAAGTCTAGTTTAGTTGTACTGGTGGTTCCACTTGAGTCTGGTATGCATTGTGCTGGTTGCTCCATCTCCAGTTGCTTGCATTCATGTGTATATGATTCTCTGAATTGTTATTCAAGTGCTTGTGTACTTTGTATGTTTGGACTCTATACTGATTTGTTCTACTGGCTTGTTTTCACTGTTCTTGTGCACTTGTATTCTCTATCCGGTGTAGTTGTATGTTTTGATGTTGGTCTTCATGTTGCATTTTGTAACGGCCTACCTTTTTGGGCGGTTTAAATAGACAATAAACCACACATGTCTAATGAAAACCATTCAAAAGGGAGGATTGTTAATAGGGTAAATAAGAAAATAAAAGAAAAGAAAGAAAAACAAAACACAGAATCTCAAAGCGGATTAACAAAATATAATAATCAAATAAACAGTTCATGAAGCTGTTTTACAAATAACATTTGATTGCACTTTACAATACAAATCAGAGTTATACAGCAGGAATAAACAAATAATGCAGTGGAATAATTATAATAAATAGCAATAATATACTAAATCTCCGTCTTTGTCCTCCAAAAAATAGCCTTCAATTCATTGAAAAGCTCAGACTGACCCGAGCGTAATGAAATGACAAAACACTCGAGTCAGAACTAAAATATCTTATGCAAATTAGATCAAAATTAGATGAAATAAGGAATGTAGATAACTACATTTTGAAGGTTCAAATTTTCCGGAAGAGTTATTGTTTCCATATTCAAAATACAATAGATTTCACAATAGATCCATTCTAGTAACTTACAAATTTACAGAAAAATTCCCAATTAAATTTCATAGTTCAAGAGATTTGATTTATAAAAATGTTCCAAAGTTTTAATATTCAATTCTATGGAAACTTCCCAATGTTTCAAAATTTAATTTTGAAAACTTTCAAATAAGGTAACGATGGTTTATTTCTCAAAAATCATTTTTATGGTTCAAATAGTAAATCTAAACATACTAATTTTTTTCTCATGTAAATATATTAAATTCATGGGTTTTATATCTTTATTCAATGTTCAAATAATCAATATGAAAATTTATATAATCATAATCAACTATAGGGTGATAACAAGGATATATTAAAATAAATGAACAAATACACATTCAATCATAATAACATCCATCACAACATACAATCAAAATTCAAATCAACCAATTCAACAAATTAACCAGTTCAATAACATGTCACCATAATTATTAGTTATCACATATTGGAGTTTAGGTATTCAAATTAAATATCAATTAAAATTCCAAACCATTCAAAAATTATCACTAAAAGACCTGGTTTAACTTGCAATAAAATTTTAGTATTTCGTGAGTGAGTTTAAACACTCACCTTATTGATTTCCCTTTTCTAGTCGGATTTGGATCTGCTACTACTTCCTCCTTTTGATTTGCTTCCTTACTATCTTAATCTTCTTCTTTTTTATAGAAATTTTTGGAAAAGAAATAGAAGTTTGTATAGATCTGGATTTTAAGAAAAGGATTGGAAAAGAAGAATGTTTGGATAAGAAGAAGAAAATTTAAAGAAGATGAAGAATTGAAAAAAAAACGAAGCTTTGAAAAAGAAGAAGATTTAAAGAACAAGAATAAGAAAAGGAAAGCTTTGAAAAGAAAAAAAGAGAAGGAGATTTGAAGAAGAAGAAAAATGAAGATAGAGGAAAATGAAGAGAGAGAGAGAAAAATAAGATGGAAGTTTGGAGAAATGAAGCTACAGAAGATAAGATCTGAAAAATGAAATGAGGCTACAGGAATGAAGATGGAAACAAATGAAAAGCTAATAAAGTGTATATAAACAAACTAGGAATTGAAGTAAAGTAAAAATATAAACATCCTTAAAATGGTAGTACTGAAAGAGGTGAAGTAAAGGAATAAATATATGAATAAAGGTACAAATAAATCTTTCGTTCTTTAATATGAGGCTTCAGAAGAAAGAGTTGCTAATGAAAGGAAGCTACAAGAACTAACAATGCATAAACAAAATAAACTTCAGAAATAGAGAATAGTAAATGCTAATTAGATGACATAAATATTAATTTAGATGTTCACATTAAAATTGGAAAAAAAGAAAAGGGAAAAAACTTCAAGTAAAGCACTTGAAAGGAGCTAACGAACAAATGAGAAACAAATGAAAAGAATGTGGAAATTATTAATTATAAATAAATCAAATGAAGCAACTATTAATTAATAAGAAACGAATGAGTAATCTAACAATTAAATGGATGCTCAAATGAAACCTACATGAAGAACTTGAAAACGAAAAGAAGGAGAATGTGGATGTGATAATAAATGTAAAGTAAATGAAGGGACCACTTATATATTGTAAACAAACCTTTGGGATCCAAATTCCAAAACTTCCTCCTATTAATTCATTTCAACAAACCAAAATATACACATATTTATCATTTACTTCTTTATTAAAACATTTTTACATTAATATATGTCCATACTCCATTAACGCAACCAATCAATCTATTCATTTATTTATGTTACTCAAACCAATTTTATTAATTAATGAATATATATCTATCTAAGAATTATAAAATGGTTTACTTTACTTTTTTTTATTTACTGTAACGGTCACATTAATGCAACAATTTACAAGCTTAACCATATATGAAATGGAAAAATAAATATATGTGAACATGTGCAATTAATGTGCAATTGTTAATAAAAGGTAATTTCTAATTGATTTAACAACACTTATACAACCATAAACCCTCTGATATATTTTAAAATTTGAATACTAATAAGTGTGTTTATATATATATATTATTCTAAAATCCATTTTTTTTTCAAAACCATACTTATTCAAAATGAAAATTTTATTTTTATATGTCTAAAAACATGCAGTTATCTTAGTTAAAACGTTAGTTCCATATTGACACAAAAATGCAAGTTCCTATATTAACTCATTTGTTACAATTTCACTTATGTTTCCTTTTAATTGAAACATTTCAATTAATCCAATTCCAATTCATTTCATTACAATTTCATTTATGTTTCCTTTTAATTGAAACATTTCAATTAATCTAATTTCAATTCATTTCCTTACTAATTTCAAACAAATTCTAATTATAAAACATTGTTTTCTTTTCATTTATACCAATTCAAACATGTTTTATAAAATTTCATATACAACAAAATTTATACACTATTTACAAAGTAAACGTTTTATCTTATAGAAAATCAACTTCTCCAAGATGCATTTCAAATAACAACTTATGTTATTCTTTCATTAAAACATTCACTCCACCCTTTATTCCAATTCAACATTTGTTATTTCGGTTAGAGACAAACATACAGTTTATTCTTTTCAAGTCAAAGCTTAAATTTCATTAAAATGTTTATCTTAATTTAATTTAAAATGTAAGTTCTTATGTTGAACTTATTAATTACAATGCACTTGTCTTTTCTTTTCAATTAAAGGATTCCAACAACTCTTATTGCAGTTTATATTCAATATTAGATTTCAAATGAATTCTCATTATACCACAACTGTTTTCTGTTCATTTCATATATTCCAACATTTATTTCTTAAATTATTCCATTCTTATATTAACATCTATTATTACAATCAACGGAACTTACATTCAAACAATTATTAAAACAAATTGAAATTACACTAAAATAGAAATCAATTACATTAAATCACATTATTAAATCACATTCTAATTGTTTTCTTACTAACAAATCATAAATTTCTAATTTCATACAATGTTAAATCCTAAAATATTATTAAATTCAATATTCTAATTATCGAAAAAAATTACGGGTCATTACACATTTCATTGAACTAGGTTGATATGTTGCATGCACCACTTTTGTACATATGCAATGCCCAGTACTTCACCATTTCTGTGTTGTTTTTTTTTGTATTTGCACTTGAGTTTAATCCAATCTGGGCTTAGGTTTGACCTTGTGCTCACCTGTCCCTGCGATTTTGTCAAGCAAGTGTATATCGGTGTGCACGACTGTTAACCCGCCTTTTGGCAAGGCCGCGGACAGACGGGTTTAACTTAATCAACTGCATGTTCGTCGAGGCTAGAGTACGATGGATTCAGTCGACTGGATGGATGGATGCCGCAACATGCTTGGAAGATGGAAATATGATTGGATAAAGGTTGATCAATGGTTCGGCATGATGGTGGTTCGGCACAAATGGTTCATCCGGCATTCACGTTCGAATGGCATTCAAGAGTACTCGGCATACATGGAGCGCTCGACATTCAGTAGCGCTCGGCATCCAGGAGCACTCGACATTCAGTAGCGTTCGGCCTAGGAGGCAGGGATCGGTCGAGGAATGGAGAGGATGTATGGTTTAGTCAAGGATATCGTTTGGCAAATGTGGTTCGGTCAGGAAGCTCGTTTGGCCTAGGAGGTATGGAACGGTCGGTATGGAATAACGTTTGGCATGTGTCAACGTTCGGCATGGCAGGATCGTTCGGCCAAGACATCGTTCGGCCAAGACATCGTTCGACCAAGACATCGTTCGGCCAAGGCATCGTTCGGCCAAGGCATCGTTCGGCCAAGACACTGGTTCGGCATTGGTGGTTCGGTCACTGGTCGTTCGGCATTTATGGTTCGGTCTGGGAGTCACATGTCGCTCGGCATTGGTGGTTCGGTCACTAGTCGTTCGGCATTTATGGTTCGGTCTGGGAGTCACATGTCGCTCGGCATTGGTGGTTCGGCGTTGGTCGCTTGGCATTGGTGGTTCGGTCACAGGTCGTTCGGCATTTATGGTTCGGTAGGTGTCGCTCGGCAGGAGCCGCTCAGTGAAGGTTGGAAGTTAGTGTATTGCTCGGTCTAGGTAGGTCGGCAATGCCGCTCGGTCTAGGTAGGTCGGCAATGCCGCTCGGTAAAGGTTGGGAGTTCGTGCATGGCTCGGTCGTTGGTAATATGGGTCGATCGGCGTACTAGGTTATGAAGTTGATCGGCATACCAGGTTATGGAACGGCTTGGCATAGGCCGATCGGCATGGCAGTGTGGGTCGGTCGTGACGAAGGATGTTGGCTCGGTTATGGTCCTGGTGGGCCCGGACTACTTAGAAAGCCCAACAACTCAGGATTTGCCTATAAATACAGCATGTGGGGGTTCAGAAAAGGGACTTTTCTTTCTTCTCTCTTGCTTGATATTTTCTAAGGCTGAGATTACTCTGCAATCTTGTAACTGTAATCAATCATTACAGCAATAAAAAGGAAACTTCTGGAGTGGACGTAGGCCGGAGATAGCTGAACCACTATAAAATCTGTTGTTCTTTACTGCTTTCATTTTAATTTTGAATGTTCTTCACATTATTACTCTCTACATACATACTATCTCTGAGCTGTGACTGGTATTTGGTGCTTTCATCTGGATTTGGGGGTTAGTGACCAATTTTGGCGCTAACAACGACCTTGTGGCATGTACAGTGATACACTATGCATGGCACAAGTTGTTTGTGTAAGATGAATTAAAAGAAAATGATGACGAACAACCCAAATGACCGAGGCAAATAATATTTTCAAACACACACTTCATTGTGCACTGCAAAATGTTTCTTTTTCAATTTTACCGTGTCAGTGTTTATTTTTCAGATAATTCAGATGCTGGACACAGGCTGGAGCAGAGTTGAAGATTAAATACGAGTGAGAGTGAATATGTAGTGAGGTGAAAATTTTAAATTGAAAATTATGTTGTAATTGAAATTGTATTGTAATTGAAAATGTGTAAATGTAGTGAGAGCTCAAATTTGTACTATTTGAATTTGTAATAAAATATTTGTTTGAATAAAATATTTATTTGAATATGAATTCTGAGTTATTTATTTTATTCAACGAATATTTATTTAATTATGTGAAAAATAAAATAGTACAACAACAAATACATTTAAATGAATATATATATATATATATATATGTTTATTATCATCAAACAAAAATCATACACTAGCATATTCTACAATCTCCCCCTTTTGATGATAACAAACATATATTAAGATTTTGACTTTATTAAATGCATTTGGTCTTAATGAATTCTATTAGCTCCCCTATTTGAATGCTCCCCCTTCACATATGCCTGAAAATAATAAAAAATATGCACATAAAAAATGCAATGAACCTAGATGGGAATATGCTATGCAAATAGAAAATACGACTTATTTGCCAAAATCTTAACTTCTCTCCTTTTTTTATCAGCAAAAGAGTAATAGTGTTAGAAAATAGAAATAAAGTGATAGACATAAATACGACATTAATACCTAATCGAGTATAAATATTAAATTTCAATAAAAAATCAAACAAAAATCATAAATAATCTGCTAGGCGCATATTCCATTTTAGAGCGATAGGGGTGATGTCGGTATAGAAAACTATATAGTTGTGTCTATTTGTGGTATATTTATGACAAGAATTTGAATACTTACTAACCATGCATAACCATTAGGACGTTTAAATGAGATTAGTAGTATTCCCAATTTTTATTAAAAAATGAATTTCAAACCTCTTCTAACCACGCATAACCGTGAGGACTTTCAAATGGGATTAGAATCAACTCATCTATTTAATAATCAATTTTGATATGTGTTCCATACATGCATAACCGTAAAAAAATTTAAATGAGCATGAAAGAACATAATCAAATATTCCAAGTACTTCACCAATGCATAACCGTTAGGACTTTTAAATGAGAGTGGGTACTTATGGATGATTCTATTTTTTGATTTTATTGCTAATTAAAAAATGAATAATTTCCTGTTTAAATACCATATTTTGACATACTATATTGGATTTTGATGAGTGATAGTCGAAGAAATATAATAGGAATAGAGATGATCATGGAATTTTACCAACCAAAGTTATTATAAATTTTGTTTAAATTTTTAAAGAAATTTACTAAATATACTATCTCAAGTCACAATGTATGATTAATATAAACACTCATCACCTTTTTTTTAGTCACTATTTATCTTTTTGATAATCAATAGGGAATCAGATTAGTTAATGTAGACATTTAAGATCAAATATAAAATAAAATTTCAAAAATGTTTAGACTGAGATGAAGTCAACAAAAACTATTTTCTGGAAGGGATTTTGTAAAAATGTCTACCAATTGAAAGTCGGTTGAAATGAAATTTATGCAGATATTTTCTTTGTAAATGTTATGCAACTAAAGAATGTTAAAACACATTCCACTAGTACTTTTTCTCTCAACTAGACTACCTGCATAAACTGCATCTGAATACCCCTTAAACTCAAAGTTATCATTAGTCAGATACCATATACCAAACCGTGAGGTGTGCAAAAAATACCTTATAATCCTTTTTATAGCTTTTAAATGAGATTCTTTTGGATTTTATTGAAACCATGCGCATATGCAAACAGAGACCATAATGTCTGGTCTAGAAGCAGTAAGACAAAGAAGTGATCCAATCATACCTCGATATTTCTTTTGATCAACTACCTTACCTTTTTCATCCTTGTTTGATTACCTTTCCTCTTACTGGTTGATTGAAATCAGATTATGGTGCAAATTTTCAACATATAATACATCGTTGTTGCGCATTGTGACTCTACCACCTCTGTACTTCTCTAGGCTAAGGAACTTTGATTTGTCGTCTGTCATGTGCTTAGAACAGCCAAAATCCAGGTACCACTCTTGCTGTTCCTTAGCCTACCAACACACCTACACGAGGAAAGATTTTTGTGACCTATTTGTTTTTATAGGTCCATGATTGTTAGTGACGAATGATTTTGAAAAACAAGTTTGCGTAAAACCAAAACAGTTTATGTCTGTTCCTTTTGGCACCCAGATTTGTTTGATTTCAAGAGATTTTACATTCGTGCCTTTAGGAACCTAAATTGGTATGGTTTTCACATGTTTTGGTCTATACCAGCAATTGTTGTGATAGTGTCCAATTTTTCCACAAATCGTGCACTTGGAATTGACATGATTATTTTCACTTCTAACTCTTTCAGATTGAGTATACCCAAGTCCTTGTCTAATAGGATTAACAGTTTGTTTCTCTAATCGCATATTTAGCGATCTTTCTCCTTTGGTGAATTTTTCTAAAGTTGTAGACAATTGTTGGACTTGTGACTTGAGAGATTCATTTTCATTCAATAACAACGTGCACTTTTTAATAGAATTTTCTTTTCTAGTAGTTTCACTTTCTTTCAAAATCATAATTTCATTTTCAAGTGATTTAATTTTAATTTTTGATTTTTTTATTTCCTCTTCAAATGATGGATACTTATCACACTTAGCTCTTATTTCGATAGTTTTTAACCAATTGATCAAGCTGCTTATTTAGTTCTATCAGATTACCTTTTTGTGATTCAATTTTAGCGTACTTCTCCTAAAGTCTTTCAAAACAGCCATTTGTTTCATAAAAATATATAAGTAATTGAGAGTGAGTAAGTTTTGATACCTCGCTTGGCTCATCATCATCGCTGTCACTTGTTTCTCCTTGAAGACACAGATTTGCTCTATCACTCTCACTGCCAGTGCTTTTATCAACTTCATCACTTTCATCCCAAGTAGCTGCAAAACTTCTCCTTTTTGGTTCTTTCCTTTGCTGAATTGATTTTGAGGACAATTTGGCTTGATATTACCAGGTTTATTGCAGTTCTGACAAATGATCTCCCGCTCTTCTGAGTCGTCTAGAACTTTGACTATTCTACTCTTTAATTATTGATTTAGGGCTAGATTTCCGTACTTGCGGTTCCACCTTTTGAATTTCTTTATTATCAGTGCCAGTTCAGATGCTTCATCCTCATCATCATCTTCACTTTCCATTGTTCCTTTGAGAGTTATTGATTTCTTTCGTGTACCACTTCCTTTACGTTCTTCCTTGAATTCGATTTCTAGCTCATAAGTGGTGAGATTTCCGACGAGTTCTTCAACTTTAATTTGTTTTAGATCCTTTGATTCTTGAATGGCAGTCACTTTTGCTTCAAAATTTCGTGGAAGAATTCTGAGAATTTTTCGGACTATTTCCAGTTCTGTGTATGGTCTTCTTAGAGATTTTGATTTGTATACAAGATTAGAAAGTCGTCCATACATTTCTTTAACACTTTCATCCTTTGCCATTGTGAATTTCTCGTACTCGCTACTAAGCATGGCAAGGCGAGATTCTTTGACTTGGGAGGTTCCTTCATGAGTCACTTCAAGTGTGTGCCAAATTTCCTGCACAGTTAGACAATGTTAGATACGATTAAATTCAATTTGATCTAATTAACAAATAATAGAATTCATAGCTTTAGCATTAGCATTTTGCAGTTTATTTTCAAGATCTATCCATTGATCCATGGGGTTTTCAACTTCTTGATTATCTCCTATTATTGTTGGTGTGCTATATCCCGTTTCAACAATATTCCATCCATCTATGGTTTTCAAAAAAAATTCATTCTATTTTTGAAATATCCATATTCACTATTGAACATGGGTGGTCTAACTATGGACTGACCCTTACCAAAAGCATTATTAAAAGAAGCCATTGAAAAAATCAAAACTTTTTTAACAAAAAATGGTTTTTTCTAGCTCTGATACACTTGTAGGATTGTTTTCACCCTAAAGGGGGGATGAATAGGGTGTACTAAAAATTAATACGGAAATAAAAATAAAAACAGAAAGTAATGCAATAGAGATCACATACAGATTTACCCAACTTCGGCAATAACCTGCCTACGTGCTGCCCCTAAGGTTCTACTAGAAATCAGGTAATCAGACGCTAACAAAAACACGTAAACTCATGACAGCCGCTAACTCGATTAACCTAACTCTAATCTTAAAACCCTGCCACAACTTAGCCACCGAGTTAAAAATAAATATCAAAACCCTATATTTAAAAATTGAAGCCCAATATAATTAAACCAGCCCAAATAATTAAAGTAGAGAACATCTCCCTTCTTTTCATTTGTTAATACCTTCGGCCGCTTTCTTTGTTACTCTTTGAAAATGTAACGCCCCACCTCTATGCTCACAATAACAAAGAGTATTAAAAGAAATACTGTCTGTTATCACGAAGAATAAGGCTGGATAGGAGCGGCCATCCGTAGTTAGCCTTACGCTAATATTGGTTACCTCGATAGGAGTGGTATATACTTTTCATTTTTCATCTTATTTATTTACTCCCCTCGATATACCCAATTATCAGTATAAAACAAACTACGATGGTTCATAATAGTTTAGGACATTAGATATAATAATAACACAGATAATATAAATGCGGAACACAGATAAAACAAAAGTCTCATATATATATATAACTGATGTCAGTTACAATATAGTTGACACAATACATATGATACAACTACGACTGTCGACTCTGGAAGTTATATATACAAGTACATTATCAACTAATATACATGAATACATATCATCCTATACAATGATATGACTTCTACAAAACGACGAAAACAACTTCAGAAGATATAAAAAGTCTTCATAGCCCAAACAGCAACTCAAAGCAAGAAATCTACAACCTGAAATAACTCGGGTCTGACCCGAGTATTACATTCAAAAGAAAATAATACACGGGTCAGTCTAATTCAAACTCAGTTATTAATGCACAGAAGCAATAATAATCAAATATCAAATAGACGATAGTCACAGAAATCTCGTATATCCAACTTCTCGATACGAGAATCGGATAACGGCAGATATAACACTAAACAGTGTTAAGCAATAAATCAGCAAATTCAAACCATCAACAAGATAAATAAAAAGATTATCAATGAAGACAATTTGGAAAACAACAGAATTGTCTAAACGACAATTAACACAAATTCCAATCATTAAATAACAATTAGAAACTCAAAATCTAATTATCGAATAGATAATTAGACACAATAAAATAATCAATCGAATTGAATCAAATAAAATTCTCAAATGTTGAATTGAACACAAAACAATCCAAATAATTGAAATATCAATTAAAACAACAAATCAGTGTGGCTGCAGTACACGCGCGCGTGTACTGCCTTGCCACTACAGAGATGAAATAAGAGCCAGACACAAGGTCAAACCCAAGTTTTGCAACTGGATTCAACTCAAGTAAAAGTTCAGAAATCAGCCCAACTCAACAAATACAATGCTAGACACAGTACAACCCCAAACTCAACAAATTCAAGTGACCAGACACACGTGTAAAGTGAAGACCACAAGGCAAAACCTCAGTATCAAAACAGAAGTGAGGCCATGTACAAGTCGATGGTAGCCTCAACCAGATGACCAAGTGAATGTATACAAATTCAGTGCAAATCAAGGAAGGCAACTCGAGCGAACCAGACTCATGTCAGTCCAGTTACTGTATGGAATACATAACTACAAATATCAAATGAAACAGTGTATATATGAGGTATACAAGGGCTCAAGTGTGTCAGGTCAGAGACATGACACCAAGCCCAGTGCGAAAGTAAACATCATTGTATAAAACAATGTATCAAAGTTCAAGTGAACTTGATAGGTAAAACTCAAGTCTACTAACATGAAGACTGCAATATCAAAGAAACTACAAGATTGCACAATGGAAATGCAAGGACCAGGCAACTCAAATACAATTGCAAACCAGACTTTAATGAAAGCCAAACAAAAGTGCAACCTGAATCCTGGCTCAACCCAAATGCCAACAATGACTAGACTTAAGAGAAGTGTATCAAGTCATAAGCCATGCTAATTATTTATATCAATGGACATAAATAATCACTGAACAAAGGAGCAGCCTCCAAGACTAGACGAACAAATCCGGATGTAATGCATAAAAGTGCACAATATTAAGACAGTGGCAAACAGTGCAATGTGTATGCATGTATCATACTCGAGAACAAAAGGAAATGGTACAACTCAAATGAAACAAATCAAGTGACATGATGAAGCAGTGGGAAACCAAAATTGTAAGCATACAAAATGCTCACTGCAAACACAAATGTACAAGCTACAACTAGAACATCAGATAAGGTTACAACTACAAGCATATCAGGCTGCAACATATAATGATATAGAAACATGTATGCCACAGTGTCACGAAGAGCTGCAGCTAATTGCTACAGATATGAAAGCACGAAAATGCCAAAGTCCATATAATATCAAATGTCGAAAGAAATATTCTCACAAAATCGACTACAACCAAATACCCAAGTCAGGTGACAATGAACGAGTCATAGTCAAGTACTCATGATAACATGCCTCGAAGAATCAAGCCATAAAAGAGGCAAACTAGTGATGTACAACTGAATGCGTCAGTGATCAATACAAGTACAGACTCATGTGCTACTAGATAACAAGGTAGCATGAAGGGAACATATAGACAGTGAACAAAGTCGAAGTTAAACTCAGTTCAATATGCAATGTACCCCAATACAAGTGAAAACAACAGGTGACAAGACTCAAGAGTACACATGAATACATGAAGTAGTCCAATGCAGACTACAATATCAAAGTTCAGGTCAGACCAAACATCAAGACCAACTATAAAAATCCGAGACCAGTGACACTCAAGTAAAGTTAAGGTCAAACGAAAACTACCCGAGATCATCGAGAAATACAAAACTGACATGTACATAGCCGTGCGTAACCATGTCAAATCCAGTGTGATCGAAATCAAAGATGAACATGTCAGAGACGCGGTGATAAGGAAGCTAATAGTCCAGATTCTAAGCCATGGGAAACAAGTATCACAATATATACAAATTGAAAAAGGGCAGAAATCGTCTCAAACATCCACGCGAAATCAACCGGCCCAAAAATATAAGTTAACGATTTCAGTTTAATTTTGTACGAACAGAAAACAAGGGTTACAAATTCTATACAAACAATCATCATCGGCCAAACTCAAAACAACTCAAGAAATCACGACCGAAGTCGAACAGTTGAAAATCAATACGTGGTAGCCACGAAATCCAGCAACAAAATCACGAAATTGCAGAAGTAGGAAATCATCAAATTTTTATACGAATGAAAATCACAGAAATTAAACTCTACAAGCCTAAGCTTGAACTAGATGTGAGTAAACGAAATTACTCACCTCTTTCCTACGAACTCGACCAAAATAGAAGCGGCCGAAAGCATCTCAGAGGCAAGCTTCTCAAAAGCAAGGAGATCGAGTTGTAAACGAGCATTCGTGATCGGCATCAACGAAGACGAGCGAAATCGAAATTGAAGCCCTATTTCTCTGGAGACGAACGAGAAAATGCGGCTGCCATTTTCGTACGTTTTGCCTTTTGGTTTTAGGGTTTGAAATGAACGAGAAAAATGAATCAAGGGGATCGGGTCTTCGAATCAATAAAAGGGACTAGCACCAAAGCAATGTAGAGGTGGGCTAGATTCGAAATGTAAAGCCCACTTCACTCATTTAACAATTTATAAAAGGATCTCAACTTGATTTAAATTCTCCAATTAGCAATTAGCAATAACAATAGTAATCGTCTAATGACGATAATAAAAATCGCGAAATCCCGGGTTGCTACAGACTCCCCTCCTTATAAAAATTGCGTCCCCGCAATTTTCTTACTTAAAGTCGTCTATAACAATTGTTTTTCTAACCTAAACTGGTTAAGCTAGAAAATAAAAGTCGGGAATACAAACGCCAAAGAAATCTTTTAATTCCACAAAAGAAATTCACACATTCTCAACGAAATCTAATTATCAACAAAGATGATTAGAAAGCACAAACTACAATTCGCAAAACTGCAAATATCTAGTTATCTAACAGATAAATAGAAAACACGAACTTCTTAATCAGAAAACTCTAACTATCAACCGTGATAGATAGAAAATAGCAATTCAATAAAATCAACATAACCTGAACTCAATTAGAGACTAGAAAATCTCTTATCCATAAAATCAGCAAACATCCAATTATCCAAACGATATTCAGAAAACAAATCAACAAATATCAAATTATCAAAAACGATAATCGGAAACATCAAATATCTAATTATCAAAAACGATAATCAGAAAACATCAAATGTCTAATTATCTCAAACGATAATCAGAAAACAAATCAAATATCTAATTATCTCAAACGATAATCAGAAGACAAATCAAATATCTAATTATCCCAAACGATAATCAGAAAACAAATCAAATATCTAATTATCTCAAACGATAATCAGAATTTCAAATCAACAATTATTCCATTATCAAAAACGATAATCAAATTTCAATCAACAAATATTCGATTATCAAAGACGATAATCAAATCTCAAATCAACAAATATTCGATTATCAAAAACGATAATCAAATTTCAAATAAATAAATATTCGATTATCAAAAACGATAATCAAATTTCAAATCAACAAATATTCGATTATCAAAGACGATAATCAAATCTCAAATCAACAAATATTCAATTATCAAAAACGATAATCAAATTTCAAATCAGCAATTATTCGATTATCATAGACAATAATCAAACCTCAAATCAACAAATATTCGATTATCAAAGACGATAATCAAATCTCAAATCAACAATTATTTGATTATCAAAGACGATAATCAAATCTCAAATCACAAATATTCGATTATCAAAAACGATAATCAGAACTCATATCAACAAATATCTAATTATCACAAGCGATAATGTAACGACTCGGTTTTGCCCGCTCGAAAATCAACATCCGTACTTCACATTGTACTTAGAATGCCGCAGATTCGACCGTTCAAATCCGATTCGCCGGAGCTATAACACAATTAAGTAAAACAACACAGCGGAAGAAAAGAATAATACATTGATATACAATATCTGATACAACAGAGTGATACAATGAATATCAATATACATCAGAGATATGATACAACAAATAGCAGCGGAAAAGAAAACGATAACAACAGCAGCGGAACAATATCAATAGAAGTGATAACTCCAAAATGATCTTCAGACAAGAATGAATCCACAACTCCAAGATAAGCAACTCCGATGAATGAACTAGCTCCAGATAATCTACTAAACCTGAATATCTGAAAACCCCAACTCTAGACTGCCCGTGTGGAAAATAGTGGGCACCCAGAGTTTAGGAAGGGAACAATAAACTCTGGATCAGTCATGGGACTGGTGTGAGCAACAAAAACAATTTAACTTTAAACAACAGCAAAAGAATTTTAAACATTGAAATCCGCAATGCTTTTAGAAAATGAAACTACCATAAGACCTCCCGCCACACACACAATGCAAACGCAGAATTGGAGGAGATTTCTTCTTATGATAGTCAAACATGCTTACTACGTAAAATCCTCTTGATATTATTATTAGTGCATAGTGCAGAAAATAATTTCGAAAGTAGAATATAAATCTTAGCCAGCATACGACCAGTATCGTATGCCTACTATAGCTACTATGTTCAATAGCAGGTTACCGCCACATTCCATAGCAGGTAATACAACTAAAACCGTACAAGTCACATATTGTTTCTTTGGATTTCCAACAAATGGTCAGGCTAAGGAACTTCCTTCCGCCGCATGGGAACGCCTCTGGCGGGACGTCCCGAGAGACAAACTGCTCTCTGCCAAACAAGGCCGGGTTACCCCTGTAACAGGTAACTCACTAATATGCCACCTCTCGGTCCTTTGGGACCTTTATCCGAGCGCTCGTAACCATCATCACACATCATAAAGAAGGTGTATCCACATGAGTAAGTATCAGGGCTCCATACCATAATACCACCCCTTTCCAGAAGGAAATGACATACCCTAAAGGGCGCGACCCTCATAACCTTGCCGCAACATTCCTGTTTCGACCATTTCCGGGTAGTGAGGTCCTGACGAAGTCTCGTCCACAAAGCTACGCTTTTTCAAAAAGCCACGCTTTGGGTCAACAGATGATCAACCTATGATCACAAAGATAAATGATCAAACAAATGATCATATCACAAATGATCAAACACTGATCATCACACAGCAACACTCAGCATGCCACATTACCAAATTGGGATATATCGCCGATAAATTTCAACTACATAACCTCTGAGCTCGTACGTCTCAGAGAAGGGTGTTAAGCTAAGAGAATAAATTCTCCGCCACCAACAGAAATGTATTTGAAAGAAATCTGCTTTATATCTCAAAGTGTAATGTCAGACATGTATCCATACAAGTCTGTTCCGGGTTCGAACAGAACCGAAGGCACTTCTTACGAAGCCCTTGCAATTCCGGATAATTTCCAATCACGTCCGGACTTCCCATCACAAAGGGTGATAAAATCTCTATATCGGGGCCAGTCGATGCAGAGACATTCGACGAGTTGTCCTTTCGTTTTCGAAAATATCCGGTCTTCACCACCGGTCTTCAAATGCGATCCATATACGACGTATCAGTATTCGGAATGGGTTATATGACACAAAGGTCCTCTCCCGGCTAAACCGAATAATGAGCGCAATACTTTAAAACATATGGATATTGGGATTTCAATTAAGTCACAACTTATTACCCAAAATCTTTCTTTTCAAATGGTTTAAACAAATTACCATTTTCAAATCTTTAAACAAAAAGATTCATTTTAACCACCTTCAACGGTTTAACAATTTTCCACACTTTAATCTTTTAAACAAAAGATTCATTCACAGATTTTCCAAATCAATTCCCATTTCAATTTGATTAACTCGTTAAATCTTTGAAACAAAGATTTAACTTACAGTTTTCAAAACAATTCCATTTCAAATGGTTTAACAAATCATTATTTTTAATCTGTTAAAAATAAATAGATTCAATTCATAGTTTTCAAAAAAAATTCATTCATAACTTAGAAACCATTTTTCAATTCAATCTTAAAATTCCCTTAATTAAACTGGAATTTCTTCTTTTATCTGAAAGCTTTTATCATTTGGAAACAAACAGTTTCACTTCGGAAAATCTGATCTCATTTATACGAGTTAAAGTCTTGGGTTAAATCCAAATTCTCAAACGATACTTTTAAAATGGTTTAACTTCCTATAAACACATTTAAATCATCTTTAATCAAAATTTCCAATCATTGAATTCAATTCTAAATATTGAATTCAAATTCAAATTAAATTATTTAAATTGGAAATTTTACCAAGTTATTCAAAATAACTTTCATCTTAAAAACCCCATTTCAAAAGCTTTAACATTTAACCCAAATCCATTTTCAAAATCAATTGAAATTAAAATTTCAATTTCAAAACATCAAATTTAAATTATCTGTGACTTAATCGATTTCCATGTGAAATCCATATTTGTGTGTGTATGGTGTAGTCCAGGGGTTTCACACAATAGTGCAACATCAATGAATCATCACATATCAAAATACAGGATATAGTTGATAAACGATATAAACTATATCGCTTATCTTTTACTCACAGATCACAGATATATATAAATTTCAGATAAATAAACTACAGTAAAGATTACGCACAAATCAGAATATATCACAAAGCATCATAGATCAGAATATCAAACAATTCAATCATCCAATCAAATCCAAATATTCATAAGTAAGGTCAGTTAATTATCTGATTTATTCAAATTAGATTAATTACTTATGAATTTCTAATCCGGGTTAATAAATTGTTAATTAATTACAAACCAATATAATTAATTATCCTTTAAATCATTTATTAACTAACCATTATAATTAATTAATTAACCTTTAATTACTATTTCATCAACTTTTAATTATTTAAAAAAAATCAATTTTTTAATTATAAATTCCATCATGTAATTGATTGTCTTCAATTTAAAATTTAACCTTTAATTAATTACCATTTAATTAATTATCCTTAATTATAATTTAATCAGCTTTAAGTTAATAATTTATCTTTAGCTAATTTAAATCATAATTCAATATATATTAACTTAACTTTTAATTTAATAAATTTAAAACATTAAATCCACTTCTCAATTACTTAATTAAGTTTTCTTTAAAATAAATCCCTTTCGAATATAAGTTTAAAACATTTTAACTAACTTCAGAAATATTGTTATTTCAAAACCTTTCAACACAAATTCATATCTGTACTTAACAACAATCTTTATTTTTATTTTTTTAAGAAAAATAAGTTTAGAAATTTAATTGACTTAAATTGTTCAAGTTACAAAAACTGGAAATCAACAACTAACCCGAGGCAAATAGAAACTGCTTCGAGTCATCCTCCCTCCTGCTTCGAGTCAAGCATTCAAATTACCCGAGTCAATTTACGTTTTTCCCGAGCCTATTGCCCCATCACTCGCGAATCACCCAGCTGCTTCGAGAAAACGCGCCACTACTTCGAGTATGGCACTCGAAATACCCGAGCCATAACAAGTTTTACCCGAGCCTTACCAACCTGCTACAGGGCAACCCATCTTCCTCCACACCAAAAAGAAACAGACGTACACAACAACACCGTGCACGTGCACCTTCCCTCCGTTCGACTCCAGTCCGTGTCGAGACCTCTAGCACGTCGCCACGGCCACACTCAAACGTCCCCACCAACTGGAACCCATTGATTCACTGGCCATCGAAATCGAGGCCACTCGATCAAACTAGAACGAGACCTCCAATCGGAAATCCCCTCGCACACCATCCTCCGACCACAAACACGCCACCTCCTCCGACTACGTCTCCGTCCAACCCCACACTAGCCTTCCCCTGAGTGCTGTAACACTCGATCATCTCAGCGAGCCTCATCGATCAAAATTCTAACACCCTCCAAAACTAGGTTACCAGAATTAGATTACCTCCTGTCGCCACCCCAACACTTCGTTCAACCACCCAGTATTTTTCCCGTGACATCCTCACACTCCTTCATTCCCAGTTCAAGTTCCGGGCCCTCTGATCAACGAGACCGACCCCAGCGACTGGAAATGTCGAAAACAGATACACACAAACTGCTGCCCATCCCTATCTCTAAAAATCATGATACAACCTTTAAAAA
Source organism: Allium fistulosum (assembly GCA_030737815.1). Taxonomy (NCBI): domain Eukaryota; kingdom Viridiplantae; phylum Streptophyta; class Magnoliopsida; order Asparagales; family Amaryllidaceae; genus Allium; species Allium fistulosum. The sequence goes on along the minus strand of CM060905.1, from coordinate 309,376,997 downwards.
TCATGTTGTCGCATGGGAATTCAGTTTAGATGTCCGAATTCGAAAATCAAGAGGTTCGAAAATGGACAATCTTGAATTAGTTCAGGTAGTTTTGGGTTTCCAGAGACTATCTTAAATTGTTTTAATCTTACACAAATTTTAAAACCTAATTTATGATGATACAAACATCTTTTGTTTGAATTTGAAGTTCAATCATCAATCAGAAAAGGAGTTAATGATTTTTGAATCAACAGTTTGAGTTTTAAGCTGGAAACAGGTTTGATCTCTGTAAGTATGGAACAGAACTAAGGTTTTATAACCTCCAGACATGTACATATACAAATATACACTTAAACCAGCATTCTTCACATACATCAAGCATAAAAACAGATTCAGATATACTTATGGTTTAAAAAAGGAAAGTTACTCACCTATTATTTACAGAGAAGAACAGAGCATTTCTTTGAACCAGGTTTTAGAAAATTTGCAAGTTGAAAGCTAACAAGTTGTAAACTGGCAAGCTAATCCTTTTTCCATCCTCTGATTTGTCTTGATTAAATTTGTTTGTGTTTTAAGATGATGTTCACTTTCAATTGCTACTCAGATTCGAAGGAACGAAAAATGAATTGAAGAAATGATGAGATATGGAAGATGAAGCTGCTGGGTGTTAACCTTTGTACAGGGTGATTATTTGTTTGTACAAGTTCATCAGTGATATTTTTCTCTTTATTGTTTGACTATGCAAATGTTTGGTGGCTGATGATGTTTTTCTCGTGTACTAAAGAGGCCAGCATTTATTATCATGTACAACTTGCTTTGCAATACTTTAACTCGGCTGTACATATATGAGATAGTTGATGTGGCTTGTACAAATTTACATAGTTATATTTTTTTTTTTTTTCATTTCGGCTGATATGATCTTAGTTAGTACAAATGTTCCCTTTTAAGTTTACATACAATTCTATTTGAATTGTATAGGCATACTTTCTTTCATTTGTTTTACTTGCTTTGTACATAGATGATAGCATTACCAGTCATTATTTTCTTCTAAGTCTACATACTTAAATATATTCAAATTTTCTTTCTTGAATTATACTTTGTAATACTACTTTCTATTTTACAAAATTCATCAATATGTTGTTTGCTTTTATTTATAACAATATAATTTATCTTATGTAGATTTATTTATAATTCTAACTTTTATACTTATTTCTAACTTAAATATTCGTTATCTTGTATGTCTACGTTTTTATATTATTTTCAAACCATTTACTTGAGATTTTAAACTCAAATTCAATATGTATAAATATAAATTCAAATCTACTCATATACGCACACATACCTATATATTCACATATATACATATTTTAGATTTTAATTGATTTAACATAGAATTTATTTTAATCCGGGGAAACTCGCATCAATTTACCGATTAATTTAACAATTTTAATTCAAAAATTGAATTAATTATCAATTTAAATATTTATAAAATTCGGGGTCGTTACAGACTTCCCCCCTTAAAAGAATTTCTTCCTCGAAATTACCAAGGAGACAAAAAGATAGATGAAGAATATTTCATCAAATCAAACTAAACAGCTATTCTGCATTCGGCTTACCAAATAAGAATATCAATAACAGATACACGAACGAATCTATTTAACACTTCACAAAATACTCGGGTAGTCGGGTTATCCAGATCTACGAAATATGCAGTGGCATTGGTCAGTTCAAAAGGATAACTAACCATTCGTAGAATATACTGGGTACCAAAGAATAGATAGATCTATGGATACAATTTTCAAAACTCTCAGTTTAGGAACTAAAGCATATCTATCAACCATAGCAATCAAAGCAACCAATACATCCATACAAACAATTTTGGCTCTGTTGGAGTTTATGTCCCATATTAACATATCGAATTTCTTTCTGGATCTACCAGAAACTATCGAAGAATTGAGAAAAGATGACGAACAAAGAGATGGATAGAGAAAAGATTTCTTCCTTGTTGTTACAGGATATTGACCATTTCATAGTCGTATTCCCCTGTCCCCTATCTCGTCCTCTTCTTGCACTCATACTCACTATCAGTGGATAGTAAGAGAATTTACTGAGGCTTACGGACGGATATCTTAAGGATTACTCATTCTAGAGTTTACTTCACTCTATCTCTAATGAGCTACTTAACGTGTTATACTCCTGAGCTAAAGTCCAACCTTAGCTCTGATACCACATGTAACGACTCGGTTTTGCCCGCTCGAAAATCAACATCCGTACTTCACATTGTACTTAGAATGCCGCAGATTCGACCGTTCAAATCCGATTCGCCGGAGCTATAACACAATTAAGTAAAACAACACAGCGGAAGAAAAGAATAATACATTGATATACAATATCTGATACAACAGAGTGATACAATGAATATCAATATACATCAGAGATATGATACAACAAATAGCAGCGGAAAAGAAAACGATAACAACAGCAGCGGAACAATATCAATAGAAGTGATAACTCCAAAATGATCTTCAGACAAGAATGAATCCACAACTCCAAGATAAGCAACTCCGATGAATGAACTAGCTCCAGATAATCTACTAAACCTGAATATCTGAAAACCCCAACTCTAGACTGCCCGTGTGGAAAATAGTGGGCACCCAGAGTTTAGGAAGGGAACAATAAACTCCGGATCAGTCATGGGACTGGTGTGAGCAACAAAAACAATTTAACTTTAAACAACAGCAAAAGAATTTTAAACATTGAAATCCGCAATGCTTTTAGAAAATGAAACTACCATAAGACCTCCCGCCACACACACAATGCAAACGCAGAATTGGAGGAGATTTCTTCTTATGATAGTCAAACATGCTTACTACGTAAAATCCTCTTGATATTATTATTAGTGCATAGTGCAGAAAATAATTTCGAAAGTAGAATATAAATCTTAGCCAGCATACGACCAGTATCGTATGCCTACTATAGCTACTATGTTCAATAGCAGGTTACCGCCACATTCCATAGCAGGTAATACAACTAAAACCGTACAAGTCACGTATTGTTTCTTTGGATTTCCAACAAATGGTCAGGCTAAGGAACTTCCTTCCGCCGCATGGGAACGCCTCTGGCGGGACGTCCCGAGAGACAAACTGCTCTCTGCCAAACAAGGCCGGGTTACCCCTGTAACAGGTAACTCACTAATATGCCACCTCCCGGTCCTTTGGGACCTTTATCCGAGCGCTCGTAACCATCATCACACATCATAAAGAAGGTGTATCCACATGAGTAAGTATCAGGGCTCCATACCATAATACCACCCCTTTCCAGAAGGAAATGACATACCCTAAAGGGCGCGACCCTCATAACCTTGCCGCAACATTCCTGTTTCGACCATTTCCGGGTAATGAGGTCCTGACGAAGTCTCGTCCACAAAGCTACGCTTTTTCAAAAAGCCACGCTTTGGGTCAACAGATGATCAACCTATGATCACAAAGATAAATGATCAAACAAATGATCATATCACAAATGATCAAACACTGATCATCACACAGCAACACTCAGCATGCCACATTACCAAATTGGGATATATCGCCGATAAATTTCAACTACATAACCTCTGAGCTCGTACGTCTCAGAGAAGGGTGTTAAGCTAAGAGAATAAATTCTCCGCCACCAACAGAAATGTATTTGAAAGAAATCTGCTTTATATCTCAAAGTGTAATGTCAGACATGTATCCATACAAGTCTGTTTCGGGTTCGAACAGAACCGAAGGCACTTCTTACGAAGCCCTTGCAATTCCGGATAATTTCCAATCACGTCCGGACTTCCCATCACAAAGGGTGATAAAATCTCTATATCGGGGCCAGTCGATGCAGAGACATTCGACGAGTTGTCCTTTCGTTTTCGAAAATATCCGGTCTTCACCACCGGTCTTCAAATGCGATCCATATACGACGTATCAGTATTCGGAATGGGTTATATGACACAAAGGTCCTCTCCCGGCTAAACCGAATAATGAGCGCAATACTTTAAAACATATGGATATTGGGATTTCAATTAAGTCACAACTTATTACCCAAAATCTTTCTTTTCAAATGGTTTAAACAAATTACCATTTTCAAATCTTTAAACAAAAAGATTCATTTTAACCACCTTCAACGGTTTAACAATTTTCCACACTTTAATCTTTTAAACAAAAGATTCATTCACAGATTTTCCAAATCAATTCCCATTTCAATTTGATTAACTCGTTAAATCTTTGAAACAAAGATTTAACTTACAGTTTTCAAAACAATTCCATTTCAAATGGTTTAACAAATCATTATTTTTAATCTGTTAAAAATAAACAGATTCAATTCATAGTTTTCAAAAAAAATTCATTCATAACTTAGAAACCATTTTTCAATTCAATCTTAAAATTCCCTTAATTAAACTGGAATTTCTTCTTTTATCTAAAAGCTTTTATCATTTGGAAACAAACAGTTTCACTTCGGAAAATCTGATCTCATTTATACGAGTTAAAGTCTTGGGTTAAATCCAAATTCTCAAACGATACTTTTAAAATGGTTTAACTTCCTATAAACACATTTAAATCATCTTTAATCAAAATTTCCAATCATTGAATTCAATTCTAAATATTGAATTCAAATTCAAATTAAATTATTTAAATTGGAAATTTTACCAAGTTATTCAAAATAACTTTCATCTTAAAAACCCCATTTCAAAAGCTTTAACATTTAACCCAAATCCATTTTCAAAATCAATTGAAATTAAAATTTCAATTTCAAAACATCAAATTTAAATTATCTGTGACTTAATCGATTTCCATGTGAAATCCATATTTGTGTGTGTATGGTGTAGTCCAGGGGTTTCACACAATAGTGCAACATCAATGAATCATCACATATCAAAATACAGGATATAGTTGATAAACGATATAAACTATATCGCTTATCTTTTACTCACAGATCACAGATATATATAAATTTCAGATAAATAAACTACAGTAAAGATTACGCACAAATCAGAATATATCACAAAGCATCATAGATCAGAATATCAAACAATTCAATCATCCAATCAAATCCAAATATTCATAAGTAAGGTCAGTTAATTATCTGATTTATTCAAATTAGATTAATTACTTATGAATTTCTAATCCGGGTTAATAAATTGTTAATTAATTACAAACCAATATAATTAATTATCCTTTAAATCATTTATTAACTAACCATTATAATTAATTAATTAACCTTTAATTACTATTTCATCAACTTTTAATTATTTAAAAAAATCAATTTTTTAATTATAAATTCCATCATGTAATTGATTGTCTTCAATTTAAAATTTAACCTTTAATTAATTACCATTTAATTAATTATCCTTAATTATAATTTAATCAGCTTTAAGTTAATAATTTATCTTTAGCTAATTTAAATCATAATTCAATATATATTAACTTAACTTTTAATTTAATAAATTTAAAACATTAAATCCACTTCTCAATTACTTAATTAAGTTTTCTTTAAAATAAATCCCTTTCGAATATAAGTTTAAAACATTTTAACTAACTTCAGAAATATTGTTATTTCAAAACCTTTCAACACAAATTCATATCTGTACTTAACAACAATCTTTTTTTTTTTTTAAGAAAAATAAGTTTAGAAATTTAATTGACTTAAATTGTTCAAGTTACAAAAACTGGAAATCAACAACTAACCCGAGGCAAATAGAAACTGCTTCGAGTCATCCTCCCTCCTGCTTCGAGTCAAGCATTCAAATTACCCGAGTCAATTTACGTTTTTCCCGAGCCTATTGCCCCATCACTCGCGAATCACCCAGCTGCTTCGAGAAAACGCGCCACTACTTCGAGTATGGCACTCGAAATACCCGAGCCATAACAAGTTTTACCCGAGCCTTACCAACCTGCTACAGGGCAACCCATCTTCCTCCACACCAAAAAGAAACAGACGTACACAACAACACCGTGCACGTGCACCTTCCCTCCGTTCGACTCCAGTCCGTGTCGAGACCTCTAGCACGTCGCCACGGCCACACTCAAACGTCCCCACCAACTGGAACCCATTGATTCACTGGCCATCGAAATCGAGGCCACTCGATCAAACTAGAACGAGACCTCCAATCGGAAATCCCCTCGCACACCATCCTCCGACCACAAACGCGCCACCTCCTCCGACTACGTCTCCGTCCAACCCCACACTAGCCTTCCCCTGAGTGCTGTAACACTCGATCATCTCAGCGAGCCTCATCGATCAAAATTCTAACACCCTCCAAAACTAGGTTACCAGAATTAGATTACCTCCTGTCGCCACCCCAACACTTCGTTCAACCACCCAGTATTTTTCCCGTGACATCCTCACACTCCTTCATTCCCAGTTCAAGTTCCGGGCCCTCTGATCAACGAGACCGACCCCAGCGACTGGAAATGTCGAAAACAGATACACACAAACTGCTGCCCATCCCTATCTCTAAAAATCATGATACAACCTTTAAAAATCATGTTGTCGCATGGGAATTCAGTTTAGATGTCCGAATTCGAAAATCAAGAGGTTCGAAAATGGACAATCTTGAATTAGTTCAGGTAGTTTTGGGTTTCCAAAGACTATCTTAAATTGTTTTAATCTTACACAAATTTTAAAACCTAATTTATGATGATACAAACATCTTTTGTTTGAATTTGAAGTTCAATCATCAATCAGAAAAGGAGTTAATGATTTTTGAATCAACAGTTTGAGTTTTAAGCTGGAAACAGGTTTGATCTCTGTAAGTATGGAACAGAACTAAGGTTTTATAACCTCCAGACATGTACATATACAAATATACACTTAAACCAGCATTCTTCACATACATCAAGCATAAAAACAGATTCAGATATACTTATGGTTTAAAAAAGGAAAGTTACTCACCTATTATTTACAGAGAAGAACAGAGCATTTCTTTGAACCAGGTTTTAGAAAATTTGCAAGTTGAAAGCTAACAAGTTGTAAACTGGCAAGCTAATCCTTTTTCCATCCTCTGATTTGTCTTGATTAAATTTGTTTGTGTTTTAAGATGATGTTCACTTTCAATTGCTACTCAGATTCGAAGGAACGAAAAATGAATTGAAGAAATGATGAGATATGGAAGATGAAGCTGCTGTGTGTTAACCTTTGTACAGGGTGATTATTTGTTTGTACAAGTTCATCAGTGATATTTTTCTCTTTATTGTTTGACTATGCAAATGTTTGGTGGCTGATGATGTTTTTCTCGTGTACTAAAGTGGCCAGCATTTATTATCATGTACAACTTGCTTTGCAATACTTTAACTCGGCTGTACATATATGAGATAGTTGATGTGGCTTGTACAAATTTACATAGTTATAATTTTTTTTCTTCTTTCATTTTGGCTGATATGATCTTAGTTAGTACAAATGTTCCCTTTTAAGTTTACATACAATTCTATTTGAATTGTATAGGCATACTTTCTTTCATTTGTTTTACTTGCTTTGTACATAGATGATAGCATTACCAGTCATTATTTTCTTCTAAGTCTACATACTTAAATATATTCAAATTTTCTTTCTTGAATTATACTTTGTAATACTACTTTCTATTTTACAAAATTCATCAATATGTTGTTTGCTTTTATTTATAACAATATAATTTATCTTATGTAGATTTATTTATAATTCTAACTTTTATACTTATTTCTAACTTAAATATTCGTTATCTTGTATGTCTACGTTTTTATATTATTTTCAAACCATTTACTTGAGATTTTAAACTCAAATTCAATATGTATAAATATAAATTCAAATCTACTCATATACGCACACATACCTATATATTCACATATATACATATTTTAGATTTTAATTGATTTAACATAGAATTTATTTTAATCCGGGGAAACTCGCATCAATTTACCGATTAATTTAACAATTTTAATTCAAAAATTGAATTAATTATCAATTTAAATATTTATAAAATTCAGGGTCGTTACAGATAATTAGAAACAACAAATATCCGATTATCAAAAACGATAATCAGAACTCATATCAACAAATAACTAATTATCACAAGCGATAATTAGAAACAACAAATATCCGATTATCAAAAACGATAATCAGAACTCATCTCAACAAATATCTAATTATCACAAGCGATAATTAGAAACAACAAATATCCGATTATCAAAAACGATAATCAGAACTCATATCAACAAATATCCAATTTCCTGCAGATAATTGGAAACAACAAATATCTAGAAATCAATTAAGAAGACTAGAAAATCAACATAAAAGCTTGGATCGATCCCATCAGATGGCGAGTTTTTAATTCGCCGCACGTGCATCAAAAAATGGTCGAAGCCTACCAAGTACTCAACATAATTTTGGCGCCCATCAGATTGACCGGAAGGTCCGCAGAGTGACCCGAAGGTCTAGTACTGGTATTTGACCCGAAGGTCCATCAAAGTGGCCCGAAAGCCCAACAAATGACCTGAAGGTCCAACAAATGACCCGAAGGTCCAACAAATGACCCGAAGGTCCAACATAGTGGCTCGAAAGCACACAAATCATCAAAACATCAAATATTTCAATTAACGAGTCCGGAATTAACCGAAATAGCAAACGCACATGTCCCATACCACGTGTTTTACTAAATCGTTTGATTCTCTTCATCGTTTCCTTGAAAGTGCAAAATTGTGTATTTTGTAAAAATACATTTTACATTCTCAAACGGACAAGTCCAGAATTAAGCGAATCAGTAAAAGAAAGGGGTCATAGTCCTCGATTTTGCTGAAACGTTTAAATCGCTTCCTCATTCTTTTGAAAGCACAAACTGTAAAATTTATGAAAACAATTTTATTTATTTTATACAAATAACAATTCACATTCTCAACTGAACAAGTCCGGAGTTAAGCGAATCAGTAAAAGAAAGGGGTCATAGTCCTCGATTTTGCTGAATTCTTTTAAGTCGCTTCCTCATTCTTTTGAAAGCACAAACTGTTAAAAATTTTATAAAACAATTTTCATTTTAAAACGATTTTCAGTACACGTGATTAAAATAGCAAATCAGTAACAATTTCGATAAGGAAATTATACTTCTCAAAATATCATAAAACGAATCTCAAAATTAGCATTGCGGAATAACCGCTTGAAAATCCACTTTTAAAAATTTGACTTTTACTGAAGTCAAAGCGACAGTAATTTTTAAACGTCAAAATCTCATCAAAATAATTCGCATCAAAATATAACACCAGTGAATTTTCATTCATTAAAAACGTCACAAAACACCGTGCTTCAAAATATAGCACTTGTGTAAAAAAAACCCGTTATACAAATAACGGCAACAAAATACGTTTCATAACCAAGCATCGGTTCAACGTAAAATTAATGCAGTAAAGTGCAATACATATTTGCATGCACACTACAATATACACAAAGAAATTACTCTATTACCTTCAATGAAGATAATATAAAACAGCAAAAATCTAATCAACATGTGATTAGCATAAAAGAAAATCAGCAAAAATCTCAACAAGAATCACATAACTGCAATCGTTTCGAATCCTTAATTCGGATTCGGAATTCTCAAAGAAACACAATAAACACATCTATGTAAACAGCAAATGAAATTTATTTCAATTTCATATTTTGATTTTTAAATTGAAAAGATTATCAGTTGTACTCAGCGAAGATAGTTTCACTGTTTCTGCTGCGCACTCTGATAAACAGTCACAAATCAGTCAACCAACAAAACACAGTTTCACTATTATTTTTAAATAAAGATATTTAAAAATTTCATTACACTTTCAAAACTTTAGTTTTGACTCAAAGCACAAATAAAAACACCAACCAATAGTTGTAACACATGTTCCATCTAAGTTATGTTTTATATTATGTCCATAAACCCCAAGCTCTGATACCAACTGTAACGCCCCACCTCTATGCTCACAATAACAAAGAGTATTAAAAGAAATACTGTCTGTTATCACGAAGAATAAGGCTGGATAGGAGCGACCATCCGTAGTTAGCCTTACACTAATATTGGTTACCTCGATAGGAGTGGTATATACTTTTCATTTTTCATCTTATTTATTTACTCCCCTCGACATACCCAATTATCAGTATAAAACAAACTACGATGGTTCATAATAGTTTAGGACATTAGATATAATAATAACACAGATAATATAAATGCGGAACACAGATAAAACAAAAGTCTCATATATATATATATATATATAACTGATGTCAGTTACAATATAGTTGACACAATACATATGATACAACTACCACTGTCGACTCTGGAAGTTATATATACAAGTACATTATCAACTAATATACATGAATACATATCATCCTATACAATGACACGACTTCTACAAAATGACAAAAACAACTTCAGAAGATATAAAAAGTCTTAATAGCCCAAACAGCAACTCAAAGCAGGAAATCTACAACCTGAAATAACTTGGGTCTGACCCGAGTATTACATTCAAAAGAAAATAATACATGGGTCAGTCTAATTCAAACTCAGTTATTAATGCACAGAAGCAATAATAATCAAATATCAAATAGACGACAGTCATAGAAATCTCGTATATCCAACTTCTCGATACGAGAATCGCATAACGGCAGATATAACACTAAACAGTGTTAAGCAATAAATCAGCAAATTCAAACCATCAACAAGATAAATAAAAAGATTATCAATGAAGGCAATTTGGAAAACAACAGAATTGTCTAAACGACAATTAACACAAATTCCAATCATTAAATAACAATTAGAAACTCAGAATCTAATTATCGAATAGATAATTAGACACAATAAAATAATCAATCGAATTGAATCAAATAAAATTCTCAAATGTTGAATTGAACACAAAACAATCCAAATAATTGAAATATCAATTAAAACAACAAATCAGTGTGGCTGCAGTACACGCGCGCGTGTACTGCCTCGCCACTACAGAGATGAAATAAGAGCCAGACACAAGGTCAAACCCAAGTTTTGCAACTGGATTCAACTCAAGTAAAAGTTCAGAAATCAGCCCAACTCAACAAATACAATGCTAGACACAGTACAACCCCAAACTCAACAAATTCAAGTGACCAAACACACGTGTAAAGTGAAGACCACAAGGCAAAACCTCAGTATCAAAACAGAAGTGAGGCCATGTACAAGTCGATGGCAGCCTCAAGCAGATGACCAAGTGAATGTATACAAATTCAGTGCAAATCAAGGAAGGCAACTCGAGTGAACCAGACTCATGTCAGTCCAGTTACTCTATGGAATACATAACTACAACTATCAAATGAAATAGTGTATATATGAGGTATACAAGGGCTCAAGTGCGTCAGGTCAGAGACATGACACCAAGCCCAGTGCGAAAGTAAACATCATTGTATAAAACAATGTATCAAAGTTCAAGTGAACTTGATAGGTAAAACTCAAGTCTACTAACATGAAGACTGCAATATCAAAGAAACTACAAGATTGCACAATGGAAATGCAAGGACCAGACAACTCAAATACAATTGCAAACCAGACTTTAATGAAAGCCAAACAAAAGTGCAACCTGAATCCTGACTCAACCCGAATGCCAACAATGACTAGACTTAAGAGAAGTGTATCAAGTCATAAGCCATGCTAATTATTTATATCAGTGGACATAAATAATCACTGAACAAAGGAGCGGCCTCCAAGACTAGACGAACAAATCTGGATGTAATGCATAAAAGTGCACAGTATTAAGACAGTGGCAAACTGTGCAATGTGTATGCATGTATCATACTCGAGAACAAAAGAAAATGGTACAACTCAAATGAAACAAATCAAGTGACATGATGAAGCAGTGGGAAACCAAAATTGTAAGCATGCAAAATGCTCACTGCAAACACAAATGTACAAGCTACAACTAGAACATCAGATAAGGTTACGACTACAAGCATATCAGGCTGCAACATACAATGATATAGAAACATGTATGCCACAGTGTCACGAAGAGCTGCAGCTAATTGCTACAGATATGAAAGCACGAAAATGCCAAAGTCCATATAATATCAAATGTCGAAAGAAATATTCTCACAAAATCGACTACAACCAAATACCCAAGTCAGGTGACAATGAACGAGTCATAGTCAAGTACTCATGATAACATGCCTCGAAGAATCAGGCCATAAAAGAGGCAAACTAGTGATGTACGACTGAATGCGTCAGTGATCAATACAAGTACAGACTCATGTGCTACTAGATAACAAGGTAGCATGAAGGGAACATATAGACAGTGAACAAAGTCGAAGTTAAACTCAGTTCAATATGCAATGTACCCCAATACAAGTGAAAACAACAGGTGACAAGACTCAAGAGTACACATGAATACATGAAGTAGTCCAATGCAGACTACAATATCAAAGTTCAGGTCAGACCAAACATCAAGACCAACTATAAAAATCCGAGACCAGTGACACTCAAGTAACGTTAAGGTCAAACGAAAACTACCCGAGATCATCGAGAAATACAAAACTGACATGTACATAGCCGTGCGTAACCATGTCAAATCCAGTGTGATCGAAATCAAAGATGAACATGTCAGAGACGCGGTGATAAGGAAGCTAATAGTCCAGATTCTAAGCCATGGGAAACAAGTATCACAATATATACAAATTGAAAAAGGGCAGAAATCGTCTCAAACATCCACGCGAAATCAACCGGCCCAAAAATATAAGTTAACGATTTCAGTTTAATTTTGTACGAACAGAAAACAAGGGTTACAAATTCTATACAAACAATCATCATCGGCCAAACTCAAAACAACTCAAGAAATCACGACCGAAGTCGAACAGTTGAAAATCAATACGTGGTAGCCACGAAATCCAGCAACAAAATCACGAAATTGCAGAAGTAGGAAATCATCAAATTTTTATACGAATGAAAATCACAGAAATTAAACTCTACAAGCCTAAGCTTGAACTAGATGTGAGTAAACGAAATTACTCACCTCTTTCCTACGAACTCGACCAAAATAGAAGCGGCCGAAAGCATCTCAGAGGCAAGCTTCTCAAAAGCAAGGAGATCGAGTTGTAAACGAGCATTCGTGATCGGCATCAACGAAGACGAGCGAAATCGAAATTGAAGCCCTATTTCTCTGGAGACGAACGAGAAAATGCGGCTGGCATTTTCGTACGTTTTGCCTTTTGGTTTTAGGGTTTGAAATGAACGAGAAAAATGAATCAAGGGGATCGGGTCTTCGAATCAATAAAAGGGACTAGCACCAAAGCAATGTAGAGGTGGGCTAGATTCGAAATGTAAAGCCCACTTCACTCATTTAACAATTTATAAAAGGATCTCAACTTGATTTAAATTCTCCAATTAGCAATTAGCAATAACAATAGTAATCGTCTAATGACGATAATAAAAATCGTGAAATCCCGGGTTGCTACAGAAAATTAAGGTTTTGTTTCGAATTGAGGTTGCCGCTTGAATTCAATCGATTGAATTCAAGAATTCGCTTTGCTTTGCTTCGTCAATCGACTCCCTTGGCTTTGATAGCTTGCAGTCGCTTCAATTTTGTTGAGCTCAAAAATTGGTATGTGATTTACTTGATTTACCGTGTTGTTTTTCTTGAACTTGAACTCGATGATCATTTGCCGATGATGATATTGGGCATTTATATGGATCGAAACCCTATATTTCGTTCATATATTTTTGATTTGAATCTTTCGTGATTTTATCACTTGCGTTGATTTTTGATCATACGACTATGGTGATTCTGACTTGTTCATTAAGATACGAGTTACTCCATATTTTTTAGATGAATTTGAATCTACTCCATTCTTCACTGCCTTGACCTGTTCATTGTTTGTTGATTTGTTGGTATTTGAATTAGATAAAATATTTTGACTTCGTGAAGATTTTGTCCAATAGTGACTTTATTCAACCTGCAGTTGATAATTATCCACGGCTTGATTTTCTTCATTTCTTGACTGATGTTCACACTACTACTTGTTTATCATGTTATATAACCTTTGTGACTTTTTCTACAATTATCTGAATTTTGTATGTGTGCCTCCACTTGATCTAGGGAACTTGTATTCATGAAGTCTAGTTTGTGTACTGCATTTGCTTGAACATTTTGCTTTGTTTCATGTAGCTTTGAGTCTATACATCCATGTGAACTGACATTTGATTTAAAGAACTGCCTTTTGAAGTCTGCATTTAGTTAAGAGAACTTTGTTTGTACATGTTTGGTCTGTGTTCACCACTTGTTGTCTGGTCTGGTTCCATGTAGTTTTGAGTCCCATTTGCATTCATGTTGTCATGTGGTCTTGAAGTCTTCTGCTTGAACTGATATATGTGTGCTCCAGTCTGGTTGCATGAAAGTCTAGACTGGTGCACTTTTGTTGTATTTGTCTGGTGAACTTAATGCCTGAACTGCCTTGGTCTGGTTCTAGTTTGAATCCATGTTGTATGTGTTGCATTGTTTTCATGTGATCATGTCTGAATGCATGCATTTGTGTTTAGTTTCATGTGAACTTGTTACCGTGATGTAGTCTGGTTGCATGCCTGACCATGTCTTGTTCTACTTCGAGTTAAATTTCCCTTTTTTGCCTCTGAACTCCTGATTGCTTGAACATATTGAAGTCTTGTTGCAGCCTTTGTGTTCATGTGCATACTTGAGTTTGGCATTTGAAGTCTAGTCTAGTTGTACTGGTGGTTCCACTTGAGTCTGGTCTGCATTGTGCTGGTTTCTCCATGTCCAGTTGCTTGCATTCATGTGTATGTGATTCTCTGAATTATTATTCAAGTGCGTGTGTACTTTGTATGTTTGGACTCTGTACTGATTTGTTCTACCGGCTTGTTTTCACTGTTCTTGTGTACTTGTATTCTCTGTCCGGTGTTGTTGTACGTTTTGATGTTGGTCTTCATGTTGCATTTTATTGAACTGGGTTGATATGTTGCATGCACCACTTTTGTACATATGCACTGCCCTGTACTTGACCTTTTCTATGTTGTTTTGTTTATGTATTCGCACTTGAGTTTAATCCAGTCTCGGCTTGGGTTTGACCTTGTGCTCACCTGTCCCTACTATTTTGTCAAGCAAGTGTATATCGATGTGCACGACCTTGTGGCATGTACAGTGATACTGTGCATGTCACAAGTTGTTTGTGTAAGAGGAATTAAAAGAAAATGATGATGAACAACCCAAATGACTGAGGCAAATAATATTTTCAGACACACACTTCATTGTGCACTGCAAAATGTTTCTTTTTCAATTTTACCGCGTCAGTGTTTATTTTTCGGATAATCAGATGCTGGACACACGCTGGAGCAGAGTTGAAGATTAAATACGAGTGAGAGTGAATATGTAGTGAGGTGAAAATTGAAAATTGAAAATTGTGTTGTAATTAAAATTGTATTGTAAATGAAAATGTGTAAATGTAGTGAGAGCTCAAATTTGTACTATTTGAATTTGTAATAAAATATTTGCTTGAATAAAATATTTGTTTGAATATGAATTTTGAGTTATTTATTTTATTCAACAAATATTTATTTAATTATGTGAAAACTAAAATAGTACAACAACAAATACATTTAAACGAATATATATATGTTTACTATCATCAAACAAAAATCATACACTAGCATATTCTAAACATAACAATTAGTGAAAAATCCCAAAAACTCACCAAAAATACAAATTTCCTTCTTTTTCCATGTACAAAAAATTTGGGACTAAAATATTATTTAATTATCTTTAATAATTAAAAAACCCGAAAATAAATACATTTTTTCTCTTAGGAAATTCATAAAATATGTATATGAACTCGGAAAATTATGAAATTGAAAATACATTTCCAAAACAATGTTTTCCACAACGTATTCAAATTTTAGGTCAATAGAATATCAAAAATTAGATTCTTCCTTTAAAACCCATTAAAAATTCATAAAATTACGACAAACCATCATTTTATCTAATAATGATGTTATCAACCCAAATATGAAATATTATCACAATCAATTAGGAAATCAAGTCCTAAATTCAAAAAACAAATCATAATAAATGAAATAGTTAACTATTATTCACCTTAGATTGGATAAGTGAGATTGAGCTTTGATGTAGAGTAATTCCCTTAAGCTTTCCCCTTCGAATTCCTTAGATTTCCTTTTCTTTTTTTCTCTAGGTAATGGTCGGCCTCCTTTAGGTTTTGTTTTGATTTTAGAAAATGAAATGAGAATGAATGAGAGAGGAAGGTTTTAGGGAATAAATTAAGTTATTATTCCCATTTTATCTCTCTCATGAATCCTTTTATATTCTATGTTTAAAATAATCTTATTAATTGATTAATTAAGGCCTGATCCAAATTAGTTAACAAATCTCATTTGTCATATCACCTCACATTATTCTATTTTATTTATCTAATTAAATTCCTTGAATAATATTAAATAAAAATTTGAGGTGTTACAGTTCCCCTATAAAGAATTTCGTCGTCGAAATTAAGAAAAGAAAAACAACAAGCATAACAGTCATACTAACATGTGTGACAAACACATAACAACAATACTAGTATATCCTACTAGCAGCAAGTCTGTATGACAGATATAGAACATATTAACAAAACAACTCAGGATAAGTATCTCTAATCCTATCTTCTGTCTTCCAAGTACATTCTTTCTCATTGTCACTTCATTGGACTTTCACTAACTTGGTGGTCTTGTTTCTTAATTTCTTCTCATCTCTTGCTACAGCACAAACTGGTTGTCCAACCAAAGTCATATCCGATTCCACTACTAAATCTTCTAAATCAGTCAGTGCAATAGTAGTTTCTGGATCATGTACGCACTTTCTAAGATGAGAAATATGAAAAACATTATGGACTCCAACCAAACTATTCGGTAAATCTATCTGGTACGCGATTTTCCCGATTCTTTCTATGATAGAAAACGGACCAACATATCTCGGTGTCAATTTTCTTGACTTTCCAAACCGCAACACATCCTTTATCTGTGATACTTTAACAAAAACATGGTCCCCAACTGAGAACTCTAAATCCTTACGCCTCTTATCTACATAACTTTTCTGCCTAGACCGAGCTTCTTTCATCCTTGCTCGGATTAACTCAATCTTTTCAGTAGCTTCTCTCGCCATTTTGGGCCAAGAATCAATCTATCTTCGATCTCTAGTCAACATGTTGGTGAGTTGCACGGCCTTCCAAAAGAGCTTCGAAAGGCGTCATTCCTATACTAGTTTGATAATTATTATTATAGGAAAACTCGACTAAGTGCAAATGGCATTCCTATGACCCTCTAAAGTCTAGTACACGAGCCATTAACAAATCTTCAAGAACTTTTTTAACTCTTTCTGTTTGCTCATCCGGTTGTAGATGGTAGGCAGTACTCAACTTCAGCTTGGCACCTAACACTTCTTGCAGACTCTTCCAGAATTCACTAGTGAACAAAGTAACCTATCACTGACTATAATACTAGGAATCCCATGCAGTTTTACAATATTCTTCATAAAAACTTTTCCAGAGTAGGTGATGCCCTTGTCGACTTAACGGTATAAAGTGTGCACTCTTGGTCAGTTTATCTACCATGATCCAAATGCATCATTTCCCCTATTCGAGCTTGGCAACCCATCAATAAAATCCATGGATATAGATTTCCATTTCCAAAGTGGCACTTCTAAAGGTTGAAGTAATACACTTGGTTTCTGATGCTCGGCTTCTACGTGTTGTGATGTGCACGTAAAAATGTATATTTTTACTCACACACTGAATCTCATTTTAGTAAAATAAATGTCATAATTGGGTATATTTACATATTTAAAACCAAATTTCAAGTCATCATTCATGCATCTACATGGGGGCAAAACGGTAATTTTCGTGTATGAATTAATTTGACAAAAAATTACTTGCACGTTTTAATTTTTTTTTGTAGGAATTTGGAATCAACTTGAAGTGGCTTCATGGAAATATGCTTATACAAGAGTTGGAAGCCAAAGAAATGAAGAAATGAAGGAATTCATATAATCACGGAGGACCCCACCTACCCATTAACCATGAACCACAATTAAGAGCTAATGCACATGTTAGTGGGGATTAGAGGCACATGCACATTTAATGAAGGATTAATTTCATGCTAATGATAACTTGAAGGCCACACCACCTCAATGACATTTTAGGGAGTTCCCTAAAAATGGATTAGGGTTTTAGTCATGTATAAATAACCCTCTCATGTTCATGTAATAGAGTTTTTTTATTATCTTATCATATTATGCAAGTTGTAGCCACAAAATTAATGAGAAATAAAATGGCTTCTTAAGCCTCTACTTCTTTTTCTACATGCTTTTCCATTTCATGCTTACTTTTATTTACATGCTTTCTTCTATTTCATGTTAGTAGATTAGCTTTCCCTTCATTACAATTAATTTGGATTTAGTTTGTGTAAGTATTTTAGTTCTCTTTTCTTTTAATTAGCTCTTACTTTCCTTGCTTTTTAATGTTGGAATCTGCATGTGTTGAAATGATAACAAAAATGAGAAGCTAAACCCCTTCAATTTAAGGGTAACGAAGCTCTCTTAAATCATGTACATTCAACATATTTGCTAATTTATGATCTCTTTTTATGCTTCATGGATAGTTAGATTATGATGTAAGTTTATTAGGGAATTTGATAGCCTATGTTTTGTTTTTAGTCAAAAATGAGCTATGCTTAATCCAACATAAACCCAATTTACATCATCATCTTACTAATTGATTTTGATAATGAAATTAAAGTATAATCAAAATTTGATGATCTATGTTACCAAACAAAATAGTAAATAGAACATGCTTAAAATAGCTTTTGTTTGACTTCATGTTCATTTTCATGACATTTAACAAAGTGGTTTTAGTTTTGTAGTAAAGTTTGATGATTTAAGTTGTGTTAATTAATAACACAAATAGATCATACTTATGATAAATACATAACTAGTACTACTAGATTAAAATGAGATATCATAGATTAAATTTTGTGTTGATTTATGTGAGAGTGGATTTGCCTCTAAATTGTCTCTTAATCTCATATTTTTATTCACTTTTGTTCTAGTTTAATTTTTTTTGCTATTTTTCTTAGTTTAAAACAGACTTGAAAACTTGGGTTAATTTGATTGAGTAGAATTTAAAATTTAATTCATTTTCCTTGCAGATCGACTCGTACTCGCATACGTACTACAATTGTACGCCGTGCGCTTGCGGTATTTTAACAATAATATTTTTTACGGCGATTTTCTAATGGATAGAAAATCCGTCGTTATCAACAAGTTTTTGGCGCCATTGTCGGGGAAGAGATTTGATTTTAGTTTACTCTTCGAATTAATTTATTTGATTATATTGCGTGTTCATTTTGTACGTTGATTTGCATTTATTTTTTTTAAAGAATATTTTGTGTTGTGTGTTTGTTGTGTGATTTGTGCTTTCATTTGATTTGTGTACTTGTTGTTTTTCTATTTGCACTCGCATTTTTAAAAAAAAATACACAATACATTTCAAAAAGAAAAATTATATTCCATTTCAAGTTTTGTATTACATTTTCACTGCTGTTACATTTTGTTTCGCTACTGTTTACATTTCTTTTTGTTTCCCTATTGTTTCATCCCACTTCTCCCTTACAACCAAACCGCCAACTGCCTATTCACTTCTACAACACAACACACTTCCTTCTCTTTGCATTAATAGCAACTGTCCCCATCCGTTCTCTGCCATAACACTTCCTTCTATGATAATCATTAACATCACTAATAGCAACTACCTCCGTCCACATAATCAGCATTCCATAAACAACCATACACAACTGCCTTCACCCAACCCACTACTTCACTGT
Source organism: Allium fistulosum (assembly GCA_030737815.1). Lineage (NCBI taxonomy): Eukaryota > Viridiplantae > Streptophyta > Magnoliopsida > Asparagales > Amaryllidaceae > Allium > Allium fistulosum. The sequence goes on along the minus strand of CM060905.1, from coordinate 309,357,154 downwards.
CTCTGTGCACATATAACATGTGCACATAACCCTGTTATACCCATGCACCTCCATCACTCAACACAGTACCATTCTCCATCTACACCACCCAAAACTCACAGCAACATCTTTATTCTTCTGCAAATTGCCTCTTTGACCATCCCATAAGAAACTGTTGTTGCCATCACTGCCACTACCTAATTCTACCACCCATTGCTGCCACCAGTGCTCAACATCAATTTACTGCCTTACTGCCTTCATTACCCTTCACCGACAATTCACTATACCATTCACAACAGCCACAGTTCATCATCACCTGATAGAACCATTCACTCCCCTTACTGCCACCAGCTGTTGTCCTTCAACACCCATCAACTTCTGCTCTGCCATCATCCAATATACATTCTCCTTGCTGCCACTAACCAACTTACTGCCTTTACCATATCAACAGACCCAAGCATACAATACTTCACCCTCCACCACAACACCACAACAATTGCAACTCAACCACCGTATCCACTACCGCCATAACTTCAACATCCTCTGCCTAACAAACAACTCACAACATAAACCACCATACTCCTTCATTCATCATCACATATTCATCTATCACCAATCACTTCAACTCCCCTCTGCTACAAACCTACATTGCCTCACTGCAATTCATTCAATCAACCAACCTCCAGGCTCACAACCGCATTGCCTTGCCACCTGATGTTCATCTACCACACTTAGTTGCCACTGCATCCCACTGCCTTGTTTCATCACCAAACCTCCCACTGCCTTGCTTCAATCACCCTCAAACAACATATCCAACACAATTGCCCCTGTTACAAACATCACCTAGCAACCATACTCCATCATCAGTGCAACCTGCTGTGCCTCCACTTCCATAAACCTTTCTTCACAAACCCATCATTCAACAGCCTACAACCCAATAATTGTTGCATATTACTACCACTGTCACACTTCACTGATCGAAATAACTGCTGCACAGCCACCTTACTGCCATCACTGTACACTCATCCCCTACCATCTTCATCACCCCTTCTGCCCAAAAAATACCAAACAATCAAACAAAAATCCTCCTTTGTACAACCCACTTCATTGTCCAAATCTCTTATCACTCTAGACTTCACTAAAACCAAAAAATTCCAACATCCTCAAACATCACAGCAGCACAAGACCTTACAACCTTCACCACAAACAGCCATCCTCTTCTTCCTAGCAAAACCATCCTCGACCTATCAATCACCATCTGCCTCTTCAACCACCCGTCACCTCGACCAAATCCAAACTGCAAAACAATCCTCCCGCGGCCAAAAATCAAACACGGCTACCAAACTCCACCTCACTTTCATCGCCTGATGCAAACGCATCCATCTCCAAACCCAATTTGAACCCAAACCAACTATGATTTCCTCTTTAATTCTTCAATCACAAATCGCGATTTGAATTTTAATTACAAATTGTGATTCCCCTTTCAATTTTTTTTTATTTGACTACGTGTATTCTATGTGTAAAGAAGAGAAGTCATTTTGTTAATAGACGCGCTAATTTAGAGGGTATTGGGCTTGTGAGCCTGTGGGCTGAGTCCTTTGAGTTTTATCTTAAAAAAAGAAAAAAAAACAAATTTCAATAATTCTGTTTTGTTGACAAATTTACTTTGTTTAAAATTTTCTTTTGTTTTGTTTACAAGTAAAAAGAGTTGCTTTATTTACAATTTTCTTTTGTAGTCTTCGATTTTCTTTTGTTTTTAGTTTTGCCTTCAATTTTTCCTTTTTAAAAAAAGAAAAAAACAAACATAAAATAATATTTCATATAGCTTATTAAAATTTTCAAGTTGCAAAAGCAGAAAATCACAAGAAAAGGAATTGTTGTTAATAATGATTTCACTTTGCTTGCTTATAAAAAAACCATTGCTAAAAAATAATTTTGCTAATAATTTGCATGCTCCGGTATCGTACTCTTATCTCTTGTTTTTATTTTCTTTGCATTGTTGGCTGCTTGCATTTTATAAAATAAAATAAAATTTCATTCGTGGTTGCATTGTTAATTCACGTTTATTTTCAGTTTTGCATTCATCTCATCTTATTTTCTTTTTTAAGGGCAATACCTAAATCCACATAAGGTGGGGGATTTCATCCCCCCTCCTTGGCCCACAAATTGCATTTCATAGTAGAATCTGACTAATAATAATGGTTAGATTTTGGACTTAAGGGTGTCACGAGCTCACCTAGGGCTTAATTGTATCTTGACAAGTTGTCTTCTTTCGACAATTTATATTCTTGGTGTCTATGATACGTAGAGCAATAATCATATATAAATAATACGGTGATTCGTAAATATTATAGTGTCTGTTTCTCTAAAGGTACTTAAACCTTCGTCTGCGTTGCTACGGTGATTCGTGGTGCACCGATAACTTCTGTCTATTACCTGACTAAGAAATATTTTGTTTGATTAAGGCAAAGTGCGATTATACAATTTTAGGTTAGGAGCTACTAAGGACAGAAAATTTATAATTAAGTCCTTGCATTCATTTAGTTGCATTAGTTCATGCATTGTTTTTTAAAAACAACAAAATCCAAAACAAATTTTTTTTTACATTTTACTTAACTTAGTTCTTTTTTTTAATCCAAAAAAAAATCTTTTTAAATCTTTTCTTTTAAAAAAATATTTCAAACAAAATCAAAAATCCAAAAACAAGTTTTTTTTAAGTTGGAAAAAATCCAAAAAAAATATATAATCTTTTTAAAAGCAAAAATAAAAAAACAACAAAAAGCAAAAGCATATAATTTTTTATAAAAAAATCCAAAATCCAAAAAAAACAAAAATCAAATCTCCCATTTGAAAAATAAATTTCTTGGTAAATATTTTTTCTTTTTAAAAAATATTAAAAAAAAATTCAGTTCATTTTCTAAACCTTGCTTCTTTCTCTTAAAATCAATTCTCATTTCTTTCTCTTCTCAACCTTTTCTTGTGCATGAGTACTTGGACTCGTGACACAACAACAAATCGTTTAACTCGAACAAACAACCCTTCAACGATGGAAAACGAGAACGCCCCTCGAACTCTCATGGATCGAACCTTTCCCGATAGAGTTTCTATTCCTTCTTGCATAACGCTACCCGCCCCAATAGGTAATCATTTCAAAATTCATTCAAACCATATCGCCACGCTTCTGAAATTTGGCAATTTTGAACACGATGACCCATACATTTTCCTAATGAAATTCGAACAAATATGTGCAACCATTAAACTTCAATAACTTTGTGATGACGGAATCAAACTCCGATTAGTTCCATTTGCTCTTACTGATTACGTTGAAAAATGGTATAGCTTGCTATCTAACTCAATCAAAAATTGGGAAGAATTTGTTAAAGTTTTCTTAAAAAAGTTCTACCTCTGGAAAAAAACAACTAAAATCCAAAAAGAAATTGTTAGCTTTCATCAATTCAGCAGTGAACCATTCGGAAAATATTTTGAAAGATTTAAAGAGCTATTGATAAAATGTCCACACCATAATTTCAAAAAATGGACTCTTTGCCAAATCTTATACGATGGACTTGAAAACAACTCATGAACCATGCTTGAATCGATGTGCCAAGGCAATTTTTCGCCCAACATCACGACGATGCTTGGCAATTTCTTGAAAACTTAGCCGAAAATCGTTCCAATAGGAACGTTCTAACGAAAGATCAATTTACTCATGATCGAGCGCACACTCGATAGGATCATCTTTGGCTTTGGAAGCTAAAATCAACTCAATGATTAATAAATTCGACAACATTTTCTCATTAATGAAATGAACTAAGCTTCCCAACTAATGTTTATAAATGCAACGATCCAAATCAAATAGCCGATCAGTGCCCTAATTCAATAAAACAACTCAATGCTTTCAATAAGGTTAAGATGACCCATTTTCTCCAACATAAAATCCTGGTTGGAGAAATCATCTGAACTTTGCTTGGAACCAAAATAATTCCAACATGAATTTGGTTCATCCTAATTTTCAAGCATTTCCGAACAATGCTTTAAATCCTCCCCTTCAGCCCAACCACTTTCAACAAAATTTTGTGCCTTCGTCTCAAAATCAACCACAACAATCTTTCGCTCCCAAAGACGATAAACAATTAAGTTCACTCGAGAATAGCCTTGAAACTTTGGCTAAGGCAACCACTGAAAGCCTCCAATCAAATAGTAATTTGCAAAATCTATTAACCTCGAACATGCAGAATATGAGTCAATCTATTGCTAAACTTGAAATGCAAATGAGTCAATTAGCCACATCTGTGAGTGAATGTGAACAAGGCACATTCTCAAGTTAGCCAGTTCTGAATCCCAAAAATCAAAACACAAATTCGAATCAAGCCCATGTTGTTCAAGATAGCAACATAACACAAATGAATGCTATCACGACCTTGCGTTCTGATAAACGAATCGATAATGAAGTTGTTAATCCAAACGATTTACTGGAAACCCTTCTTGACACTTCTAAAACGAAAAGCGATTCTGAACAAAACGTGGAGCCAAACATCGAATCAAATGCCAATCCAAATTCTTCTTCTACTCAAGTAGACCGACCTACTGAGTATCATGTTCCATTTTTACATCATCTTTGACCTAAGTAACACTCTGATCAAATGAAAAGGATGTTAGAAATTTTCAAACAAGTGAAAGTTAACATCCCGCTTCTTGATATCGTTCAGCAAGACCCAACTTACGCTAAGTTTCTCAAGGACTTGGGTACCCAAAAACGACACACTCATGTACCCAAGAAAATTTTCTTAGCTGCCGGACTTAGCGAAGTCTTGTCCCAATCAATTCCTGTTAAATACAAAGATCTTGGATGTCTGATGATATTGTGTACGATAGGAGACAAAACGATTAACAAGTGCTTACCCGATTTGGGTGCGAGTATTAATTTGATTCCTTATTCCGTTTACCAGCAACTTGGCTTGGGTGAACTAAAATTGATGAAAGTAACTCTTCAATTTGCTGATTGTTCAATAACGAAATCCATGGGAGAAATCGAGGATGTACTCATCAGAATCGGTCAATTCATATTCCCTACCGATTTCATCGTTCTAGAAACTCAACCTATGAATAATCTGATGAGTCAAATTCCATTGATTTTAGGCTGACTTTTCTTGGCTACTTCAAATGCTTTAATCAATTGTCGAAACGGTTTGATGAAAATTTCTTTTGGAAACATGACCTTGGATCTTAACATTTTCAATCTTGAAAATCAATTGATGAACCACATGACCAAACGCTAGAAGTTAGCTTCATTCAAGAAAATTTTGATAACGAAATAGTTGACCTTAACAACGAATGCGAGACCGAATATAACAATTGTTTCAAGACAAGCTTAATGAAATTGAAAATGCCCTTCCATTTGAAACCCTTACCGTTGAATAAGAACTTCAACCTAATTTGTTGATTGAGCAACCCTCAAGGCTGGATCTTAAACCCCTTCCCGATCACCTTAATTACACATACTTAGGTGACAACGAAACATTTCCCGTCATAATTTCTTCAATTCTCTCTCTCTTGATCAAGAAACTTCCTTACTTTCAATTATGTCGAAAAGCAAAGAAGCAATTGGATGGTCGATCACCGATATAAAGGGAATTAGTCCCACTCTCGTTCAACATCGTATCCATTTAGTTGACGATGCCAAGCATGTTCGTGACGCGCAACGAAGTGTTAACCCAAAAATGAAGGATGCGATTCGTGATGAAATTCTCAAACTTCTCGATAACAGAATCATATACCCAATCTATGATAGTTCGTGGGTTAGCCAAATTCATGTCATGCCGAAAAAGTCTGGACTTATTGTTATCAAGAATGATTCTAACGAACTCATTCCAACTCGTACTCAAATGGGTTGGCGTGTTTGCATTGATTATCGAAAATTAAATGAGGCAACACGTAAAGATCACTTCCATCTTCCTTTCATCGACCAAATGCTTGAGCATTTAACCAGCCACGAATTCTGTTGCTTTCTTGATGGTTATTCTAGCTATAACCAAATTTCAATCGCTCCCGAAGATCAAGAGAAAACGACTTTCACGTGTCCCTTTGGCACTTTTGCATATCGACGTATGCCATTTGGCCTTTGCAATGCTTCTACTACTTCTCAAAGGTGCATGGTCAGCATCTTTTCCAATATGGTCGAATGCTTTCTTGAAGTGTTTATGGACGATTTTTCCATCTTTGGAAGCTCTTTTTCTAAGTGCTTACACCATCTTGAGTTGGTTCTTAAACGATGCATGGACAAACACTTAATGTTAAATTGGAAAAAATGCCATTTTATGGTCAAATACGGCATTGTCCTTGGGTATGTCATTTCAAACAAAGGCATTTAGGTAGATAAATCGAAAGTTGACGTAATTACGGATCTACCCATTCCCAAATCTATCAAAGACATTCGTTCATTTCTTGGACACGCTGGTTTCTATTGATGATTTATAAAGGACATTAGTAAAATTGCTCGACCTCTTACGACTCTTCTTGGAAAAGATGTTCCATTCAACTTTAATTCTGACTGTGATTCTGTTTTTGAAAGTCTTGAAAATGAACTCATTTTTGCTCCCATCATTTGTTCACCCAATTGGGATCTTCCCTTTGAAATAATGTCTGACGCTTCTAACTTTGTAGTTGGTGCTGTCTTAGGATAACGCATCAACAAAATTCTTTATGTCATCTACTACGCTAGTATGACTCTAAATGATGCTCAACTGAAATATACAACCGCTAAGAAAGAGCTTCTAGCGGTAGTTCTTGCTCTTGAAAAATTCTGACCCTATTTGATTGGCTCACACATTGCTGCTTACACTGAACACTCCACTCTTAGATACTTTTTGCTAAAAAGGATGCTAAGTCTCGTTTGATCCGTTGGATCCTTTTGCTCCAAAAATTCGACTTTACGATCAAAGACAAAAAAGGATTCGACAATGTCATCGTCGATCATTTGTCGCGTCTTCCAAACGCACCTACCCACTAGCGAAAGAAATAAAGAAATAAAGGAATTTCATGTAATCATGAAGGACCACACCTACCCACTAACCATGAACCATAATTAAGAGCTAATGCACATGTTAGTGGAGATTAAAGGCACATGCACATTTAATGGAGGATTAATTTCATGCTAATGATTACTTTGAGGCTACACTACCTCAAGGGCATTTGAGGGAGTTCCCTAAAAATGGATTAGGGTTTTAGTCATGTATAAATAACCCTGTTATGTTTATGTAATAGAGTTTTTTTTATTGTCTTATCATATTACGCAACTTGTAGCCACAAAATTAATGAGAAATAAAATGGCTTCTTAAGCCTCTAATTCTTTTTCTACATGCTTTTCCATTTCATGCTTACTTTTATTTACATGCTTTCTTCTATTTCATGTTAGTTGATTAGATTTCCCTTCATTGCAATTAATTTGGATTTAATTTATGCAAGTAGTTTAGTTCTCTTTTCTTCTAATTAGCTCTTACTTTCCTTGCTTTTTAATGTTGCAATCTACATATGTTGAAATGATAACAAAAATAAGAAGTTAAACCCCTTTAATTTAGGGGTAATGAAGCTCTCTTAAATCATGTAGATTCAACATATTTTCTAATTTATAATCTCATTTTATGCTCCATGGATAGTTAGATTATGATGTAAGTTTATTAGGGAATTTGATAGCCTATGTTGTGTTTCTAATCACAAATGGGCTATGCTTAATCCAACATAAACACAATTTACATCATCATCTTATTAATTGATTTGATAATGAAATTAAAGTAGAATCAAAATTTGATGATCTATGTTATTAAATAAAATAGTAAATAGATCATGCTTAAAATAGCTTTTGCTTTGACTTCATGTTCATTTTCATGACATTTAACAAAGTGGTTTTAGTGTTGTACTAAAGTTTGATGATTTAAGTTGTGTTAATTAATAATACAAATAGATCATACTTATGATAAATACATCACTAATACTACTAGATTAAAATGAGAGATCATAGATTAAATTTTGTGTTGATTTATGTGAGAGTATGAGAGTCGACTTGCCTCTAAATTGTCTCTTAATCTCATACTTTATTCACTTTTGTTCTAGTTTAATTTTTTGCTATTTTTCTTAGTTTAAAACATACTTGAAAACTTGGGTTAATTTGGTTGAGTCGAATTTAAAATTTAATTCATTTCCCTGCGGATCGACCCATACTCGTATATGTACTACAATTGTACGTTGTATGCTTGTAGTATTTTAACGATAATATTTTTAACGGTTATTTTCTAGCCGAAAGAAAATCCGTCGTTATCAACATGTTGACAATTCAAACACTATTTCACTCATAGACCAACATCTCTTTTCAATCCATCCCAAAAGATACTCCTCTTCATATCCTAATACATTTTGGTTCCTCCTGGATGAATAGTAAACTTCGATCGATGATACTCTCTAAGAACTTCCTTCCTTGGGTTACAAACATCTAGAACACACAACCATCCCTTTTTCCTCAACCATCCATTCTGGTCAAGACTAAAATCTTTTAAATTATCAATCTTAGTTCCATCCTCAAGTCTTCTAATCCATCTAGCTAGTAATGGATCATCTCTCTGCTTAGAAGCAATTCTTTCAATCATTACCGGTCGAATTTCCAAACATGATAACATTGCAGTATTTCGACTAGAACTAGCCATCAACCTTAACCACACACCCCAAGTAGTCAATACCTCTAAATATTTTCATTCTGCCACATAGCTAGCACCACACTTTAATGTTTTCTACTAAGCACATCCGCAACTTTATTACCTTTCCTTGGCGTATACTCAATATCAAAATCATATATTGCCAAAAACTCTAACCGTCTTTGTTGTCTCATATTCAACTCCTTTTGAGAGAACAGATACTTCAAAGACTTATGATCTGTAAATAGCTCGAATCATTCTTCTAAAAGATAGTGTATCCACACTTTCAATGAAAAGATCGCCGCTACCAACTCTAAATCACATATATCTAACTTCATGTGGTCGAAGCTATCGAGAAGCCAAGGCAATTATTTTACCTTTTTGCATTAACACAACTCCTAATCCTATCCCATATGCATCAATATACGCCACTAAATCTAGATTTCCATCTAGAATAGCTAACACAGGCGCATTGGTTAGTAAATGTTTTAGCTTTAAGAATGCTTCTTCACATTTATCAGTCCAAACATACTTTACATCCTTCTTTGTTAGTTTAGTCATAGGAACCGCTATACGAGAGAAATCCTTCATAGTTCTCCAACAATAGCCTGCTTACCCTAGAAAACTTCTTATCTCAGTCATAGTCTAGGGTCTTTTCTAATTATTAACAACTTCGATCTTAGCTGGATCTACTGATAACACTTTCTTTGAAACTACATGACCAAGGATCTTCACTTCTTTCTTCCAAAAATGACAATTGGAAATTTTGTTTCTAGTTGATGTTGCCTTAACGTCTCTAGCACTATTCTAAGATGAATCTCATGGTCTCGTTCATTCTTAGAATATATCAAAATGTCATCTATAAACACTAACATAAATAAATCCAAATGATCTTGGAAGATCCGGTTCATCAAATCCACAAAGTAAGCAGGTGCATTAGATAGTCCAAAGGCATGAATAACCATTCATACGAACCATATTTTGTTCGGAATTTCATAAATGGAATGTTGTCCTCCGCCATTCTCAATTGGTGGAACCCTATTGGTAAATCCAATTGGGAAAATACTTTGGCACCACTCAACTGATCAAACAAATCATCTATTCTCGATAAAGGATATCGATTCTTTTTCGTCTTCTCATTTGACTTACGATGATTAATACACATCCTTAACGACCCATTTGGTTTCTTTACGAACACCGCAGCTGCTTTCCAAGGCAAACTACTTGGTTTAATAAAATTCATTCCTTCTAAGTCCACTAGTTGTACCTTTAACTCTTTTACCTTAATATGTGTGATTATGCTAGGCGACCTACTTATGGGTTTTGCTCTGGATACAAGATCTATTCATAACTCAATAGCTTTTCTCAGCGGTAGTCCTGTAATTGGTTCAAAAACATTCGCATACGCTCTGACAATGAAAACCCGACTCACCTCATCTTCCTCTTCCTTTGCACCCAATAAAGCACACATCTAAACTCGAATTTTCTTCCAAGTATATAATTCGATCATCGCTATTAGGGTGTCTAAATGATATCTTCCTATCTTGGAAAAATATCCTAGCATCATATCTACTTAACCAATTCATACCCAGAATAATCCCAAACCCCACAGAATCAAACACATGCAATTTGCAGGTAAATGCATGACCTAACATCTCAAATTCTAAATGGTCATATCTCATCCCAAGAGTTGCATAACCTCCTATCAGATTCACAACCCTTAAGTAATAAGGTATGATGGTTCTAGATTTAACATATCTACCAAACATTGCGAGATAAAAGAATGCGATGCGCCAGTATCAAATAATACTTTAACAGATATACCATGAATAAAAAGCGCACCTTCCATCACAGACTTTCCTTTCTCTTTTGCAGTTGGTCCAGAAGCTGATGGTTCCAGAGCAAAAACTTACCCTTTACCAGCCTTGGCCTGTTTTGGACATTCATTCTTGTAATGCCTCATCTAGTTTCAGTTGTAACACTTCACCCTTTTTTCCCGCAGCCTTCTTTCCATTACCAGATTGACACTCATTGGCAAAATGCCATTCCTTATCACACTTATAGAAAACAATATTAGTCTTCCTTTTCTTGACAGCTCCGCCCTTCTAAGCTCCCTTCTTATTAACGAACTTTCTTTTCTTGCCTTGAAAACCTTGAGTCTCTACAGGCTTATCGCTTCCAAATGTCGAAAGCATTTTCTCATTCCTTAACGCCATCTCCACTATCACATCGCATGGATCCCTGAGATACGGCACAATTGCCCTAGTAATCTCTGGTTTTAATCCCCGAATGAACTTCTCGTTCCTTTTTATCATAGTATCAAAAGTAGCATATCTGTATCTAACTAACTCGTCAAAATTAATTGCATACTCCAGTACGGACATCTCTCCCTGATCCAATTGAACAAACTTCCTAAGCAACGTTGACTTAACTATCTCGGACAAAACTTTTTCTCAAACCTCCTTCTAAATTTAGCCTAAGTCAAAGTCTTCTTCGGTATTCCTATAATCACACTAGTCCGCCAATACAAAGTAGCTCCTTGCAACTGTCTAGATGCCAACCTCTTCTTCTGCTCATCATTCAAACCTAAGTCAACAAGGATCCTTTCAAAACGCAACAGCTAATTCTCAACTTCAATAGCATTTTCCGTTCCATGAAAAGGCTTTCTTCCAAGGCTGGTATAATCATGGCTCGACTTGGCATAATTGTTACGAGCAGGTACATCGAGATTAGCACCTCTCACATTATCAGCGTTTCTTCCAGCCAACCTAGCTGCAACTCCAGCTTGCATCATATTCGCGAAGAATTAATACATGGTCCCCATATCTACTAATGGGGTTTCAGTACTCACATTAGCATTTGCATTTGGATTAGCATTTGTTGGTCCACCCGGATTCCTTCAAGTATTGGGTCAAACATTTCCATTAGTTATGGTGCTTCCTCCACCTAGATTCACTCTTCTATTTGCTGCTTTCATACCTTGCTTTCTCGTAATCTACATATGAGTCTTCATAAGATACAGAAGAATGATCTACGAGAGAGGAGAGAATAGAGATAGAATACATACTTAAATATAGCAATAACAAGTACATTACTACAGCGTTACTCCATACTCCAACCTTATTCTCTAATTTATTTGGATAATATTTTCAAAATCTTTTAAGTTTAACATAAACCTATGCTTTAATACCAAGTTGTAACATCCCCTATTTTGAGGCTTGAAAATAAGCGCCATCAATGCTGCAATCATCCAAAGTATTATTTTTCAGTGACAAGATGAGATCAATTAATTGTATCTATAACATCAAGAGCACACGAGTATGAAAATTTTCAAAACACCTTTCATTAATTAACTTTCACATGCATTACATAGTCCCATCGATTCCTTATTTAGAAAAAATATAATAAATACAATTATATTCCAAGAGCGACATTTAAAGATTCCTCCTTGGATGATCGAAGTCTAACTACTTGACGATTATAAATTCTGTTATTACATCCATTCAAACAAAGTAAAACTTCAAACTACATAGCATAAATAAACTCCTAATATTAGTTTGCCTCATACACGTTTCTAGAAGCTTATTTGTCTAACTTGAAATCCCTTCTCCTGATTTACTCAAATGAGCACCTGAGAGTTTAAGGGGGAAAATAAAAACTTCAGGTCAGACAAAAAAGTCTAATGTGAATAACGATATACCATCTCGAACCAAAACAGATATCTAGTGAGAACATGCTGCAGAACGGAACGGTTTTCCCCTCACCGGTATCTTATCAAATATGTCAACTATAACATAATTTATGCACCTACAACGACAATGGTTAAAACAAAACATAATATGATCATATGCATTCAATATGGGTAAGTATAACAAGTTGTCATTTAAAAGGTTATACGTTCCTAAAGTTTACCCGCCTATGAAATTGATAGCTTGTCTCAAATCATAGTTTTCCTAGGGTCACTATGAACCTATTAGTTTTCATAGGTCAACTAATAACCTATTAGGATGACTTGGGTCAAAACATAACTAGATGTCCCAAAATCTCAAAATACGGGTAGAAGTAAATCCAATTAAACAATACAGTGAGCATATAGAACTATGAGTGCCTTTTTGTGCATATACGTCTATAGTCTGATTAATGACAATGCTCTACGCACTGGAATCGCGGACCTTTACCAACCGAGGGCTACCGGCTGAAGCATAGGGCGCGACCCTATACTAGTCCCACCTATATCTTATCTGGTTTTGATTATTTCAAGGCATCCTAACACGATTGATCTATCTAATCTTCTGGATGCAATTTTACTCACTCATCAGTTTAGTCTGACAATACTCACTACTGGAACCACCTATTTGGAAATTCTATTTCTAAATCCAAAGGTGCAATGTTAGGCAATGAATATATGAGTGTGACAATGATAAAATATGTAAATTTAACTAATTAAACAATAGTAAGAATATATAACAACTTTCACCAAAATATGATCATCAATAGTCATATACATAACAAAATTAATTAAGTTGAAGTAATATTTTCCTTTGGAAAAATTCATGTAAAATTATACTAAAACACTATCACCTTTCCTTGAAAACATTTATCTTTGGAAATGATAAACCTCTTGAAATCATTCTCAAAACAAGGAATACACAGCCCCATATACTTAGCCAAATTATTGCGCTAAAGCACTATCATCTATACATAGCTTTTAAAATTAATTTCTATTAATATAGAGATGTCAAACATCTAGAAAACATGGGCTATCGAGCCTCTAAAACATAGCTTTCAAGTTTGTAAATCATACCGCTCTATAGCCCCTAAAATGTTGATGTTGAATATCTAGAAAACATGGGCTATCGAGCCTCTAAGACATAAAAATAAAGTTTGTAAAACATACGGCTATCAAGTCACTAAAATATAGTTATCGAGTAGCTACACGAAAGCTATCGAGTCACTATAAGACAAGAGGTGTATAGTTCTTAAAAACATGAGGTACTGAGCCTTTAAAAACTTGAGGATGGCGATTCCTTAAAAACATGAGGTACCGAACATATAAAAACTTAAGGATGTCAAGCTTTAACAAAAAGAAGTTGCCGAGTCTCTAAAACATGGGGTTGTCAATTCTCTTCAAAGCATGGGATATCGAACTTAAAAAGACAAGGTGTTGAGTTCTTATGCAAGTGGGTACATTACATAGCAATCGAGTAGCTATCACATGCATCAGCTCTTATAGTTGTTGAGCTTCTATGAATATAAAAGTATCGAGACTCTAAGTTACAATGCAGATGGCATTTTTATAAATAACTTAAAACTGATTTATTTCCTTTTAAAGTCAAAACTTTATACTACCTCTTTTTCATTGGATAATAAAACACTATTCATATTCTTTGCTAAAAGTAATGGTAGGTCATATACTACCTTCTCAAATAACTTTGCAAAACCTTTATAATTAATATTATTAACTTATATTAATTATAAACATTTCTAAAATAACGAATTCATTGAAAATCATAACAATTAGAGAAAATTCTCCAAAAATCACTAAAAATATAAATTTTATTCTTCTTCCATACACAAAAATTTCAGGACTAAATATTAATTTAATTATCTTTAATAATCAAAGACCAAAAAATAAACACATTTTTCCTCCTAGAAAATTCATAAAATATTCATATGAACTTAGAAAATTATAAAATTGAAAACGCATCTCCAAAACAATATTTTCCACAGCATATTCAAATTTCAAGTCAATAGGAGACCAAAGATTAGGATTTTCCCTTTAAAACCCATTAAAACAATTCCATAAAATTCCAACAAACTATAATTTAATCTAATAATGATGTTATCGATCTAAATATGAAATATTTTCACAACCAATTTGGAAATCAAGTCCTAAATTCGAAATAAAAACATAATAAATGAGATGGTTAATTATTATTTACCTAGTTTGGATAAGAGAGATTGAGATTTGATGTAGAAAACTCCACTAAGCTTTCCTCTTTGAATTCCTTAGATTTCCTTTTCTTTTCCTCTCTAGGTAATGGCCCGCCTCCTTTAGGTTTTGTTTTGATTTTAGAAAATGAAATGAGAAGGAATAAGAGAGGAAGGGTTTAGGGAATAAATTAAGAAATTATTCCCTTTTATCCCTTTTATTAATCCCTTTCTATTCTATTTTTTAAAACATTCTTATTAATTGATTATTTAAGGCCTAATCCAAATTAGTTAACAAGTCTCATTCTCCTTATCACCTCACATTATTCTATTTAATTTATATAATTAAATTTTCTGAACAATATTAAACAAATATTTGGGGTGTTACATAGCCGTAAAACATATTCTAAGATATATAAACAACACACTAGACTATGGACTCTTTTACCTAAAAGAAGACTCCTTTAACTTAATATCATATAGTAGTGCTGACTATGCTAAATGCAAATCAGATCGAAAATGTACAAGTGGAACTTGTCACCTTTTAGAATACTCTCTTATTTCTTGGTTTAGCAAAAAGAAAAATTATGTATCTCTATCCACAATAGAGGTAGAATATATCTCAGCTGCATTAGCATGTTCACTGTTATCTATATGCAATAAACTCTAAAAGATTTTGGTCTTAAATTAAAATAATCACCAATATACTGTAATAATACTTGTGCAATAAATTTGTTTGAAAACCTGACATATCATGCTAGGACCAAACATATTGATATAAAACACCATTTCCTAAGAGATAACGTTAACAAAGAAATTATTACACTAAAATTTATAAATAAAGAAAATCAAACCACTGATATTTTAACTAAACCATTGGCACAAAATACTTTCATAAAATTAAGAAGAGAACTTGGAATATGTTCGTTTACATAAATCTAGAAATAATAATGTTTATTTAGAACATTAAAAAGAAAAATTAAAAATAAAAACTTTATGTATATGTTGATATACCAAGGAAGCATATGTCAACATACCTAGCAGTCATTTTTGTTGACGACAAAAGAGGTAGAGGGGAATATAAAATATAACACATACACATACTAAGGGGGAGTTACTTAACTCAGGGGGATGTAACATCCCCCACTTGGAGGCCCAAAAATAACGGCTACGAATGCTGTAGTCATCCATAATTATTAATCCTCGACGACCAAATACGGTGATGTTAGATACATTGATATAACAGAAACATATGGATATGGAAAAAATTTAGAATTTCAAATCAACATTCACATTCCAAAAATCATTCCAACATTCTTTACATGATCCCACAATGTTAACCACGTTCAAAAAAATATAATTATTATAAATACGCCAAGAGCAACATATGGAGATGCCCCCTTGATGTCAGAGTATATAATAAGGCACTTAAACAACTTTGCCTTTACAGAACAACACAGCGGAATCAAATGAAAGAGAACTCTAAATAACTATACTGCCTCATGCATATCACCAGAAGCTTATTCGTCTAATGAGGTATCTGAAAACCTCAACCCTCAGACTACTTAAAATCAATTGAGCACCCAAGAGTTTAAGGGGAAAACATAAACTTTGAGTCAGACATAAAGCCTGGTATGAATAATAATATAACATCTTAAACCATTTAGATGTCTAGTGGGACCATGCCGCTTAGCGGAGTGGGTTTTCCCCTCACTAGTATTTTAAAACCTTTATAAAACCATATACTATACTCCTGCATCCACAATGGTTAAAACATAGTCATTTAAAAATATTAGGATGATATGCATACAAGTTAAAACATTTGGATTTCCCATCCCTTGTTTAATTGACTCCCTGTCATATTTATAGTTTCTAGGTTCACTATTAACCTATTAGTTTTCATGGGCTTACTAATAACCTTTATATAATATATAGACTCCCTGTCTTATTTCATAGTTTTCACGGGTGCACTATGAACCTATTGGCCCCTACCAATTAACTTAATTAATTCATGGGTTCTCCTAAACCTAATGATTACCCCTAATAACTTCTTTCCAATCCTAGTTTCCATGGGTTGACTAGGAACCTATTGACAACTGTCAATAACATAGTTCTGATATAGTTTTCATGGGTGCATTACAAACCAATTGGTCCCTGCCAACAACTCTTTATAACATAGTTTTCATGGTATCACAATGAACCTATTGTAACTCTAATAACTTCATAATCATAGTTTTCATGGTTGCACTATGAACCTATCTCCCTAATAACTTCTATATTTAGGCATCCTATATTCTGGTCTCCTTGACCTCTTGGATGCAATTCTACTCATCCAGGAGTTTAATCAATTTATATTCACCAGTGGGTCAACTTAGCTGGTTCTTCTATCCTTTTTATTCCCAAACTACAGTTATGGGTCAGTTATAATGTGAATATATTTATATTTGAAGAAGCAAACAACATAGCATAACAATACCACTCATGTGGGTTTAATATAATACATGGTTAATTCCTTTAACCTATTATTTATCAAGGAAAGCCTCTTCTTAAAACCATTACAAAAACTCCTTTAATTCAGCCATGATTTTTTCCTTCAAAAGTTTGAGTTTGGGTTATTCGTTTTAAAAAACAAAGCCTTTCGACTCCTTCGAAACCCTGCTTTCGACCTCACTGGATACCCTCCTTCGAAAGCATAAAGATCTATTTTCAAAACATTAGGCCCCTGTCTTTTGAACACCTTAAAACTTTCTTTTGAAACATTTCGAATGTATTAAAGTATTAGCATTTAACATTTAGAAGCATAGCTTCGAAACCAATTGAAAGTCCCCCTTTCAAAACCATTGGGTTTATATTTAAAAATATCTTTTGAGTCAAAGTGAACACACACGAAAGCACCCCTTTCGAAACCTTGCTATATCTTATAAAAGCATTTGGGGAAAACTTGATGGCGTCGGCACCATCCTTTTGAAAGCATAAGTCCTTTGGGTAAAATACTTGAAGGTTGGCTTCGAAACCCCTTTCGAGATCATTGCCTTCGAAACACCTAACCCCTTCGAAAGCTATGAGAAGTGTCTTACGTTTTTAAAACAAGGGTTACCTTCCGAAAGCAACGATATCTTCAATGCCGTCGAAAGGCAAAGCGGTAGAAGGGTTTCGACCTGGTTGAAACTACCTGTTCCGAACACTTTAACTTTTGAAAATAAAATAGCCTCTTCGGAAGCTACTTCTTTAATTAATAAGGTGACAACTCCCTTTCGAAAGCTAGTTTAAATCCACTTTTGAAAGCATCGGTCTCG
This sequence comes from Allium fistulosum, assembly GCA_030737815.1. Classification (NCBI taxonomy): domain Eukaryota; kingdom Viridiplantae; phylum Streptophyta; class Magnoliopsida; order Asparagales; family Amaryllidaceae; genus Allium; species Allium fistulosum. Next base: position 309,339,264 of record CM060905.1, on the reverse strand, counting down.
GCCCCTTCGAAAGCATATAAAGAAGTAGGAAAGTGCTTTTCTTTACAAACAAAATATTGTACCGACCCTATCGGAAACCACGTTTCGACACCCTATCTTCCGTCTTTCTCTAATCCACTACGCACCAACTAGTGATACCATGTATATTGGTTTCGGTTTCTATGGTTTCGACCTGGTCAAAGGCAGAAGCTCTGGGTCGACTTTCAAAGGAGGCGAAACTCACTTTTCTGAGTGAAAGGCTGTTTTTACTAAATAAAGTAATTTCTTTGTATCTAACTTGCCCACGTGTAAACACTTGATTGGTTGCCTTAAACTTTTCAAATTATTTCATAGATAATCGTCGCATTTTCCTAGATCTAAAACGAGGTTAACTTTTAACAAATAAGTCCTTCCCATTTAACAAAAATTAAATCATTTAGGTCCTCCTTTTAAAATAATTTAATTTCCATAATAAACCTCTTAGTAAAAAATCCCCAAAAATCACAGAAATTCACTTTTAATATGTTATCTAACATATATAAATTTTAGACCCAAATTCACTATATAATAACCGAAAATAGATTTCTAAACCCAATAATACATATTTTCCTTTGAAAATTCATATTAAATCCTCCACGGTTTGGAAAATTATAAAAATTGAGACCCAACTCCAAAATCATGTTTCCTATAACATATAATGTTTTCATGGCATTCTAAAATCATTTGCTATCGGTTTTGCCTTAAAATCGTGCATATACATATTTAAACAATTTGATATTAAATCAAACATGTTATAAAACCAAGCATATCATCATTCAAATAATCATAAAATGGATTAATTCATAAATATGAAAACATATGATCAAAAACAAAATAGTGATGATTAAGATTATTATTCACCTCTGTTTGGATAAGAAAATTGGAGATTGTTTGAGATTGATTCTTCTAGCTTGAATCCTAAGCTTATTCTTGAATTTTCTCTTCTCTTCTTACTCCTTAATGGCCTTCTCCTCTTTTATTTCTTACGTTTATTTTGTTTATGATAAAATTAACATGAATGGTATGGATAAGAGTATAAGGGTAAGGAATTATGGGCTGCAATTACCCTAATGCCCCTATGTTAATTTAATTATCATTTATAACCATTTATAAGCCCATTAGAATTAACAAGCATGGCCTCTAGGTTTATTTACAAATCTCAATCTCCTTATCACTTTACATTTACATTATTCTATTTAATTTATCTAATTAAATCCCTTGAATAATGTTATCAAAAATTAGAGGTGTTACAGGCTCCCCTCCTTAAAGAATTTCGTTTTTGAAATTCAGTAAGGACTAAATACTAAACATAGCAGTCATCTTTAACGACTCCTAACAACCATACAAGTCTACTTATTTAAATCTAATATAGAAATACCCTTAAAGCAGATTAGGATAAGTATCTCGAATCATGTCCTCTGTCTCCCAAGTACAGTCCTTCTCGTTGTCGCTCCACTGAACTTTCACCAACTTGACTGTCTTGTTCCTCAATCTTTTCTCATCCCTCGCTACAACCCGAACTGGTTGTCTAAAAAAAGTCAAATTAGGCTCTATTGCTAGATCTTCCAACCCTATTAGAGGAATAGTAGTCTCTGGATCATGCACATACTTGCGAAGATGAGACACATGAAATACATTATGGACACCTGCCATACTACTCAGTAACTCTACTCTATATGGGAGCTTTCCAATCCTCTCTATAATCTGGAATGGACCAACATATCTTGGTGTCAGTTTCCCTGACTTCTCGAACCATACCGCACCCTTCATCGGTGATATCTTAATGAAACCCCTGTCTCCAACTGAGAACTCTAGGTCTTTACACCTCTTATCTATGTAACTCTTCTGTCTGGATTGAGCTTCCTTCATCCTTTCTTGGATCAACTCAATCTTCTCTGATGCCTCCTTAAACAAATTTGGACCTAAGACCAATCTGTCTCCAGTCTCCAACCAACATGCTGGTGATTTGCATGGCCTTCCATACAAAGCTTCAAAAGGCACCATTCCTATACTAGTCTGGTAACTATTATTATAGGAAAACTCAACCAAATGTAGGTGATCCTCTCAAGATCCACCAAAATCCAACACACAAGCTCTCAATAAATCTTCGAGTACCTTATTAGCTCTCTCTGTCTACCATCCGTCCATGGGTGATATGCCGTACTCATCTTGAGCATGGTACCTAATACCTCCTGTGGACTTCTCCAAAATTCACTAGTGAATAATGCATCCCTGTCACTGACTATGCTACTAGGAACTCTATGTAGTCTAACTATGTTCTTCATAAACAATTTTGCTAAAACAGGTGCCGTCCTGGTTAACTTAACTGGAATGAAATGGGCACTCTTGGTCAACTTGTTCTCTATAACCCATATACTTTTATTTCCTCTATTTAACCTTGGCAACCCGTTAATAAATTCCATGGATATCGAATCCATTTTCCAAACTGGAATCTCTAAAAGCTGAAGCAACCCATTCGGCTTCTAATGTTCAGCCTTCACTTATTGACAATTTGCACACTACCTAACCCACTAGCCACCATCCCTCTTCATGCCTTCCCAATAGAAACTCCTCTTCATATCCCAATACATCTTGGTCCCTCTAGGATGAATCGTAAACTTTGATTAATGGAATTCTTCTAGAACTTCTCTTTTCAAATTCTCTACCTTCAAAACACATAATCGTCCCTTCTTCCTCAACCATCCTTTCTGGTCTAGACTAAAGTCTTTTAGATCATCGATCTTTGATCCCACCTCAAGCCTTCTAATCCTCTCGTCCAAAACTGGATCCTCTTTCTGTTTAGAAGCTATCCTTTTGATTAGCATCGGTCGCACTTCTAAATAAGCAAACATAGCGGTACCTTGACTAGAACTAGTAGTCGATCTCAACTGTACACTACAAGTAGTCAAAGCTTCTAAGTCTTTCCATTCTACTAACATAGCTAACACCACATTCTGATGTTTCCTGCTAAGAACATCCACTACCTTATTTCCTTTTCCATGAGTATATTCTATACCAAAGTCATAAGCAGCCAAAAACTCCAGCCACCTCTGCTGTTGCATATTCAACTCCTTCTGAGAGAATAAGTATCTTATGGACTTATGATCAGTATATAGCTCAAATCTCTCCCCTAAGAGATAATGTCTCCAAATCTTCAATGTGAAGATCACCGCAGCCAACTTCAAATCATGAGCAGGATATCTCACCTCATGCAGTCTAAGCTATCGTGAAGCGTAAGCAATCACTTTACCCTTCTGCATCAATACAACTCCCAGTCATGTTCCACATGCATCAGTATATACCACCAACCCTTAGTTTTCGTCTGGAACTACTAAAACTGGTGCATTGGTCAACAAATGCATTAACTTAAGGAATGCTTCCTCACATTTGTTGGACCAGATAAACTTCACTTTCTTCCTGGTTAACTTAGTCAAAGGTGCTGCTATCCGCGAGAAATCCTTGATGAATCTCCGGTAGTAGCCAGCATGTACAATAAAACTTCTAATCTCGGTTACTGTCTCTGGTCTCTTCCAATTATCGACAGCTTCGATCTTAAATGGATTGACTACCAAACCCTTCTCTGAAACCACATGACCAAGAAACTTGACCGCTTTCTTCCAAAAAATGCCACTTGAAAAACTTCGCCTTTAGCTGATGTTGCCTCAGCGTCTTAAGCACTACTCTAAGATGATCCTCATGCTCCCTTTCATCTTTCGAGTACACCAAAATGTCATCAATAAACACTAATATGAACCTTTCTAAGTACTCTTGGAAAACTCGATTCATCAAATCCACGAAGAAAGAAGGTGCATTTATTAGCCCAAATGGCACCACTAATCACTCATACGAACCATATCGAGTTAGAAATGCTATCAAAGGAATACTGTCCTCTGCTACTCTTAACTGATGGACCCCGTCGCCAAATCCAATTGGGAAAACACTCTAGCTCCACTTAACTGATCAAACAGATCATCTATTCTCGGCAAAGAATATTTATTCTTGATCGTCCTATTGTTTAACTTACGATAGTCGATACACATCCTTAACGACCTATTTTGTTTCTTCACAAACACCATGGCCGCTCCCCAAAGTGGACTGCTTGGTCTAATAAAATTTCTTCCTTCTAGATCCACTAGTTGCACCTTCAATTCCTTCATCTTAGTTGGTGTCATCTTGCTAGGTGGTCTACTTACAAGTTCAGCTCCTGGCACAAGATCTATCCAAAACTCAATAGCTCATTTCGGTGGTAGTCCTGCTACTGGCTCAAAGACATCTGCAAATTATCTTGCTACTCGAACCTGACTTAACTCTTCTCCTACTTCCATAGCACTTAACAAAGCACAAACACTCCTACTAGAATTCTCCACTAAGAAGATGATTTGGTTATGACTATCAGGGTGTCTCAATGATATTTCCCTATCTTGGAAAAATATCCTAGCCTCATACTTACCCAACCAATCCATACTCAAAATGATCCCAAACTCTACAAAATCAAAAACATACAAACTGCATGCAAACATATGGCCTAACAAATCAAGTTCTAACTGATCACATCTCATCCCTAGAGTTGCATACCCACATATTGAATTCACATCCCTTAAGGAAGTAACAAGGTATGTGGGTTCTATGCATAACCTATCAACCAAATACTGTGATATAAATGAATGTGATGCACCAGTATCAAATAGTACTCTAACTAGTGTACTTTGAATCAAAAGCGTACCTTCCGTCACAGTTTTCCCTTTATCTGTGGTAGTAGGCCTAGAAGAAGATGGTGGTCCAATAGTAAAACCTCCCTCTGTCCGCTCTGACTGGATCGGGACACTGGTTCTTATAATGCCCAAATTGGTCATAGTTAAAGCATTTCACATTCTTCTTTTCTGCAGGCTTCTTTCCCTTGTCTGACCAACACACATGAGCATAATGACCTTTCTTGTTACACTTGAAGCACACTAAATCAGCCTTTGCCTTCTTGGCAGCATCCCCTTTCTTGGCTCTCTTCTTCATAAAGAACTTCCTATTCTTTCCCTGAGGACCCTAGGAGTCAACTAGCTTCTCTCTAGCACAACCAGCAAGCATCTCTTCATGGCGAATGGTCATCTCCACCACCGCATTACAAGTATCATGGATATGGGTCATAGTCATCCTATCAAGCTCGGGCCTTAATCCCAGAATAAACCTCTCATTTCTTCTGATGTCAGTGTCTATAGTGGCATATCCATATCGAGACAACTCGTCTAACTTAGTAGTGTACTCGATTACAAACATCTCTCCCTGAACTAGATCCATGAACTTCCTCATCAACGCCGACTTAGCAACCTCAGATAAAAACTTCTTCTAAAATCTCCTTCTAAAATCAACACACATCGGCTCTTCCTCCGGAACCCTAGCAGTCACACTATTCCACCAGTGAAGCGCTGCCCCTTACAACTGCCTAGAGGCCAGCCTTCTCTTTTGTCCATCATCCAAACCTAGATCAGTAAAGATTCTCTCATAGTGCAAAAACCAATTCTCAACTTCAATAGCATCCTCCATTCCAACAAATGGCTTTCCCCAGACTGGTGTAGTCTCCACTCAATTTAGCATAATTATTCCCAACTGGAGCCACATGATTAGCTCCTCTTATATTACCAGCAACTCCAGCAGCAGCATCTGCTTGCATCAGATTAAGAAAGAACTAATACATCATCCCCGCATCAACTAGTGAATTTCCAGCACCCACATTGGCTTCAGCATTTTGGTTAGCATTAGCTTGTCGACCTTGGTTCCTCCGAGTATTAGGTCGAGCATTTATGTTGGTTGTGGTGCTTCCTCTACCAAGATTTCCTCTTCTATTTCCTAATTCCATATCTTCTTTCTCTTAAATCTACATACGGGCCTTAGTAAGATACAGAAGAACGGTCTAAGAGAGAGGGGAATACGTACTTATATATATGTATGTATATATATATATGTATGTGTATATATATGTGTATATATATATATATCTATATATCCAATATAAGTACGTTACTATAGCGTTATCCCAAACACCGATCATGTTTCTGATTCATTGGATTATGTTCGAAAAACTTTTAGGTTTAACTTACTTTTAAAGTTTCATAAAGGTATGCTCTGATACCAACTTATAACATCTCCCACTTGGAGGCCCAAAACTAACGGCTACGGATGCTGCAGTCATCCATAGTTATTAATCCTCGGCGACCAAATATGGTGAAGTTAGATACATTGATATAATAGAAACACATGGATATTGAAAAAATTTCAAATTTCAAATCAAAATTCACATTACAAAAATCATTTCAACATTCTTTACATAATCCCATAATGTTCACATCGTTCGGAAAAATATAATTATGCAAATACGCCAAGAGCGACACATGAAGATGCCCCTTTGGTGATCAGAGTATATAATAAAGCACTTAAAGCAACTTTGCCTTTACAGAACAACATAGCGGAATCAAATGAAAGAGAACTCTAAATAACTATACTTCCTTCTGCACGTCACCAGAAGCTTATTCATCTAACGAGGCACTTGAAAACCTCAACCCTCAAACTACTCAATCAATTGATCACCCGAGAGTTTAAGGGGAAAACATAAACTTCGAGTCAGACATAAAGCTTGGTATGAATAATAACCTAACGTCTCAAACCATTTAGATATCTAGTGACACCATGCCGCTTAGCGGAACGTGTTTTTGGCTCACTGGTATCATAAAACCTTTATAAAACCATATAGTGTGCTCCTGCATCCACAATGGTTAAAACATAGCCATTTCAAAATATTAGGATGATAGCATACAAGTTAAAACATTTGGATTTCCCATCCTTCGTTTAATTGACTCCCTGTCATATTTATAGTTTCTAGGGTTACTATTAAACTATTAATTTTCATGGGCTTACTATTAACCTTTATATAATATATGGACTCCTTATCCTATTTCATAGTTTTCATGGATTCACTATGAACCTATTGGCCCCTGCCAATTAACTTAATTAATTCATGGGTTCTCCTGAACCTATTGGTGACCCCAATAAGTTCTTTCTGATCCTAGTTTTCATGGGTTGACTAGGAACCTATTGACAACTGTCAATAACCTAATCCGGATATAGTTTTCATGGGTGCACTACAAACCAATTGGCCCTGCCAACCACTCTTTATAACATAGTTTTGATGGGATCACTATGAACATATTGGTAAATCCAATAACTTCCTAATCATAGTTTTCATGGGTGCACTATGAACCTGTCTCCCTGAAAACTTCTATATTTAGGCATCCTATATTCTGGTCTCCCTGACCTCTTGGATGCAATTCTACTCATCCAGGAGTTTAATCAATTTATATTCACTACTGGGTCAACCTAGCTGGTTCTTCTGTGCTTTTTATCCCCAAAATGTAGTTATCGGTCAGTTATAATATGAATATATTTATATTTGAAGAAGCAAACAACAAAGCATAACAATACCACTCATGTGGGTTTAATATAAAACATGGTTAATCCCTTTAGCCTATTATTTATCAAGCAAAGCCTCTTCTTAAAACCATTACAAAAACTCCTTTAATTTAGCCATGGGTTTTTCCTTTAAAATTTTGAGTTTGGGTTATTCGTTTTAAAAAACAAAGCCTTTCGACTCCTTCGAAACCCTTCTTTCAACCTCACTGGATACCCTCCTTTGAAAGCATAAAAATCTATTTTCAAAACATTAGGCACATGCCTTTCGAACACCTTAAACTTTCTTTCGAAACTTTTCGAATGTATTAAAGTATTAGCATTTAACATTTAGAAGCATAGCTTTGAAACCAATTGAAAGTCCCCTTTTCAAAACCATTGGCTTTTTATTTAAAAATATCTTTGGGTCAAAGTGAACACACATGAAAGCACCCTTTTCAAAACCTTGCTATATCTTATAAAAGCATTTAGGGATAACTTCATTGTGTCGGCACCATCCTTTCGAAAGCATAAGTCTAAAATACTTGAAGGTTGGCTTTGAAACCCCTTTCGAGACCATTACCTTCGAAACCCCTAACCCCTTCGAAAGCTATGAGAAGTGGCTTACGTTTTTAAAACAAGGGTTACCTTCCGAAAGCAACGATATTTTCAATGCCTTCGAAAGGCAAAGCAGCAGAAAGGTTTCAACCTGGTTGAAATTACCCCTTCCGAACACTTTAACTTTTGAAAACAAAGTAGCCTCTTTGGAAACTACTGCTTTAATTAATAAGGTGGCAACTCTCTTTCGAAAGCTAGTTTAAAGTCACTTTCGAAAGCATCGGTCTCGACCCCTTCGAAAGCATATAAAGAAGCAGGCAAGCGCTTTTCTTTAGAAAACAAAATATTGTACCGAGCCCATCGGAAGCCTCATTTCGACACCCCACCTTCCGCCTTTCTCCAATCCACTACACACCAACTAAGTGATACCATGTGTATTGGTTTCAGCTTCTATGGTTTCGACCTGGTCGAAGGCGGAAGCTCTGGGTCGAAAGCTACTTTCAAAGGAGGCGGAACTATATTTTCTATGTGAAAGTCTATTTTTACTAAATAAAGTAATTTATTTGTAACTAACTTGTCCACGTGTAAACACTTGATTGGTTGCATTAAACTTTTCAAATTATTTCACAGATAATTGCCGCATTTTCCTAGATCTAAAACAAGGTTAACTTTTAACAAATAAGCCCGTCCCATTTAACTAAAATTAAATCATTTAGGTCCTCTTTTTAAAATAATTTAATTTCCATAAAAACCTCTTAGTAAAAATCCCCAAAAATCACTGAAATTCACTTTTAATATATTATCTAACATAATTTGAGATCCAAATTCACCATATAATAATCGAAAATAAATTTCTAAACCCAATAATACATATTTTCCTTTGAAAATTCATATCAAATACCCCACGGTTTGGAAAATTAAAAAAATTGAGACCCAACTCCAAAATCATATTTCCCATAACATATAATTTTTCATGTTATTCTAAAATCATTTGCTATCGGTTTTGTCTTAAAACCGTGCATGTACTTATTTAAACAATTTGATATTAAATCAATCATGTTATAAAACCAAGCATATCATCATTCAAATCATCATAAAATGGATTAATTCATAAATCTGAAAACATATGATCAAAAACAAAATAGAGATGATTAAGATTATTATTCACCTTTGTTTGAATAAGAAAATTAGAGATTGTTTGAGATTGATTCTTCTAGCTTGATTCCTAAGCTTAATCTTGAATTTTCTCTTCTCTTCTTACTCCTTAATGGCTGGCTCCTCTTTTCTTTCTTACGTTTATTTTTTTATGATAAAATGAACGTGAATGGTATGGATAAGAGTATAAGGGTAAGGAATAATAGGAAGCAATTACCCTAATGCCCCTATGTTAATTTAATTATCATTTATAACCATTTATAAGCCCATTAGAATTAAAAAGCACGGCCTCTAGGTTTATTTACAAATCTCAATCTCCTTATCACTTTACATTTACATTATTCTATTTAATTTATCTAATTAAATCCCATGAATAATGTTATCAAAAACTAAGGGTGTTACAGGGGAGTTATATTATATTTTTTATACGGGAATACTTTCATGGTTTTCATCGCTAAAAGGGCGAGATTGTTAATAACTCAGATATTGATTTTGATGACAACAACCATAAAAACATAGATACTAATATTTTGCCAAGTTGTATGTACATATTGCAGAATATTACACGGGTATAAAATAATTAAATTTGAAGATTGATCAGTATAAATATTGCGTTCAAGATTCAAAGATGATCAAGACTCATAAGTTTAAAGACAAAGATTTGAAGAGCTCAAGACTTTAGTATGAGTCGTTATAATAAATTGTTAAAGTCCCTGATAGTAAATTCTGATCTTTATCATAAACTTCTTATCTTTGATATTTTGTTACAATAAATTATCTAAAATTCAAAATATATTTTTACAAATTTTTTATATAAGTTTTAATGTGTTCAAAGTAGTTAAAAACTATGTTTAAATTTAAATATAAGTTTGAAAACAATTTAAAAGAAAAATATTTTTTAAAATTTAAAAGGGTATGTCGACATATCCTTCCTAGAAATGTCAACATAATGACCATTGGTTTATTTTTAAATTTTGGAAAGAAGTTTCGTTTAGATGCACCTCTTCACAAATGGAAACAACTGTTCATTCACTATATAAAGGGAGTCTAAACGAATTTTCTTGCTATCTTCTTACTCCTTACTCCCTCGAAATTATTCTTGAAAATTACTCACTATATTCTTCAAAACTACATAGAATCAATCCATACTCTACTAGATTGATTCTCTACAAATTATCTACTATTTTGGAAGCAATCTCTTTACAAACTCAAAGATCAAACCGCAATCAGAAAAGATAAAAGATATCTTGTATCCTAAGTACAACCGTTTATATTTGGAAATCAACAACTCTACTCTTATTTGTTTAGGTGTGCTTGTTGCCCGTTCAAATCAAGTGGGTGTGCTTGTTGCCTAATCAAATCAATTAGGTGATCTTGTAGCCCGATAAATCAAGATAGTTTATCCCAGACTTGAGAGACAGGAGGTGCACCTCGTAGCCTTGAAATCGAGGCTGTACTCCAATTTTCTTGCTACTATTAGAGTAGGTGTTGGAAAATAAATATGTACATACACTATGGAGGACTGGATGTAGGATTAGTTAATTCGAACCAATATAAAAACTCGTAGTGTCGTCTCTTTTACTTTACTTTTTGTTATTGCTTTTATATTTGTTTGTGATTGCATCAGTGGCTACTTAATTAGTATAGATCTATGTTGATACTCTATGATTTAATTTAAATCTTAAAACAAAGTTAAAAGATTCATAAAAGTTATAAAACACTATTCACCCCCTTTAGTTTTAAAGTAGCCTTAAGAGATCTGTTATACCGTAAACCATATATACTATATCAACGGGCATTTTTATCAAGTCAGAGTGTAAATCCCTAAAGTTGGAAAAACTGGCTTATTACTTACTGATCACTTTAAGGAATTTATGACATCATTTCCACTCTCACCTTAATAGGGGGCCGATCAACCACTTAGGAAAGTCCTTCATTGCCCAAATAGTTCATGGGGCAATTAAAATGGAGTATTAAGTTAAGAAAATACAAAATTACGAATCATCCTAGATAAAATTCATGGGATGGGCCTTGGTAGATTTCATTGTGGAATTCATCACTAGATAAAGTGGAAACTTATAAGGCCAAGGCACTCTACTGAAAACTTTTCATGGGCAGAGCATCAAATAAAAATGATTTAGGCACTAGAGTACTTTTAGTCACACATGTAAGTAGAAAGCTTACTACACACTATGATTGGGGTTTAGGCCCATGCATAACAAAGCTGAGTATGAAGCACTCATAGCTGGATCGAAGATTTTCAAGAAGTTAGGAATTCAATTGTTGTGGATTCATAGTGATTTATAATTAATGGTAAATCAATTACCAGGGAGTTTTTGGTTAAAGGAGAAAGATTGGCATCATATTCGAAGAAGGAGAAAGCTTTTCTTAATTAGCTGGAATATTATATTGTAAAGCACATCCCATGAGAGAAAAATCAAGATGCTAATGACTTGGTAAAATTGGCTAGCTTAGAGAATGGACCACTTCTTAGGTCGGTTCCAGTGACGACACTACCAACCCTAATCTTTGAGGAAATGGAAATTGTGGTGACAATTGATAGAGAGGAGACCTGGATGAGCCCTATCATTAAATACTCAGCAAATGGAACTCTATCCCTGGATAGGAATGAAGCATGGAAGGTATTGTGGAAAGCAACGTAGTTTGTTGTCCAAAATAGTATTTTTTATAGGAATGGATTCTTGAATTCTTTGCTAAGATGTGTGGCTAGAAGAGAAATTAAAAATATATTGGACAACATACATCATGGTTATTGTGAGGATCATATTGGATTCATACCCCAGACTAAAGAATCTTCTGGTACGGCTACTTCTGGTTGAAGCTTAACAATGAAACAATGGAATATGTTAAGAAACGTGATAAGTGTTAGAGATTCGCAAAAATTCCAATGTTACCATTCGTTGAATTAACTCATATGGTCAGTCTTTGGCCTGTTTGTAGTATCCATTTGGTTGGAAAGCTACCCATAAATAGAGGCAGAGCCAAATATGCAGTGGTGGCACTGGACTACTTCACTAACTGGGTAGAAGAAGAGCCACTCACAAATGTGTCCTTTGCTAAGGTGATGAACTTCATAGTAAGAAACATTATTTATAGGCAATGGAACCCACTATAAATTATATCGAACAACAAATCATACTACAAAAAATATAACATATTGCAACATCAAAAAACGTTGTAATATGAGTTTCACAATATTTTTGCAGACATAATACTAGGCCAAGTTGTAATAGGGTCGACGTCTTTTACAATGTTTTTCAGATGTTGTAAAAAACATTGTAATAGATACAGTTACAACTGATTTTAGATGCTGCGAAATATGTTTTACAACTTTTTAAATATTATAGAATATTTTTTACAACTTTTTTAAAATGTTGTGAAATATATACATTTTTTTTCTAAAATTGCATAGACATTTTTATATTATAGGAACATTTTTATTGAATACCAATTTTCATATAATAGATTTCTATCCTCAATGTAATTCATTATAGAATATAATTTTTTATATTCGATTTTTTAATTCCTTTTTACTATTTATTTTTATATTACAATATTATTACATACTAATTTTATTATTTTCAAAAAAAGAAACAAATGATAAACAAAATTTCTTCTTCCTTTCTTCTCCTACTCTAATTCACTTCATTAATGAACACTTGTCTCCCTCCATTCAATTTGGTGCATTCAAGTGCTAGACTCAACTATCATAAATACTTTTACCTCTTCCATGCAAAGAAATAATTCCATTTTATCCCACTAAAAGAATTGGCAAAAGCCTCTTCAAATTTTGCTCTTATCTCCAGCTCATCTCCTTCTATTTCTCATGCCAACTTTCCGCTTAACAGTAGCATCCACTGAATTCTATCTCTTCGGAAAAAATATTCAAATCCTATCAAGATCTTACTCATTTGTAACAACAATTTCACTAGCAATGCAACTTCTTCCCAGAGCCTTCTACATGTTTGTGCACATGATTCCGCTCCATCTGATTATGCTCTCATGCCTGAACCTATTCCATATGCACATATCAATCTCCTTCCCACATTGAATTATGACTTCCACCACAACCCAACATGTCCCTTTCGCAACCAATGAAACACCACTACTCATAACCTCCCTCAAATCATTTCCAAAATCTACAACTGAAACCTGCACCTTCCACCTGATCTGAAACTAGAAACCACTTCCACCACTACCATAACCCAATATATCCTTTTCATAACCAATGAAACACCACCGTTACTCATAACCTCCCTCAAATCATTATCGAAACCTACAACCGAAACCTGCACCCTCCATTAACTACATCCACCCCATTTTAAAACCCATGATAATTAGACAAACCCTACCCCACAACATCAATTATCGATCAAATATCATGTACCACCGCACAAAATCGCAACCAACTCTCGGCACCAGAACGAGAACCCATATCAAAATTGGGGAATTGGAATTGGGAAATTTGGATTTGAAAGAGTGTTTGTTTTTTGAAAAGTCATTAAAGGTGGGTCTAGAAATTTTTTGGAATTGGGGAAAAAAGATAAACTAGAATTCACTGTAATAAACTGGTTGATCTGGTGTAGTTTTATGCGGTAGAATTTGGAGGCGTGTTCTAATTGCACTGGAGGAGAAAATATGGGTGTTGTTGGGAGGAGGCAATATAAAATAAGGACATATGGAGGGAAAATTTTAGACTAGAGCCAAAAATTTGGATTAGGGGCAATTTTTTTGTATTGTTTGGACTAGAGGAAATTTTGTTTATATTGGAGCCAAAAAATTTAGAATGGAGTGAAAAGACATATATATGTCAAAAAATATAGTTACAAAAGAAAACCTCTAAACGCAAATGAAAGTAATAAAATCTAGCGTAATGTTTATAGTTTTCGAATTTCAAAATTTTAATTACTAAATATAATTGTCGGTTATAATGATTAAATATTAAATACTAAATAATAAATATTACTTCTTTATTATTAAAGATTACATATTATTTATTAATTATTATATAGTAAATATTAAATATTAGTCTTAACTATTAATACTTCATAATTATTAAATATTAACTATTTAATATTAACCATTATAATCAATATTAATTATTATTTATTAATTATTATAAGTAATTATTTAATAATTATTAATCACTTAATAGTAATGAATAATTATTAAAAATTAATTATAAACAAGTTGCAATACTTTGTATCATATGCAAGTTTGTTTTTTTTGCTTTTCTGATTTTTCTGAAATTTAAAAAATATTGTAAAATTATTAATTAATTTAAATTTAAACTTTCTACTTTTTAATTTTACTATAATTTCAAAATTATATTTTTAAATTTTATGATTATTTTTAAATTTATTTTAAAATATTCCAAAATTTTAATTTTTTGAAATATTAAAAAAATATTTATCAATTATAACTATATTTATTAAATATTAAATACTATGTAATAAATATTACTTCTTAATTATTAAATATTACATATAATTATTACAAATTAGCCTTAATTATTAATTAATTAATGTTAATAATTATTTATTAAATATTAAATAAAAAATATTTGTTACTTATTGATTAATTATTAACTATTAAATACTAAATGATTATTAACCAAATATTTTGTTACTAACACAATAACAAATACACCTTATTACAACTTTTTTTTTACAATGTTTTTTTTCAAACGCTATAAAAAACCCATTCTACAACGTTTTCTACAAAAATGTTGTAAAAACCTTCTTTTTTACAGCGGTTTTTTAGAAAAACGTTGTAAAAACCTTCTTTTCTACAACGGTTTTTTCCAAAAAAACAATGTAAAATGTGACCTTTTACTGTGTTTTCTTTAAAAAGGTTGTTTAAACATACTTTTCTATAATTTTTATTTGTAAATGTTGTTAGGAAACATTTTTAACAACAATTTTAAAAATGTTGTAAAAACATTATGTTTTACCTCTAGATATTAACTAACCACAAGATTTATTTAAAAGTAGTTTTACTCATAGTTTATATATAATAATTTATTATATCTAATAACTTATTATGGCTAATTACTACTAACTAATTTATAATTACTAACAATAACCTTTAATCAATAATTATTAGTTAATTGTTTATAATTAATGATAAATAATAATTATTAAATAATTAACAATAAACAATAAATTATTACTATTAATAATTAATATGTAATAACTAATATTGATTATTAATAGTTAATAATTTACAACTGATATTAAATAGTCAAGAAGTAAAAATTATTAATAATATTTAATAATTAAGAAGTAATGTTTAATGTTTATAATTAGTTTTAAATGTTTATTTGTTAGTCATAACTACTAAATAATTATTTATTAATAATTAAGACTATTAATTAATAATTGATAAGTAATATTTAATAATTAAGATGTAATATTTATTATTTAATATTTAATATTTAACTAATATAATAAATAATTGTATTTAATGTTTAATATTCAGAAATTTAAAATTTCTAAATTAAAATAAAAAATATACATAAAATTTAGAAACAAAATTTTTGAATTTTTATTAAAATTCAATAAATTTAAAATTTTATAAATTATTCAAAACTTCAGAAATTTCACAAAAATTCATAATTAAATTTTTTTAATAATTACATTACAAAATGTATTACAACTTGTGCATGACTCAAATTATTATTTTCGTATGAATCTAGTGATTTCTTTTGTAACTTTTTTCTTTGACACATAGAGTCTGTTCTTTATGAAGCGAGCGGGACATTTCAACAGAGCATTTCAATCAAGTATTTGAGTAGGGAAGAGTTGAAAGGGGAATGTGTTTGGTGATGCAAAAAAGGTATCTGAGCGGTGTATTTGAGCGGAGTATTTGAATTAATTATTTAATTTATAGTTAATTAATTATTATGTATGTAATATACGTTAAATTTTCAATTAAGATGAAATACATTGCGAAATTTCCTTAAAAATACTATAATTTTCAAAAGGCAAATACAATAATTTAAAGATACGGATAAATTGATACAACTACAATGTTTCAGCGTAGGTTTTTTGCAATAATTTCATCACTTATGGTATAGTTTGACGTGTGAATTCGTCTACTATCATTCCTTTTTCTACATGATACGTTGATATAATGACTAAATCTTGCACATTTTCGTAGTTAGAATCTGTTTCTGAATCAACCATTGGTAGTAAAAGAGATCGGAAAAGAAGAGAAGAGGAGAAAGGATGAAAGGAAGAGGAGAGGAGAATGTATAGATATAAGCGGAGTTGACGTCAATATGTTGGCGCCTGATGCGTCGTACGACAACGTATCGTTTTCCAACTTCCTCCCAACTGTGCTGGAAGGGTTGGGTTGCCTGTTGGGGCGTCGAATGCGTGCCTAGCAGTAATGTGCCAACTATTGACTGCTAAGGGTACCATATAAGTTTTCTTTTGGCTCCAAACTCAAAATTTTGACTCCAAAAAAAAACATTTGCCTCCAAATCCAAAAATTTAGCAACAAACCCAAAAATTTGCCTCCAAACCTAAAATTTTGGCTCCAAACAAATTCTTTCATCTTTTAAGTCCATGGACAAATTTCCTAATTAGCAACACCGCTCTCAAATTCTAATCAATGTTCCCATTTAGCAGCCCTTCTCATCCAAATCCAAATAGCATCGCTTCTCAAATCCAAATCCTAAGTAGCAAATTATTTTCGACCTTGATGGATTTAACATACAAGCACTCATCTAGTGTAAGCGGTGGATCTGTGCATAAAGTGAAACAGAGCACGATGCCATGGATCTCAAGGATGTTTACCATTTAACTACGATTAGGGGATCAGCGGAGCATCGGGTTCTAAAGTCATGAGATTGTACTTTGTATAATCATTGAGTATAATTTAAGACCTGAAAAACAAGGAAATAAAACTTCAGAAAGTGTAGTACTTCTATCGACCATGTGTATGAGTGAATCACATTGGCGTGCTCTGCATCTTAATCTAGTCTATAAGTTTATTGATTGATAATATTGCAAGTGCTTGGTTGTTGGTATACTTTGTGTTTTATCTAATCCAAATTGAACCTTGTATTTGGCTAGGTCCAGGCTTTAAATGTATATAGTTGGACCAAATAAAATCAACCATAGAAACCCCAACCTCTAACTAGAACCAAGGTCATACAATTCTGATCGGATCTTATTGTCACTTCGCCATCCTTGTGTACCAATAGAGACAGAGATATTGGTAGAAATCTTGCTATTAAATTAACTTTTATGTGATATGTATACATTCACTCCATGCGATCAGTAATAAATAGATGTTTATGCAACAAACACTTTTTACCATTTCTTTATACAGTCGACTTTGTAGAGATTCATTTAAGCCTATTATCAGTTACTAATGTTCTTAATTCTTATCTTATAGTACTTTACTATATTTATGTTTATTTAGAACATTTTTCAAAATTCATTAATGTAAAAGTTGTACCTTTATACCTGTATAACTTTTAACTGTGTTTACTGTTATATAACACCTGAATATTTTATCGTCGTAAATTTATTATAAAAAATGCTCATTTTCTTTCAGATCGTTTGGAGCGACTTAATTCTTGTGAAGGATTTTGGGCTGAGGTTCAAAGCATGAATGTTAAGAGGGTGTAACAGTTATGACTTTTCGACCCCCGAATATTGACACTGATACATCCACGGTATTCACGTGCCGAGCACCTAAGTGCCAAAAAGACGAAAAGTTATGGTAAAATAAAAAGAAAAGGAAACATAACAAAGAAGAAGGAACACAGTATCAGAATCTCACTAGTGGAACGGTAATATATAATATCAAAATAACAGTCGAAGGGTTACTCCGATACAGAAATTGTGGAGTTACAAAAGCTAAGTGTTATCATCATCCTGGACAGTTATAACAACCCGTTCTCACGAATGATGATATGTACCATATAGTAATGCAAATAAAAATACTACGGTAGGTGAAACATCTAGCCCGTCTTCTCGAGCTCTAAAGAACATCAATGAAAACCTACCATCCTCAAACTGTTCGAAAGAATATGCGAGGAATTTAGGGAAAACAAAAATAAAGCATTATACATAAGCCTGGTATGAGAAACTCAAGAAATATGTGATCAACATATAACAATCCTTTTGAGACAGCATGGAATGCCATAATGGTTATCCCCTCAAAAGAACCACCATCTAATAAGTGCATAAGGTGATATATTAGATAATGTCTAGGGTGTAGAATATAAATATATAACATAGCTGGAATGGATACATTGGTTACATTCAACTGCATATTAGGAGTATAATCAAAACCGATAAGGTACGCTCATATAATGGATTTTTCATGGAAATCACTCCGGTGGAGCCGAATCCGAACTCCATGCAAAAGGATCAAAAGTTGCATTCCGAGCGTCGTATATCTCTAGATAAAATATACCATAAGGAAAACACAAAGGCCCACGCCCGAACATAAACATGAACCACATGGTACCAAGTATCATCAACTCCTGTACGCAACATCGATAAGCATACTCTAGATATGGAGTTGATAATTCCCTGTCACAGGTCAACCAAACCCCAGATTGTGCAACCTACTCTGTCTTTTACCATTTCTGATTTCGAGGTCACGTTCGACATCTTTCACATGAGTTTTCATCACTCGACAGAACACGAATCCCTAATTAGATTCCACATCTCGAACAGATTTTGAAACCACACATGAATTCCAGAATCTCGAGCATATCCACTTCCAAGAGATAGAACACGTATCTCAACCTTGAAGTGGTTTTTGATAAGTAAAACACTTGTTAATCCCGATCTCTTCAAGACCGAGTCGACGAACTTGGTTATATTCAACAATAATGAGGACGGTCGCATATGGAAACCAAGTCTCGTATACTTATCACATTTCCGATATTTTCATCTCACACTATCCCTAGATCATGAGTGAAGCAGGTAGGTTAGATCTTTATTGCTCATATCCTTACATGAATATCAGTCTTAATTCCCACAGATAGACAAGCCTACTTCATCGGCTTTTAGTGCTAAGTATACGACTAAATGTTCTCTATAAACGGGTAAACATACAAAGCACAATCATGTCATATATAGCACGATAAAGTCACATAAGCGACTTCTAATCCCTTTTCTATTTAATTAATCTTTTATTAATCAAAATTTCTTTTATTAGTAAAACTTCTTTTATCTAATAAAACATTGTTTATCAATCTCTACTATTCATTTGTACTCTTTTCCATACTTCAAAAAGTATTCATATACTTATCTTAAATGGTATAAGTACATTCACAAATCATTAACAAGATTTCTTACTTTAAACCTTTTACTTATTCTATCTTTTTTTAAAAGATTCCTTACTTATAATTTTCTTCAAAATATCCATTTTAAGGATCTATGAACTTTCACAAATCCTATTCAAAAGGTTTAAGAATAATGTAATTCAAACATTATCACTACTAATCCAAAACTATTTCACTTATTCTTATCTTTAAAACATTCTTTTAATCTATTTACATTCATAAGTATAATAAAAAAGGTTAAAGACGAATGTAATTAACACATTTTCACAGCAAACCCAAAACCATTCCCGTTAACCCAAAAAATGGATCAATACCCTGGATTGAGTGTGAAAACACCAGCCTTATTCTTACAGAGCAATAATATAGAGAATAAGTATAGAAAAAGCATAAATAAAAAGAAGATAGGAAGATTTTTATAGTGGTTCGGCTGTTAATGAAGCCTGCGTCCACTTTATAGTTTTTATTATTGACTTATTGCTGTTGCAAGGTGAATTGAATTACAAAGTTCTTCAATATCCTTATTTAGACTAAGTCTCTAACGTTGAAGTTCACTGGAGAATCACAGTAAACTCCTTGGATGACTATTATGAGGGAGGACGAGAGTAAAGAAAGCTTTCTATAGAGTTTCAGAAGCCACTCCTGAGGATCCGCTTTATGTTGCAGATGAAAGAGTATTTATAGAGGTTGGATAGCTACTGGGCCAAGCCTATTTGTCAAATACTTGCAGATAATCATACGAAGGCACATTGGAAGATTTGCCGCGATCCAAGCTAAAATGATGGATTGCTAGCGATCCATAGACTACGGATCGCTATTGACCCATCGTTTAGGCTCAAAGGCGGTCCAATGCCTTAGTGCTTTCCCCTGCTTTGTTCCACAAGAGTTGTAGCGATCCAATGACAATGAATGGGTCGCCAGCGATCCATAGTGTAGGATGGCAAGTGATCTATATACTCAACCTAATTTTGGTCTTTGTCTTCTGGATAGCCTTTGTTGTCTTGTGCTGATGTTGTTTGTATATTTTCGTAGTGTATCACCTTGTTTTCATGACAGTTTGCTTATTAGTTGTATTAGGCTGCTGATTGGACTAGACGGACGCCTGTCTCTTGATTTAACTAGCTCCGAATCTCATCAAACTTAGCCAATGTTCTTAGAATATAGATTGAATCATGATGCAAGAAGACCGATGAACTCACTAGTTAATACGATGGATCGCTAGCGATCCATAGGCCTTGGATCGCTAGCGATCCATGTCCTTATCGAATTTTGCTTTCTTTTTCCTCTGACTTCCTTTGGCTTGCTGTTCTAGTCCTTTCGGTTGCCTTTTGAGCTTTTTGACTCGATCAAGTTGTTTTGATTTGTTTTAGATTCTGCTGGGTTAAGAACCCAGATAACATTTTCCCCCCAGAGCATGTCTTCATTGTAAACAAGGCATGCTCTGGAAGTAATTGCTTTTCAGTTTCTACTTGTCAAATTTCAAATAGTCGTGTTAGGGCCACATGAATTTGCATTTGGCCATATTGTTGCTTGCTAAGTTTGACCTGGACCGCCATTGCGTGGCATAACGGACCAAATTTTACTCTATAGCTTTCAAAAATGCCTTGAAGTAGTATGTGGATTTCGCTAGACGAGTTTTAGATCGATCGCTAGCAATTTGATGGATTGCTAGCGATCCATAGCCATAGGATCGCTAGCGATCCAATTAGTTAACATTTTTTTGTGTAACTCTTCTATTTAAATGCTTTGAGCCGACCAACTTCATTTTTGCCTTGCGACCCGAGCTTCCTTCTGCAATTCGAGCCATCACCTCTAGAGATTTAATCCAACTTCGACCAAGCTTCCATCGTGATTCATTAACGCCGCTGATTGTTCGCTTTGTCGTTGACTCCGGAACCTTGTCGCCACCATAATTCCTGCCATAGATTTTTTAAATCGCCACCGATCAAACCCTAGCTTAGCTCATTCGCTTGCTTCCTTGGATCTCCGTCGATCCATCATGCTTGGATCGGTGATTGAGAATTCTGACCACCTTTGTGTTTTGATCATCAATTAAAAGTGGGTTATACTGAGTATGGCCTTCATTTATTGTTTTGGTGATGGAGTTGTATTCGTGATGACAGTTGTTGAAAGTCCGAGTTGATTGCAATTTAATGGAGGAAGATAGTAAATTGAGTCTTGAGTTTTTCACGGAACAACATTCGGGCCTTGCCATGGTGCATGACATGGTTTGTTGTCTTCATCCTTTGAATCAGAATTGACTTGTACTAGGTTTCATTGCTGATACCGCACGATACATCGTGAATTAGTTTCACCCTTATGGAGGATTCAGATTGGTTTTGCTTTCTTTTACACGCTCAGTGTACCTGTACTGGGAAGAACTTTTCCACGTCATTTTGGACAATGGATTCATTATCGATCGTTGATCAATAATGAGTAAGTGCAGAAGAAGTAATTCCAAAAAGAAAACGATAAAGGAAGTCCTTTTCCCTTTCTATTGCGAGCGAGCTATCTACACGGGATAGAGCGTTTGTAGTATTCAGGACACCAAGCCCACCCTCATAGATAACACACCGCACTTATCCCGGTGCATACTTGAAATCCGACGTGTCAGCATGAATCGATATTTCTTCGGATTTCAAGTGTTGTAGGGGGTATACTTAGTTTAGAGTATTGTTACCTGACCGTTTCATATGCAAGTTCTATTGTTTAGAATAAAGTACCCATCTTCTCGCTACAAGTCCAGCAAAGGAAGTCCAGCACTTTCGGAGGCTGAGTCATCATCTATCGCCCCTTCTTCTTATGCTTCGCAGGCTGAGTACGGCCAACTAGTCCCAGTCGGTCCAGTTTTGGATCAAACTTCTCCTAACTTCAGAGTTCTTATAATCCATCGAAGAGAGCCTCCTCCGTGATCTCTGATAAAGTTTTTCCCAACATCTGCTTGCAGCACGGCATTTTGGAGGACGACGTGCGCCTCCCGAGGAAAGATGAATTCGCTCATATGCTTCCTCCAGGATATACTACTTGTCATCGGTATATGTGCCTGAACGGTGCGGTGCCCCCTTTCAAAGACTTCTTGAGAGAAACCCTCTCGAACTTGGGAATCGCTCCATTCCAGATTCACCCTAATGGATATGCAACTTGGGATATATACCGATTCTCTCGTTTAAAAGAAGAGACGAGTGTCCATCTTTGGTCTTGATTGAGGCTCAAAGAAACCTTAAAACTGTGTTGCAACTACAAAGTAGTTTATCTTAATTCAAGACTCAATACTTCTTTGTTAAATGTCTCGAAGGGTTCAATCGTCTCTGGACAATAAGGGGTAAGTTCTTTTTCACACTTATTGAGCTCTGATATATCGCTACGGAATTTCTAACGAGTCAAATACTTCCTATAGTTATTCCAAGCCCGAATAAAAACATATCTCTTGATGAAACTTTCCGAACCCTGAAGGTTGTTGATGGCAAAGAAAGATCAGTTAAATTCTTGCTGACAGATCAAAACTTGCTTTGGTATGAACAGTTGCATCCAGGGAGATTTGCAATCCCAGTTGAGGTCCCATCCCCTTCTCATTCCAGGATACGTACACGATCTACTTCTTCATCTCACGGTTTCGAAGAGGGTGCTTTTCAAGAAAGGGAAGGCTTGTCCGGCGAGTCAGTTGAAGAAACTCACGAGGGAAAAGATGCCGCAACCAAAGCCAGTTGCCCGACTAGAATTCCCCCGATTACTAAGGAAGGGGAAGAGTTTAAACAGAGAGAAGGCAAGGTTGCAATAGATATAGAAAAGGAGGAGGGTGAAATTGAGAGCAAGGTGATGAGTCCTCCTCTAGTGACGGTGATGATTTCTATGCAGATTCTGATGATGGAGATTCGAAATCGTGTGATGAGACTCCAAGGATGAGTCCCATTGTCCCAAGCTCGCCCCCCATAGAGATTCGCAATAAAGGCGACGCTCCAAAAGTCGAGCGATGTTAGGATTCCCCGATTTAAGATGTCGGCGTAGACTTTGGAGATTTGAGCAATGTCTACGTCGATTCGACGCACTCATGGGGGAAGGATTCAGATTTGAAGGGATGTCTCCTCGCCTGGGATATGTGTGCCTGTATTTAGTCCAATTCCTGCCACGACGGCTGCCTGATCTTGTTTGTGACATCATTTTAGGCCTTTCCCCCAGACACATTACACATTTCACTAAGGTCACACTCACTTACACACACATTATTTAAGCCTATTCTTTACTACTAAAGCTCTTTATCTATTTTTCATATCGGGTACCATGACAGGACGTGGTCTCTATGACGATCTTGAGGAATTCACCGACTCTCAACGCTGGTCAAAAAGATCCTCCAATCGCCATCAGCCTCGCAAAAAAGAGGAGGAATGGAGAAGATGGAAGGATTTAGAAGTTGAAGCTCATTACCAAGACGAAAGGGAATGGGGTCGACTATACAAAGGTGGTTACGAGAAAAGAAAGACTTTTGATGAACGAGAGAAACCATCTAAAAAGTCAAAGGTCGACTACAGATCTCATTCTTCAGAGCAACAAGTCTTCGTTCTCGGTCCCTGCTTCAGTCGGTCCCGAAATTCCAGTTTCCTCTATCCACATTCCATCTTTGTCTCAAGTCCATCATCTCATGTGGATCTTGCCCCCGGTTCTCCACGCACTCAGCAGAGATCAGCCTATGTTCTTCCGTCTGGTCCTCCTAAACTTGAAGTCGCACTCCCCGAGTGGTTTCTATGAGGGTTTAAATTTGATTGTGACCTTCATTCGATTCGCAAAGATTCATATATACCCCACCTTCAAGTGATCCAGATTAATTTGGAGCAAGTCGAGGGATGGGAAAAACTATGCAAACAACTGGCGGATATAAATCGCAATAACCACCAAGTAATCCTCTTCATTGAATCGGAGAAGGATGACTACGAGAAAGTGTTGGCGGAGCGCGATGCCAGAATTGGATGAATGATAGAAGAAAGGGACGCGGCGCTTTGAGAGAGCAAGAGTAATGTCGGCTTGCTAAAAGAGTTGAAAGAGGACCATGAGAGAATAGAGATCTTCAACAGAGATGAAATTAAGAAGGCTTATGTAGAAGAAGTCAAGTTGAAAGAGGAGCTGGAAGCTTGCAGCACGACTATTGGGGTCCAGAAGAAGACCACTTCCAACCACGACAAGATCATAAAGGGGCATAAAAAACGATCGTAAATATGAGGAAGTCATGAAGTCATGAGATAAAACCATCTCCGATCAGGCCCAGACGATCGCCAAGCTCCAGGACTGAGTTGCGCAGCTTAGCGCCGATAAGACTTGTGTAGAAGTCGAAAAGATTGTGGTTACGGCGGATTATTTGGAGCTACAAAACACCTTTGAGAGGGAGATCGAGAAGATTGACGAGACCATCTTAAACTTTTATGTTAACTCCCTTTTGCACCCGGGAAGTCTAAGTTACCTGGGCCCTAAGTTCACACGCACTCTTGCCGTGGTTTGGGAGGAAATTTTGACTCGTTTCCGTGATAGCGGGGATGTCTACACCTAGCGGGAGCTGGAGAACACCTATCTTAATGAAGAATAAAAAAAAGCATTGATAGAAGGCCGGGAAATTTTGCGAATTGAAAGGGAACAGGAGGTTGCCGATGTTGCTACAACAGTAACTTCCAAAACGTTGCCAGAGCCTCTTTTTTTGGACCTGGTGAATCTTCGAGGCAGCCTCGTGATCCATTAACAACTTCTGGGCCTGAAGCTTCTCCATAGATTGTGCAACCGTCGAAGGAGGGAGAAGGTAGTGAATATGAGATCGACATTCTCGGTCACCCCTTTCGTGTAAGTATCTTCTTGTTTCTTCCGAGTTCAAGAATTACCAACTCATGCCGCACGATCTTATAGGTCTGTCTTCCTTATCTGTCAATCCGCTGGTTTCCTTGATACTCGAACTTGTCGCTATTTCAACCGATTTCGTGCTCATATCTGTAGCCGCTCTGGTTGCCGTATCCGTGTCCGGCTCCCAGCCGGGGCCGAAGTCTGAGCAAATCACCGCACTGCATGGCTTAGATGATCCTTTCGTACTTTTAGAGGGCGATTTAACGGTGGCCGAAGTCCGGGAGCAGGAGATCTAGATTGAGTAGCCATATAAATCCTAACAACAACCGGTTGCCATCAAGAAAGAAAAACTTGAAGTGATAAAGTCCTCGAAGAGCTCTTGTAAATCCCTGAATCGCAAGACGAAAGGGAAGACTTCCGAAAAAGTTAAAGAGCGGGAAGGAGACGCCAGCACCGACGAGATAGTCGACATCACTGGCAACAACACTACTCCCGAGGGGAAGCAAAAACTTCCAACCAAAGGCGGGAAGAGGAGTGGCGGAAAAAGGCGTTGATAGGCTCGGATGGTAGTTGAGCTGATTTTGAGGCATTTTGTATTGTTTTGTTCAAGTGCAGAGTTTGCACTTACTACTTTTGTTGTATTGTCTTTACTTTTTTCTTTTTATTGGCCAATATTATATGGGTACGGCCCCTACATTTTGACCTTGTACAAAAAGTTATAAGTAATACATTGTTGATATTTTGACTGTAATTTTACTTATCTACTTATCTATGTTCTGTGCACTTGTTTCTATTTTGTTTTCTTCCATTCTATTTTATTTATTCCTGTGATTACTGCCAAAATTCTTTATTTGGAGTGACAGAACTTGTAAAGTATTTTTGTTCTTGAGCATTTTTATTTGATTACTGGTGTATGCCCACCCAGTTCATAGGGCTGTTTACTTTGAACCCTTGACACATGACCGATTAATCCGAGTGTTTTCTTATTATTGTTTTTTTATTCATCGGACTTGCTCTATGGTTCCTATCCTTGGGAACTAATGGTTTGAATAATCTTCATACCGAAACTTGGAATAAAACTAAGTTACAGTTTGATTTTTTTACAAGTTTTATAACTTTGGTATATAGTTTATGTCTTTTATGCACTTTTGGAAAATGTGTAACATATGGATGTTAAGAATGCGCATAAAGATGTAAACTAAGTGCAGAAGGTATAATTATAAGATTAACTATTAAAAATTTCAGAAACACTTTTCATGCGAAATGAATAATCTTTGCAAATTTTAGAAAGTTAAACTACTTATCACTTCTCAAAAAAGTGAATAAACACTTATGAACACATTAAATTTACCATCTTCAAACATGCACTTTATTGCTTAGAGCATGCACATCGTATGAGTTAATTGTATATAGTTAAACATTATCCACATTAAATGTTATAGTTAATTATTGGGTGTCAACAATTGGGGTTTTCTGCCGATTTGTAGCACTTTGATTTTGTTGGATTTGTGTCTGTTACTCCTGATAATGGGAGTGGGTTGATCCTTGTTATTCCTATGATGGATAAGTTTCCCGGCATCGCTGGGGCAATTCCGGTACTTAAAAGTATGCACGGCTTATTAAATGCGTGGCATTTAGAAGTATGTGCAGCTTATGGGATATGCGGCTTTTGAGACCGATATGACCCATCGATCTAGCACGGTTTTGATACTTCTCAATGTTGCCAATCTTCGGGCAACGTGAGGAGTTTATGTTTTAAGAACATGATTCCATGGTTCGAAAAGTTAGTGCGCGGCTTATGGGATGCGTGAATTTTTATTTGAACCTTCTCGATGTTGCCGGAGCAACATCGGTTCTTAGAAGGCGAGGATTGGGTTCCGCTGATCCAACGATTTGAGTTAATTTGCTTCCGCCGACCCGAAGGGTAAGTGGGGTGTACTAGAGCATGATTCCATTATCTCAAGCAGAAATTGGATGGATTTGAGCCGATTTGACCCTGTCGACTCAGCAGATTACTATTATGAACGCAGTTTTGTTGGTTCAAAAAGTGAATCAGTTTTATTAAGAAAAGGTGGGCAAGTTCTACCTATTTACAATGCCCCCAGTATCCCGAGATAACTTATTTGCTGAAAAATATAAAGTGCATAAAGTAGTTTTCAAATGAAGTAATGACGCAGCAATTCGCTGTTCCATGCTCTGGGAATTTAGATTCCATCAGTGGTTGTCAGTTTAAAAGTTCAATCCCTTAGCTTTTGGTTGATCACGTATGGCCCTTCCGAATTTGGTCCGAGGGCTCCTGGCATAGGATAGACTCATTGAGGATGAGGTCTCCCACTTCGAAGGTTTGGTTATGAACTTTGGAGTTGAAGTACTGCACGACCCTTTTTTTGGTGAGCAGCAGTCCTAACCTCAGCCTCTTTCCTCCTTTCGTCAATCGTATCAAGCGACTCGAGTGGGAGCCGCTCGTTCTGTTTCTAATTGAAATTTTGCCTTCGATGAGTGGGGACTTCTAGTTTGACGGGAATCATTACCTCTGAACCATATGCCAAGGAGAACGGAGTATGCCCGGTTGTCGCTTTGCGTGTAGTTCTATAAGCCCATAGTACAAGAGGAAGCTCATCAACCCAGCTCCCTTTTGCTTTAGTTAATCGCTTTTTGATGGTGGACTTGATGGTCTTGTTTATTGCTTCCACTTGCCCATTTGCTTGTGGGTGAGCGACCGTGGAAAGCTCTTCTCAATTTGAAAGCTTCTACAAAAGTCTTTGAACTCGGCGCTTTCGAATTGGGTTTCGTTATCAGTGGTGATTTTCTGTGGCACACCAAACCTGCAAATAATGTTTTTAGTAACAAAGTTAATAATTTTCTTTGTGGTAATGGTGGCCAGCGGTTCTACTTCGGCCCATTTTGTAAAATAACCAATGGCAACTATAGCGTATTTGGCCCCTCCTTTTGCTATCGACGGTATGTCAATTAAGTCAATTTCTCATATTGCTAACGGCCACGGGCTGACCATCTGCGTTAGCTCTATTGAGGGAGTTCTTTTAATTTTTTCGAATCTTTGGCAACAATCACACCGTCTAGCATAGTCTGCTGCATCGCGATTTATTATTGGCCAAAAGTATCCGTACCGAAGGACTTCCTTTGCAAGGGTTTGCTCCCTAGTATGGTCTCCGCATTCACCTTCGTGCACTTCCTTCAGGATCCGTCGAGCTTCATCATCAATCACACATCTAAGAATGTAGATAGAGAATCCCCTTCGGTAGAGTATTCCGTCTTGCATCATAAATCGTAGCATCGTCTGAAGAAGCTTTTTCCATTGGTTCCGATCGACTAGAAGGGTCTCTGTAGATAAGTAGTCCTTGATTAGCATCATCCATGTTTCCGAGTCGACGGTGGTTTTAAAAATCCAGTCGACATTCATTTTGTCTATACTCGGAGCGGTCAGGGTCTCAACCGGGACTAATCCCAATGATTGAGCGTCTCCGGAGCTTACCAATTTAGCAAAGTAGTCAGCCTTGGCGTTTTTCTCCCGCGGAATATGAGTTATGGTGTAATGTTCAATGTCGTTCAGCAACTCTTGTACTTTAGATAGATATGGGGCAAGGTTCTCCCCTCGATTCTGGTATTCACCTTTCACCTGGAAAACATGAGAGTCGTTGTAGATGTGAAAAGACTTTTTTCCGAGTTCTTTCACAACTTTTAGTCCTGCTATTAATGCTTCGTATTTCGCTTCGTTATTTGTCGTAGGGAATTCTAAGCGTAAAGCATAGCAAATGGCTCGTCCTTCGGAGGTTTCAAGTACTACCCCTACCCCTGAACAGAGGTTGTTAGATGCACCATCAACGAAGTGTTTCCATTG
Organism: Allium fistulosum; assembly: GCA_030737815.1. Taxonomy (NCBI): domain Eukaryota; kingdom Viridiplantae; phylum Streptophyta; class Magnoliopsida; order Asparagales; family Amaryllidaceae; genus Allium; species Allium fistulosum. The sequence continues at coordinate 309,310,093 of CM060905.1, read as the reverse complement.
TGTTTCCACTTCGGATGGTGTTTCTTCTTCGTCATCCCTTATGGTAAATTCGGCGATAAAATATGCTAATGCTTGCCCATTGATTGCCTTTCTCGGATGGTAAATGATATCATATTGGCTCAATTCAATATTCCATTTGAGAAGTCGCTCGGAAGTTTCAAGTTGGTACAATACTTGCTTCAGAGCTTGATCACTCAGTACTTTGATCGGATGTGCCTGGAAATATGGTTGTAGCTTCCTAGACGCAATCAAGAGGCAATACGCTAGCTTTTCCAGCTTTGGATAGCTTCTCTCAGCTCCAGTGAACCGCTTGCTAATGTAGTATACGAGTCGCTGAATTTTCGCTTCTTTACACACAAAGGCAGAACTCAACGCATGAGGTGAGGTCCTCTCCATCCGTTGGCTTTGATAGGATTGGTGGAGTTTCCATGTGTCGCAGCAATTCTTCAAATGCGGCTTGACAAGCCTAACTTCATTCGAAGTTTTTCTTTCCTTTCTTTAATGCATCAAATAACGGTTAGCTTCCGAGATAAATTGGCTTAGTGCTGAAACTTTTCCATTCAGGCTTTGCAATTCCTTCTTGTTCTTTGGGGCTTGGACTTCGTGTAAGGCAGTTATTTGCTCTGGGTTTGCTTCAATGCTACCGGCACTCACTGTGAATCCTAAGAACTTTTCAGAGGCTATCCCGAAGTGACATTTGAGTGGATTAAGTTTTATTCCATACATTCAGAGTATTTCAAACATTTAAGCAAGATTATCTAGGTGATTGGTAGCTACTCGCGATTTGACCAACATGTCATCCACGTAGACCTTCATGGTTTTCCCGATTTGACGCTTGAACATGGTATTTACTAATCTTTGGTAGGTTGCCCCAGCATTATTTAAATCGAATGGCATTACCCTGTAGTAGTATAGTCCTAGATCGGTGATGAAGCCGGTGTTCTCCTAATCAGGTTCGTGCATTAGGATCTGGTTGTACCCCGAGTGTGTGTCCATGAATGATAGCAGTTTGTGTCCGGCCGTTCCGTCCATAATGTAACATTCTCTGACGGCGCATTGATCTCCTTTGATCACTCCAATTCCATTTGCCATTGGAAACTTCATGGTAAGGCAACACTATGCTAGAGGGATTCTAATATCTGCCGGCATGGGCCATCCCAAGAAAGCATTATATGTAGAGGTTTCATCCACAATTAGGAAAGTCTGGATGAGGGTGACTCTTCGGTTACTCTCCCCAAGTTCAACTGGAAAGTCGATCGTCCCCATAGGTTGTTTGGGTTGGCTAATGAACCCTTAAATTTTTGTTTGGCATGTAGATACGTTTTTCATGTTGATCTTCATTTGGTCAAAGGTACGTTTAAAAAGAATATTCACAGAACTGTCGCTATCAACTCATACTCGTCGAACCACAGCGGGCCCGATCCCCTTTGTCACTACCATTGGATCGAGAGTTAGAGCTTCAATCCCTTCAGTGTCCCGATTTCGGAATACTATATCGTCATTCAAAGTTTTCTACTACTTGGCTGGAGCCCCGTCTTCGATTGTGAGACATGATTCCTTCGAAGCATGCTTTAACGAACCCGCATACCACTCCATCTCTTCCCAACTTCTCTACGCAGGATGTGGCCCGCCAGATATCGTTCAAATAATGAGTCTATGGCCAGTTTTCTTTGATCCCTCTTCACTAGTTATGGCTTGGTTTTTTGATCTCTAGGAGCCTGAGGAGCCACGGTCTGGCCAGGATTCTATGATTTTCTCACGTATTGCTGAAGCTAGTTTTCCCGAATCATCCCTTCAATCAAGTTCTTTAGGTGGCGGCATTCGTTTATGTTATGATCATGCATCTCGTGGAAGCGACAGAACTTTCCTGAGTGCTTTTGTTGTTCAGTTGCTTCCTTCTTATGGGGTTTTTTATATTCCTCAGTCACCTGTGTCATGGGATAGATGTTTTTCGGGGTATCATTGAAAGGGGTGTAATCTTGAGGTCTAAAGCCTTTAAGCCGTTTATTGTTACCATTTCTTTTATTGGAATTTTGGTTCTTCCTTTTTTGATGTCCGTCTTTCAATGTGATTCCTTCAGCAACCTCGAAAGTGTTTGTATTCTAGTTCATTGCTATGTCACTCTGACCGACATTCATCGGTTGCATGCCAGTTGACTTCCTTTCCAGCTCCTGTGCCTCCTCCAATCTCAAGTATTAACTTGCTTTGCAATTGAAGTCCTTCCTCATAGTGGGTTGCTTCATTTTGATCCACTTTCTGAATTCAATTTCAGGGTGCATAGCATGGACCAAAGCCATAAAAACCACGTCCTTGTTAGGATTGCTTACTTTTGTCACTACGGTATTGAACTGGTTCATGAAAGATTTCAGCGGTTTGTTTTGTCCCTGGAATATTCCGGACAGGGACATCACATCCTTAGGCTGTGCGGTATGAAGCCTGAACTAATCGTGGAATCTTGCTACTAGTTGGTCGAAAGTGGAAATAGATCTCGACGGAAGCCTAGTGAACCATGTGGGGTTTTAGGTCTCTTGTCCTGTCATAGGATGGAATATTTGGCATTGCGAACTTTTCTGGATATCGCTCATTCAAGATCTCAATAGTAAAGGGAGTCCGACTTGGCGTGGATCCTCATTCATCATCTCTCCTGTTCTTACTCTCATCCATCAACCACTTGACCATCTGCGATAAATTACTTTGATGTCCGGTAGTCCTGGGGCGGCTGTCAATCACTACACTAGGTGTTTGGTTTTGCAAACGGTCTTGGTGAGTGGGCTGAAGCTTAGGCTCTCTTGTCTTTAGGAAAGCCACTCCCTTGGGATCTCTTTGGCTTGCGGTCGGCCTGACTAGGGCAGTTTGTACATTCCTAGCATTATCGAATGCATTGGCATTCCCTTTCAGCTTACCGTCATTAAATTGCTCTCCATCATCTGAGTTGGAGAGGTCCATGGCTATATCCTCCGGTGGAGTCTTCGCCCCTTGGTTCAATTTCAAAGTGGTTGCCTTGCGGTGAGTGGCGTACTTGTGTTTCCTTCTATGTTGACTCCCACGGTTCCCACTGTCACCCTTCTCTACAGCTGCTTTCTATTTCTTTTGTATAGATCGAAAATGGAGGAATTTTCTTCCACAACAGCCGTGGGTTCTGCCATAGTTCTTGGAGCAGGATTTGATTGCATGGTTAAGAGAGCATTAAGCTTATCTATCAAAGCTTTCTGACTGCTTTCCATTTTTTTGGCTGATTTCATCGAAAATTTTATTCAACTCGTCTCTTGTGACTACTTCGCGTTGGTGGGAGGATTCTGGCACCTGATCTCCTACGTTGGCACCATTTACTTCAGTTTGCTGATGATTCATCTCCTCTCCAGCTATTACTGCCCCTATAGATCTTCCAGAAGTAGTTCTTCTTCTTCTTCCTGGAGCCATTGATTTTTAGAAGCAGAACTTTTGAACAAAGATTGAGGATCTAACTTCTAGACCTTTCTGGTCCAAAGTAGACAGCTAGATCTAAACCCTGAGTTGGGTTCTCAGTGAAAACACCAAAATGTTAACCCAAAAAATGGATCAACAGCCTAGATTGAGTGTGAAAGCACTAGCCCTGTTCTTACAGAGCAATAATATAGAGAATAAGTATAGAAAAAGCAGAAATAGAAAGAAGACAATAAGATTTTTATAGTGGTTCGGCTGTCAATGAAGCCTACGTCCACTTTGTAGTTTTTATTATTGACTGCTTACTATTACAAGATGAATTGAATTACAAAGTTCTTCAACATCCTTAGTTAGACTAAGTCCCCAATGTCACTGGAGAATGTAACATCCCTAATTTTTGAAAACATTATTCAAAAAATTTAATTAGATAGATTAAATAGAATAACGATGATAAGGGGATTGAGATTTGAATTACCCATATATATGGTCGTGCTTATTAATAAAGTAAATGGGCTTTAGTTGGGTTATTAAACTAATTAAATTACACATGGGCTTATAAGTAAAATAGTCTCCTTATCATATCTAAGGTGAATAATAATTTCCTACCATCTCTATTTTATTCTATGGATATATATGTTTTCGGATTTATGATTAAATTCGTTTTTATGACACTATGGATGACGATATGCTTGACCAATATTATTGTTGATTTATTTTAATTCAATTTATATGAATTAGCACAATTTTCGGGTAAAACTAAGGGTTTATGATTTTAGAATGCCATGGAAATTTTTTATGTTAAATAATACATGACTTTGGAGATGGTTTTGATTTTAATAAATTTCCAAGCAATAGAAGATTTGTTATAAATTTCTAAAGAAAATTATGGTATAATTGGGTTTAAAATTTATTTCGACTATTTTAGGAAGAAATTGGATCTGAAATTTTAATATGTTTGATTACATGATAAAATTGAATTTTTACGATTTTTGGGGATTTTTCCCAATTGATTTACTAAGGGAAATAAATTATTTCAAGAGAAGGACTTATCTGCAAATACTGGATTTTATAAATGGAAAGGCTTAAGCATTTATATTTATTCAAATTTATATTTGATAAATGCGGCGGTTCAATGGTAAAGCATTTGAAATTTTTTAAAGTAGCCAATCAAAGAGTTACAACCAGTAGGTTAGTAATAAAGTAATAGCCATATTTTGCTATAAATCAGCATTTTCAGAAAAAAGGAAATTCCGCCTCTTTTGGAAGTACCCTTGGACTCCTTTACCTCCGCTCCATCTCAGTCGAAACCATCCTAATCGAAACCCTCATAGTCGAAACCAATGCACATGGTATCAAGGGTACTGGTACGAAGTGAATTGATAAGTAGTGAAGGTAGGGTGTCGAAAGCAATGCTTTCGTCAGGGTCGAAACCAAGGTTTACTTTTAAAAAGATAATGCGTGCCTAATTTTTGAAGGGCTTTCAACTGAGTTGATACCCTATAGAGTCGAAACCTTAGTTTGTTTTCTAAAGTTAAATTTCTTCCTTTTTTTACTTAAAGCTTTCAACATAGTCGAAAGCCATGCTTTTGAATGGGACTTTATAAATAACTTTCGAAGGGGTACCTTTCTCCTTAAATAAGGGCTTTTGAAAGGGTTGGTTTTGACCAAGTCGAAACTCGGCCGAAAATTTTCTCCTTTCGACTATATTGAAGCCATTTATGCTATCGAAGGTTCTCTTTGTTTTAACTTAAATCTAAGCCTTTTCATGTGCTTTCGAAGGGTTGGAGGTTTCGAAGGCAATGGAGTCAAAAGGGGGTTTCGACTCTATCTTTTGATGTTTTAATTTAAAAGGTGGTTGTTTTCGACTAGATGGTTCCGACACCATCAACTTTTTCCCTAAAATAATATTATAATTGGTTTCGAAAGAGATACTTTCGTATATAACCATTTTTGACCCAATTGATGTTTTAAAGAGTAAACCCAATACTTTCGAAAGAGGTACTTTCATTAGTTTCAAAGCTATTTTCCTAAAGATTTGTGAGCAAGGTTTTGATACATCCGAAAGGTATGATTTGGTTTTGAAGGGATTGATTTATACAGCTTCGAAGGGTGTATACTTAGAGTTTTGAAGGGTTGTTTTCTATGCTTTCGAAGGAGGTCATACAGTGGTTTTGAAAGTGATGTCTTAAGATTTTAAAACAAACAACCCATTCTCATTTTAAATGAAATAGCATGACATAAATAAAGATTTTGGAAGTATTACTTTTTCATATATATATATATATATTCACATTGCAATTAACCCATAACAGTACTTTGGGGAAGGGCAGAATAACCAGCTTGGTTGACCCAGTAGTGAATATAACTTATGAAATGATAAAAGCTTAATTAAAGATATTGGCATGGGCCAATAAGTCCAAAGTAAGCCCATGAAAACTGCGTAAAGGGAAAGATGTTGGCAGGGGCCAATATGTTCATAGTCAGCCCATGAAAACTATGATTTGATACTGGTAGGGCCAATAGGTTTATAGTTAGCCCATGAAAACTATATTCGGATTTGATATTGACAGATAGTCAATAGGTTCCTGGTTGGCCCAATAAAACTAGGATAAGAGATATGATATTGGAGTTACCAATAGGTTCTTAGTGATCCCATGAAAACTATGATACTGGACAGATAGTCCATAAACATTTAACAAGTTAATGGTAATCCTAGAAACTATAATTGAGACAGATAGTCAGAATAAATGGGGATGGGTAATTCAAATTTGATTTACTTGTTTTGCATATCATCATAATGTTTTTTGAAATACTATGTGTTAACCATTGTGGATGCAGGAGCATAGTATATGGTTTTATAAATGCTTTAGGATACCAGTGAGGGAAAAACCCGTTCCGCTAAGCGGCATGGTCTCACTAGATATCTAAATGGTTTGAGATGGTAAATTATTATTAATACCAGGCTTTTTGTCTGACTCGAAGTTTTTGTTTTTCCCTTAAACTCTCGGGTACTCAATTAATTTTGAGTAGGTTGAGAGTTGAGGTTTCCAGATGTTAGACGAATAAAGCTTCCAAAGACGTGCTGGAGGCAAGCTTGTTATTAGAGTTCTTTTATTTCTGCTTTGTGTTTGATTGTAAAGGCAAATTTTTTTAGTGCCTTACCATATACTCTAATCATCCAAGGAGGCATCTTCATATGTCACTCTTGGCGTATTTTGTATTAATTGTATGTTATTTGAACGTCGTCTGCGTATTGGGATTATGTAATGAATTTGAAATATTTTGAAATGGAATGTAGACTTTGATTGTTGTTTTTAAAATTTTCCATATTCATGTGTTTCTGGATATCAATGGATCTAACACCGCCGTATTTGGTCACCAAAGATTAATAACCATTGGATAACTGCAGCATCCGTAGCCGTTAGTTTTAGACCTCCAAGTAGGGGGATGTTACAAGTTGGTATCAGAGCATAGGTTTATGAAACTTTAAAAGAAACTTAAACCTAAAAGATTTTCCAAACATAATCCAATGAATCAGATAATATGATTGGGGTTTGGGTTAACGCTATAGTAACGTATTTGTATTTGCTATACATAGTTATATATATAAGTACGTATTCTCCACTATCTTGGACCGTTCTTCTATATCTTACTAAGGCTTGTATGTAGATTTACGAGAAAGGAGATAAGGAAGTAGGAAACAGAAGAGGAAATATCGATGGAGGAAGCACCCCAACTAATGGAAATGCTCGACCCACTACCAGGAGGAACCTAGGTCGACAGGCTAATGCTAGTAATCAAAATGCTGATGCCAATGTGGGTGCTGGAAATCCACCAGTAGATATGGGGGCGATGTATCGGTTCTTTGTTGGTTTAATGCAAGCTGGAGTTGTTGGAAATGTAGGAGGAGCTAATCATGTGGCTCCGGTTGGGAATAATTATGCTTTGCTGAGTAGAGATTACACAAGTTTGGGTGGGAAGCCATTCTTGGGAACAGAGATTGCCATAGAAGTTCAGAATTGGTTGTTGCATTGTGACCATATATTTACTGATTTGGGCCTGAATGATGGGCAAAAGAGAACGTTGGCCTCTAGACAATTGCAGGGGTTAGCACTATATTGGTGGAATAGTGTAACTGCCGAAGTGCCGGAAGAGCAGTTAACTTGGGATGATTTTAAAACAAGATTTAAGCAGAAGTTTGTATCCGAGTTTGCTAAGTATGAGCTGCTGAGGAAGTTTATGGAAATAGTGCAAGGAGAGATGTCAGTGGTCGAATATGCTACTAAGTTTGAAGAGCTGTCTCGATATGGATATGCTGTTATAGATATTGACATCAAAAGGAATGAGAGGTTCATTCGGGGATTGAGGCCCGAGCTTGCTAGAATAACCATGACACATATCCGTGATCCTTGTAATATAGTGGTGGAGATGGACAGTCGCCATGAGGAGTTACTTGCTGATCGAGCTAAAGAAAAGTTAGTAGAAACTTAGGGTTTTCAAGGGAAGAGGAAGTTCTTTAAAAAGAAGGGAGCCCAAAAGGGAGATATTTCTAAGAAATAAAAGGCTAAGGTAGTTTGCTATAATTGTGACAAGAAGGGTCACTTTGCGAATGAATGCCGGTCAGGAAATGGAAAGAAAGCTACAACTAAGAAGAATGTGAAGTGCTTCAACTATGATCAAGTTGGTCACTATAAGAATCAATGTTTAGAGCCAGTTAGGGAGGACAAAGGAAAAGTTTTTGCTATAGGACCAGCTAGGCCTATTGCAGCTGATAAAGGAAAGACTGTGATGGAAGGTACGTTTTTGGTTCAGAGTATACCAGTTAGGGTACTTTTTGATACCAGTGCATCCCATTCATTTATATCTCAGTGTTTGATTGATAGATTATGTTTAGAACCCACCTACCTTGTTACTTCCTTAAGGGTGGTGAATCTAATAGAAGGGTATGCCACTTTAGGGTTAAGATGTGACCAGTTAGAACTTGATTTGTTAGGTCATAAGTTTGCATGCAGTTTTTATATTATTGATTTCATAGATTTCGGGATCATTTTGGGTATGAATTGGTTGGGTAGGTATGAGGCTAGAATATTTTACCAGGATAAGGAAATATCACTGAGACACCCTGATAGTCATAACCGAGTGATATTCTCAGTAGAGAATACTGACCGGAATGTTAGTGCTTTACTTAATGCTATGGAGGTTGGAAATGAGTTAAGTCGGGTTCAGGTAGCAAGAGAGTTTGTAAATGTCTTTGAGCCAGTCACTGGACTACCACCAAGAAGAGCTATTGAGTTTAGAATAGATCTCGTGCCCGAAACTGAACCTGCAAGTAGACCACCTAGCATAATGACACCGACTGAGATGAAAGAATTGAAGGTGCAGTTAGTGGATCTAGAAGGAAGGAATTTTATTAGACCAAGCAATTCACCTTGGGGAGCGGCCGCGATTTTCATAAAGAAACCAGACGGGTCGTTAAGAATGTGTATCGACTATCATAAGTTAAACGAAAGGATGATTAAGAATAAGTATCAGTTACCCAGAATAAATGATCTGTTTGATCAGTTGAGTGGAGCTAGAGTGTTTTCCCAGTTAGATTTGGCGACAGGCTTCCATCAGTTAAGAGTGGCAGAGGACAGTATTCCTTTGACGTCATTTCGAACTAGGTACGGTTCATATGACTGGTTGGTGATGCCATTTGGATTAACGAATGCACCTGCTTTCTTTGTGGATTTGATGAACCGAGTTTTCCGAGAGTATTTGGATAGGTTTGTGTTGGTGTTTATAGATGACATTCTAGTCTACTCGAAGGATGAGAGAGAGCATGAAGTTCATCTTAGAGTGGTACTTGAGACGCTGAGACAGAATCAGCTAAAGGCAAGGTTTACCAAGTGTCATTTCTAGAAGAAACAGGTTAAATTTCTTGGTCACATGGTTTCAAAGAAAGGATTGTCAGTCAATCTAGATAAGATCGAAGCCATGAAAAGTTGGAAGAGACCAGAGATGGTGACTGAGATCATGAGTTTTCTTGGACTTGTTGGCTACTACCGGAGATTCACTAAGGATTTCCCGCGGATAGTAACACCCTTAACTAAGCTAACCAAGAAGGAAGTGAAATTTGTTTGGTCCGAAAAATATGAGGAAGCATTCCTTAAGTTAAAGCATTTGTTGACCAATGCACCCGTGTTAGTAGTTCCAGACGGAAACCAAAGGTTGGTGGTATATACTGATGCATGCAGAACTGGTTTGGGAGTAGCATATATGCAGAATGGTATAGTAATTGCCTACGCATCTAGGCGGCTTAGACAACATGAAGTTAGATATCCTACTCATGATTTGAAGTTAGCAGCTGTGATCTTCGCATTGAAGATTTGGAGAAATTATCTCTTAGGGGAGAGGTGTGAGCTTTATGTCGATCATAAGTCTTTACGGTATTTATTCTCTCAAAAGTAGTTGAATATGAGGTAGTAGAGATGGCTGGAGTTTTTGGTCACATATGATTTTGGTATAGAGTATACACCAGGAAAAGTTAATAAGGTAGCAAATGCTCTTAGCAGAAAACATCAGAATGTGGTGTTAGCTATGTTGGCAAAGTGGAAAGATTTAGAAAGTTTAGTCAGTTGCGATGTGCAGTTAAGATCGAATGTTGCTCTAGTCAGAGTTCCGCCAGGTTGTCTTATTTAGAAGTTTGACCAGCATTGATTGAGAAAATTGCTTCTAAGCAGAAGGAGGATCTAGTGTTGGCTGAGAGAATTAGAAGGCTTGAGGCTGGAACTGAGATCGATGATCTAAAGGACTTTAGTCTAAACCAAAAAGGACGGTTAAGGAAGAAGGGACGATTATGTGTTCTGAAGGTAGAGAACTTGAAAAGAGAAGTTCTTGGAGAATGTCATCGGTCCAAGTTTATGATTCATCCTGGAGGGACCAAGATGTATCAGGATATGAAGAGGAGCTTCTATTGGGAAGGCATGAAGAGGGATGTTGGCTTGTGTGTTAGGCAGTGTGCAAACTGTCAACAAGTGAAAGTTGAACATCAGAAATCGAATGGGCTACTTCAGCCTTTAGAGATTCTAGTTTGGAAATGGGATTCGATATCTATGGATTTTACAGATGGGTTGCCAGGTCAGATAGAAGTAATGAAAGGATATGGATTATAGTAAACAGGTTGACCAAGAGTGCCCATTTCATTCCAGTTAAGTCAACCAGAACGGCACCTATTTTAGCTAAGTTGTTCCTGAAAAACATAGTTAGACTGCATGGAGTTCCTAGTAGTATAGTCAGTGACAGAGATGCTTTGTTCACTAGCGAATTCTAGAAGAGTCTGCAGGAAGTGATGGGTACCAAGCTTAATATGAGTATTGCATATCACACTCAAACAGATGAGCGAGTCAACAAAGTACTCAAGGATCTACTGGGAGCCTGTGTATTGGACTTTGGTGGATCTTAAGAGGATCACCTACATTTGGTTGAGTTTTCCTATAATAATATAGTTATAAAACTAGTATAGGAATGGCGCCTTTTGAGGCTTTGTATGAAAGACCCTGCAAATCACTAGCATGTTGGTTAGAGACTGGAGGCAGATTAGTCTTAGGTCCAAATTTGGTTAGAGAAGCGTTAGAAAAGATTAAGTTAATCCGAGGAAGGATGAAGGAAGCTCAGTTAAGTCAGAAGAGTTACGTAGATAAGTGGCGTAAGGACTTAGAATTCTCAGTTGGAGATAAGGTTTTCATTAAGGTATGTCCAATGAAGGGTGTGATACGATTTGGAAAGTCGGGGAAGTTGGCCCCAAGATATGTAGGTCCATTCCAGATTTTAGAGAGGGCTGGAAAGCTTGCATACAAAATAGAGTTGCCAAGCAGTTTGGCAGGTGTCCATAATGTATTTCATGTGTCTTATCTTCGCAAGTATGTACATGATCCAGAGACTGTTATTCCTCCGACAGGGTTGGAAGACTTAGTAGTAGAGCCTAATTTGACTTTCGTTAGACAACCAGTTCGGGCTGTAAGTAGAGATGAGAAAAGATTAAGGAATAAGACAGTCATGTTGGTGAAAGTTCAGTGGAGCGAAGAGTAGGACTGTACTTGGGAGACAGAGGACGGGATTAGAGGTACTTATCCTGATCTGCTTTGAGGGTATGCCTATATTAGATTTATATAGATAGTTGCTAGTCAGTTAGACTAGTATAGTTGTTAGGAGTTGTTACAGATGATTGCTATATTTAGTATTTGATCCTTACTGAATTTTGAGGATGAAACTCTTTAAGGGGGGAGCCTGTAACATCCCTAATTTTTGAAAACATTATCCAAAAAATTTAATTAGATAAATTAAATAGAATAACGATGATAAGGGGATTGAGATTTGAATAACCCATATATATGGTCGTGTTTATTAATAAAGTAAATGGGCTTTAGTTGGGCTATTAAACTAATTAAATTACACATGGGCTTATAAGTAAAATAGTCTCTTTATCATATCTAAGGTGAATAATAATTTTCTACCATCTCTATTTTATTCTATGGATATATATATATATATGTTTTCGGATTTATGATTAAATTCGTTTTTATGACACTATGGATGACGATATGCTTGACCTATATTATGGTTGATTTATTTTAATTCAATTTATATGAATTAGCATAATTTTCGGGTAAAACCAAGGGTTTATGATTTTAGAATGCCATGGAAATTTTTTATGTTAAATAATACATGACTTTGGAGATGGGTTTTGATTTTTAGAAATTTCCAAGCTATAGAAAAATTGTTATGAATTTCTATAGGAAATTAAGATATAATTGGGTTTAAAATTTATTTTGAGTATTTCAGGAAGAAATTGGATCTGAAATTTTAATATGTTTGACTGCATGATAAAATTGAATTTTAGTGATTTTTTGGGATTTTTCCTAATTAATTTACTAAGGGAAATAAAGTATTTCAAGAGGACTTATTTGCAAATACTGGATTTTGTAAATGGAAAGGCTTAACCATTTATATTTATTCAGATTTATATTTGATAAATGCGGCGGTTTAATGGTAAAGCATTTGAAAAGTTTTAAAGTAGCTAATCAAGGAGTTACAACTGGCAGGTTAGTTATAAAGTAATGGCCATATTTAGCTATAAATCAGCGTTTTTAGAAAAAAGGAAATTCCGCCTCTTTCAGAAGTACCCTTGGACTCCTTTACCCCCGCTTCATCTCAGTCGAAACCATCCCAGTCGAAACCCTTATAGTTGCAACCAATGCACACGGTATCGAGGGTATTGGTACAAAGTGAATTGGTAAGTAGCAGAAGGTAGGGTGTCGAAAGCAAAGCTTTCGTCAGGGTCAAAACCAATGTTCACTTTTAAAAAGATAAGCGTCTACCTCATGCTTGAAGGGCCTTCAACTGAGTCGATACCTTATAGAGTCGAAACCTTAGTTTGTGTTCTAAAGTTAAATTCCTACCTTGTTTTACTTAAAGCTTTCAACATAATCAAAAGTCATGCTTTCGAAAGGGACTTTATAAATAGCTTTCGAAAGAGTACCTTTCTCCTTAAATAAGGACTTTTGAAAGGGTTGGTTTCGACCAAATCGAAATCCAACCGCAAATTTTCTCCTTTCGAATGTATTGAAGCCATCTATGCTGTCAAAGGGTTCTCTTTATTTTAACTTAAAACTAAGCCTTTTTCCTGAATGCTTTCGAACGGTTGAGGGTTTCGAAAGCAATGGAGTTGAAAGGGGGTTCAACTCTATCCTTTGATGTTTTAATTTAAAAGATAGTTGCTTTCGACTAGATGGTTCCGACACCATCAACTTTTTCGCAAAAAAATATTATAATTGGTTTCGAAAGAGATACTTTCGTATATAACCATTTTTGACCCAATTGATGTTTTAAAGAGTAAACCCAATACTTTCGAAAGAGATACTTTCATTAGTTTCGAAGCTATTTTCCTAAAGATTTGTAAGCAAGGTTTTGATACATTCGAAAGGTATGATTTGGTTTCGAAAGGATTGATTTATACAGCTTCGAAGGGTGTATACTTAGAGCTTTGAAAGGAAGTTTTCTATGCTTTCGAAGGAGGTCATCCAGCGGTTTCGAAAGTGATGTTTTAAGATTTCAAAACAAATAACCCATTCTCATTTTAAAAGGAAATACCATGACATAAATAAAGATTTTGGAAGTATTACTTTTTCATATACATATTCACATTGTAATTAACCCATAACAGTACTTTGTGGAAGGGCAGAATAACCAACTAGGTTGATCCAGTAGTGAATACAACTTATGAAATGATAAAAGCTTAATTAAAGATATTGGCAGAGGCCAATATGTTCACAGTAAGCCCATGAAAACTGTGTAAAGGGAAAGATATTGGTAGGGGCCAATAGGTTCATAGTCAGCCCATGAAAACTATGATTTGATACTGGCAAGGGCCAGTAGGTTTGTAGCTAGTCCAAAAAAACTATATCCGGATTTGATATTGACACTACACCAAAACAGTCATTTGGCAACACTTTTTTTTTCATTTGGCGACACTTATATGGGTTGCATTTTAGTCTCGCTAATAAGTGTCGCTATCCAATATAAGTGTTACTGAAAATAAAAATTTACACTTTTAAATACGGCGACACTTATTTTCGTTGTAAGCCTTGGTTTAATTGGAGTTAATTGAAATATACTAAGGCAAAATTGCAATTGAATAACATATCACGCTTGACCCTAGCCATGCTTATCCCTGGCCGCATTTTCCCCAAATCGTTTCCCTCTCTGACGTTCATTCTCCAATTCGCACGCTCCACTTTTGGCGACGGCAGGCTCTGACGTTCATTCTCCAATTCGTAGGCTCCACCTTTGGCGACGGCAGGCTCCACTTTTGGCGACGGCAGGCTCCAGTTCGCAATCGACTACGGCAAGGCTTCAGGTTAATACTTTTTTTGACTAGGGCAATTTGATTTGTTGTTGTTTTCCCTGTCATTTCATCATCTTCTGATCGATTGTAGATCTATTTTTTAGTGACCACAAAGATCTCTTCGTATTGATATAACACTGCCTTGGATTCTAATGCCCATAAGTTTTTTGAATTCTAACCACTGTAACAAACCCGAACCCCACAATTTTGGGCTTGTTGGAGCGATAATTGTCCCATTTAACTACAGGCAACATATTGATTAATAACTCATATTATATTTACTAATGTTCATCAGATAAACTAATATACATGTTACTTTCACAGGATAATTCCAATTCAAACAAAATATGAACAATTAAACAAGCCATCAATAACTACTACAATTGTATATTATGCTTCATGTGAGTGGAGGGTCCATGAAAGCAATGTCGATTGTAGCATAACATTCTGTTTACTGTTAACAATATTACCTGAAAAAAATTGTAAATGCTTTCTGAAGATCATATTTTTATTTTATTTTTCTATACCTGAAAAACTAAATTAGGTTGACAGGGGCCAGTAAAGGAAACTGGACCAACTAGGAATTGGTAACCCGATGGAACCAAAACTGTTGAAGCTGCCACCTTACATGCAGATGCCTATGTAGCTTCAAATGCCTGCATGTTTTTATATATAAATGCATATATATAGAAATATATGGCGGAATGTTAAATGCATTCCAAAACAGTACTCTTGCACTATCCAAATAATATATCAAATAAAATAGCCAACACGTGTTACAGTTGAGAATATCACCTTGGTGTCATCATTGATTCCATTTCCCTTGGCACCATAGTCTAGCACATTGAAAATTTGAGCATCGGGATTTGAACTTAAGCCTGCATTTGTTTTGCTTGACCTCAAATTATGTCTTCTTCCATTACAAACACCAAAGTCTAGACTCATAACTAGAAATACGATCAGAAGAGGAAGTAGAAACTCTTTTAAACTACACATGTTCATTCTTTTTTCTTTTCTTTTTCTATTATAGTTTGGATGTGATATTTAGTAAAAGTGATAAACTGGGGAGTTTGTTGGGGATAAACGGAGGGAAACATGGTTTAAATAGACGAGATGTCAAGCACACAAATGACTTCTCAAATATAATAAGCTAATTCTCTTTGCTTCACTAATCTTCCATTTGTTTTCACATGTATGTTAACATTGCTTACAAGAATGTACATAATGACAAGATGAGATAATGGGAGGAGTTATTTTGTCTTTGAATAAAAACTAAATTTGTCGAGAGTGGGATCCAGAACCTGCAACTAGAGCATTTTTTTGAACATTGCAAAAAGTAACACCGGAAGCTTGCCGAGATTGCCATAATTTATATTGATAAAATAAGAAGTTCTAAATTTTCTCACGTTGTAGAATAAAAACATGTAAAAGTGAGCTTATTCGTATAAATTAATAAATATTCACGTAAAAATGAGATTATTTGTGTGTGTGTGTGTTACTGAAATATATATTCAACGGTAATAGAATTTTAAAACAATCCACCCAAATATAAAGAAATGAAATCAATTTTTGGGTGTCAGTGATAGATGGTCAGACTTTCATATTACAGACTTGATTCTTCCATATAAACAGACAAGCAAAGCTACAATTTATAAACTGAAATCATGTAAAACCTCTACACAGTGCCTACATCTTAATTATTTAATATATTAGAACTAATCGTGTAGAATATGCATGAATGATCTTATACATGTTGTTTCCATGCATGACTCATCTTAAGTTAAACGTGTTGATCATTCTAGGACTGTAAAAATAGGCGAGGCAAATAATTTCATTCATAAATCTAATTCTTGACACTATATGGTTTCATTCATTAGGCTGTTAAACTAAGAATTTAATCTTAAAGTTACAAGTCTATTTCATGCAAATCCTAAATTTCGAACATGAACAAAGTTAATATGGGTTTTAGGTTCGATAACTAGTTCTTGACACAATATTAGAGCATACCTACCTGCATTTGTCCACACTAAAATTACAAAGAATTTTGAACATGATCGAAGGTGTTGTAAAAACGAAAATTTACTACAAAAATAATATCTATTTTCATGGATGCGATCACTACATAAATAATGGTATGAGATGAATACTATAGCTTATCTATTTTCACCTTTTTTTCAAATACTTGTAGCACAATATATAAATAATATATATATATATATATTTACCATGATATTCAATCTGTAGCGCATACCGCTTATCTTTAGAAGACGGTCTTCGTGGTAAAAGGAAACCAATCACAAAAGCAGAAGTAATAGTTCAATCTGAATTTGTTGATTGGCTACACAAGAAGGTATGCTATATTTGTGACGACCGCCCATGACCCCTGCACTTAAACCTAGAGATAGTGCGCTGAAGAGTATGCCAGGCGACCATGGACGATTGTCAGGGTAAATAAAAACAACGGAATCTATCGTATTACTCACAGCGCATGGATAAAATACAATAGAACATATGTATAGTGAAGCTTTACAGAACAAAATGACATCATATAAAACTTCATAATAGTTGAATACACGCATCTGAATGGTCTATACAACAAGCCTCACTACAACACTCAGAGAATACAAAGCAGCGGAACATCCAGTACATATAGTAAGAAAGAAACAATATGCAATACTCCAGCTCGTCTTCGATATCAACACCGTGGAAAGCAAGAACAGCACCTGTCACCTGCTACCTAGTCTGCCCGTCCCAAAATGGACGAACAGCCCAAGGCAATAAGAATTAAAACATAAAGCCTTGAGTCAGACAACAGTCTTAGTGAGCAGTAAATTAACTAACAACATACCAAAAGAGCATAAAGGAAAAAGGAATAGGAATACAACCCTCCCACTCCAACCTCATTCTACAGTGATAGCCCCCAGACACACACTAAGCAAAAGCAAACATAGCAGAGCATACAATTTAAAGTAAAACAGTTATCACTCGAGTCAAGGGCGATGTTTTCCAAGCATAGACCCCCAAGGCCTAAACCAAGATCAGATAAGCACCCAGAAAACACTGCTCTTGAGACCGAATGACGATACAACCAAACATCCATGACTCTGGCTATCACTGTTATCATTGCTTCGATTTCACCGTTAATTGAATGACCGGCACATTCTTTCAGCCGTCCGTCAAGGGCTAATGGAAACCCCGGTTCTAGACAGTACTCCGCACGTCGTCGCAGCCCGTGCCTAGGACTATCGAATCTGCCCAGAGTACTCGACCATCAACAGTTGGCCGTTGGGACTATCGAATCTTCCCAAACGTACTCTTGCTTTGAGCATGCTAGAACCTTCAACAACGATGAGACCCAAGCCTCCTAGTCATCCTCCTTGACGACTATTCTCATATCCATCCATTATCCTCAACTCGAACCATATCACCGAGTTATCAACATGCTTGGAATGATCCCGTCTGGATTAAACCAAGTCTTCATCACATGATTGCCTCGCTTCATCACATCCTCGCAAAGCCTCATCTCAACATCACATCATCAAATCTATGCATAAGAGCTTCATCATCCCGCTACATATGCCACGAGCAGCTTTCCCAATTCAAGAGCCTTTCTCTTAGCTTTTGAATCACCTTCGGTCTAAATCAAACCATCAATCATCTAATTCATAACAATCAATCAAATCAAACATTAATCCAAGCAATCAAGCATTCAAATATGATCTAAGTAGACAATTATAACAATAATGGCATTTTCGTAATTAAAGAGTTGAAAGTCCAACAAGCATGAAAACATGAACAATATCTCTACAAACTTGATGAATGAACTTGCATAGGTTAACATATGATAAAATGGATGTAACATCATCATGAACAATGGATCTATATGGATCTACACTTAGGATGAAGAAAATGTATGGAAATCACTATTTTAACACCAAATCGAACCAACAATCCGATATACTCCTTTGGATCCGTGTGAGAGATAATCACCACTCACCTAAACAACCTCAAATCAACACGCTTCAGATCTGGACAGCGAAGGATCAATCTCGATCTATCACCAATCCGCTTCAAACGATGAAATCTCACTTCAATGGATGTAGATCTTCAATCTAAGCTCTTGAATCTTCAATTTGATCTTCAACTTGGATGGATGGAAGCACTAGATTAGAGTGGAGAAAAGAAGTGAAGAAGTGTAGAAGTCGAGCTCTCAAAATGGCAGCACTTCGTCGCTTTGAAATCCGGATCCCAAAAGGTGAGAAAAACCCTTCCTATTTATAGCTGAAAATCCTCTAGGTCGCTCGGAGTTAGGTCATCCACGACCTACGACCTAGCAACATCTTCGACCTAACCAAAGCCATACGACTTAACTGCTTAACACTCCTACGACCTAACAAATAACCGGGTTACGACTTAACAGCTAACTCCTAGGTCGCTCGCGACTTAAAACATAGGCTACGACCTAACACTAAACCAAAACCCAACGACCTAACGCCTTAAGTCCTTACACGACCTAAAACATCACGTGACCTACGACTTAGCAGGGCCTCCGACTTAACCAACACAGAGACTCTCAACCAAACTCCTAAGTCGGTCACGACTTAACACAACAGACCGGTGCCTTCATTCGACCTACGACCTAACTAAGATGCGACCTAACACTTAAGTTTCCTCGCGACCTAACGTAAGTCGCGAACAACTGGGATGCGACCTATCACTTAACAATTTTCCTTAAGTCGCTTACGAGTTAACAACCCACACTTCAAAACTACTCACGCGACCTAACATCTTAGGTCGTCTAACAACCTAACTACGCTAACCAGCCAACCCCTATTCTGCTTAACTCTTAGGTCGCTAACAATTAGGTCGTTAACCCTAGGTCGCTAACTACTGTCTCTAGTTTCCTTAGGTCGCTAATCCACCCAATCTCTTAGGTCTTGCTATCTCTTAGGTCGTCTACGACCTAAACCCTGAAGTCATCTATCGACCTAACTTCCTTAACTCGGTCAGATACTTAGGTCGGTCAAATTCCTTAAGTCGTCTACGACCTGTCACTTAGGTCGCTTACCTCTTAGGTCGTTCACGACCTAGGACTTAGAAAAAATTATGCCTAAAACCTGAAATGGCTCAACAACACTAAAATTCAAGATTTTGACAAACTTTTCGATCCGTAAAAATACGGGTCGTTACAATATTTATCTGAAAGTAATGTGTTTCTTTTTATCTAATCTTATTCTATTAATTTTGTTAATTTTAACAGCTTGTGGAAAAAACTCGATCACTCATACTCTAGGAAGGAAACCTTACCATAGAGTGCATGATGAAATGGTATTAAAATTATCTTTTGTAAATAGTTTATAAAATGTTATATTAATTATGTGTTGTCAACTTTGATCTTTCTTGTAGGTAGCAGCAAATCCAAAAGCAGATATTTCACGAACAATGGTTTGGAAGGTTGGACATAAAAGAAAATCAGGAGAAATACTACCATGTGCCGCAGAAAAATATGTAAGTGTCAGATTAAAACAAATTTCAACTTATTCCATTGTGTGTTTAGTTTAAATTTGAACTAAACAAATGAAAATTAGGAACAATTTAAAAAGGAACATTGTTCCTAACTTTCTAAGTAGTCTGTCAATAAAAGAACTAGCCTTTCAAACCTTTTATGTTGTTAGAATTGAAACAGCAAGATGTGTTGAATAAAAGGTTTCTCCATAAAAAAGTCAGAGGTATTGAACTAAATTTTGGGGCATGTGTTAAAAAATTGCTTAGTTTGATTCATTTTACTGTCTCATTGACTTGAAGAGGGAAAAAAACTAGAACTTAATTTGATGTCTGATTTATTTAGTTGTCTCATCTATTTATTCTGGTCAAATGATGGTTTTTCACCTTTTATATTAGTTTGGTTTTCATGTAAGAGATTGATTCATTCAAATATTCACCTATACACAAGTGCACGTTACCCTTTTTGTGTAAGATTGAGATGATATATTATGGAGCTTTCAACATTTCGCTTATAAGAAATACTGCGATTGCAGTGATGCCACGTATTCTTAGTCCCCTAATAGTACCATGAGTTAATTTCACTGATTTTTTAGTAAATTTCTCAACACAGATGAATAAATAATGATGTAAATATTATCACCTCTCTGATATTTAAGGCTTGTCTGGTACTATTGATGTTTGCCCAAATGTATGCCAAATCATGGAACTACAAAATTTAAAACTATATTAATAAAATGGAAATAATTTATGGTGTTACTTTGAAGTTCCTTTATTTACTTACTCTGCATTCGTAATCCAAAAACTTAGTCTCAAGTATGGTATTTGATAAGTAATTTTGATACAAAGAGCGATGACCAACTGCATGAATCTTGCTTTTATGCCATGACGTAGAGCATAGTGGTTCGATTACATTATTTATATTAATTCCGTCTATAAGCTGAAAGCATAGCATAATGAATTGATTAATTTAGTTTGAGTAAGAAGAGACTATATGGTCTGTAATAAATTTGATTCATACCAGTTGAAATGAATTCAGTGCATAAGCACATTGTTGGTTACTAGGAAAAGGACTTATGTAATCTTCTATTGTGCAATAGCTTCGTATGGTCTGGAAAAGGTTTTAAATGGTTGGAACTATTAAAAGTATTAAAATAAATTTTTATTTGAACAGATAAACAAAAAACTTTAATGAGTCATATATTTATGTGAATCCTAATACTTTAATAAACAACATTGAGACTGCATTTCCTTTTACATTTGGATTTCATTGCAGTCTCTTTCATTTGCAGTTCATTGGCTCAGTTTCGAAACTGAGTCGAAACTGAGCCAAAAACTGAGCCCGGCTCAGTTTCGAAACTAAGCCAAATTCAAACTGAGCCCGGGCGCAGTTTCGAAACTGAGCCGGGACGCAGTTTGAGCCCAGATACATTATTAATTATCAACTTAATTTAATGTTCAATTTAATTTTTATAAAGGAACTTCAAATTCAATTTAACGTGATATTAAATGCAGGCACTTCTAGAGGAAGCGGAAAAAAAGAGGAAGTTGGATGATAGTTCTAAGGGTGGAGTCGAAGATCTTGAAGATAACCCAATTGCGGAAGTTTTTGGTTCCGACACGAAGAAAAATTATTGTCGAGCAATTAGTTCTACTTCTTCTATAAAACAAGTGAAGATGGCTCGAGCTGTAAAAGATGTAACTGAAAAGAAGCAAGTCATGGATTTGTCTATTTGGAAATTGGAGATAGAAAGGCAAGTAGCTAATCAAGTTAATAATGCCATCAATTCAATTACTTCAACTTTTATGAAATTTATGCCTAGTTTGCAAGAAAAACATGTTGCAAGTCCTACGACTCCACAAACGGAAGGTGCTTCTAATTTAGGAGATTCTCATACAAACAATAATGTATTGAATTAACCAACTTAATTATGTATTGTACTTGTTATGAAGTAGTTGACATTGTTATGAAGTAGTTGACTATGAAATATATGTTGTTATTTGATCATGAATATTGTAAATTTTGGGTTCCTATTGAATGTAGTATAATAATGCATATCATGTTAGTTATTAATTGTTTATTAATGTTAAAATAATTGACTATATTGAGAATGAAAATATTTCAGCGTTATAAGCGTTGGCAATTAAAATTTACCAACGCTTATAAGCGTCAGCATAGAAAATTAAACAATGTTGGATGGTTAATTTGCCAACGTTTATAAGCGTTGCTAAATAATATACACCAACGTTTATAAGCGTTGGCGAATACAACCTTCCAACGCTTATAAGCGTTGGGAAACTAAACTCGCCAACGCTTATAAGCGTTGGCAATAAATTGCGACGCCCCTACAACGACGCTAATAAGCGTTGCTGAAACTGTTTGCGACAGTTATACTCGTTGGGAATCACCTGTTTTGGTGTAGTGTGACAGATAGTCAATAGGTTCCTAGTTAGCCCATGAAAACTAGGATAAAAGATGTGATATTGGAGTTACCAATAGATTCTTAGTGATCCCATGTAAACTATGATATTGGACAGATAGTCCATAAACATTTAATAGGTTATTAGTAATCTTAGAAACTATAATTGAGAGAGATAGTCAAAATGAATGGGGATGGGTAATCTAGATTTGATTTACTTGTTTTGCATATCATCATAATATTTTTTGAAATACTATGTGTTAACTATTGTGGATGTAGAAGCATGGTATATAGTTTTATAAATGTTTTAGGAAACTAGTGCGGGGAAAATCCGTTCCGCTAAGCGACGTGATCCCACTAGATATCTAGATGGTTTGAGATGGTAAATTATTATTCATACCAAGCTTTATGTCTAACTCGAAGTTTTTGTTTTCCTCTTAAACTCTCGGGTACTCAATTAATTTTGAGTAGGTTAAGAGTTAAGGTTTCTAGGTGTTCTTTTAGATGACTAAATCTTCTGAAGATATGCAGGAGGCAAGCTTGTTACTATAGTTCTTTTATTTCCGCCGTGTGTTTGATTGTAAAGGCAAATTGTTTTAGTGCCTTATTGTATACTCTGATCATCCAGGGGGGCATCTTGATATATCGCTCTTGGCGTATTTTGTATTAATTATATGTTATATGAACGTGGTCTGCATACTGGGATTATGTAATGAATTTGAAATATTTTGAAATGGAATGTGGACTTTGATTGCTGTTTTTAAAATTTTCCATATTCATGTGTTTCTGTGCATCAATGAATCTAACACCGCCGTATTAGGTCATCAAAGATTAATAACTATGAATGACTGCAACATCCGTAGCCATTAGTTTTGGACCTCTAAGTAGGGGGATGTTACAGAGAATCACAGTAAACTCCTTGGATGACTATTGTGAAAGAGGACAAGAGTGAAGAAAGCTTTATGCAGAGTTTCAGCAGCCAGTCCACAGGCTTTGCTTAATGTTGCATATAAGAGAGTATTTATAGAGGTTGGAGAGCTACTAGGCCAAGCTTTTTTGTCAAATGCTTGTAGATAATCATACGAAGGCACATTGGAAGATTCGTTGCGATCCAAGCTAAAATGATGGATCGCTAGCGATCCATAGGATATGGATCACTAGCGATCCATATCTCAGGCTGGAAAGCGGTCCAATGCCTTAGTACTTTCCCCTGCTTTGTTCCACAAGAGTCACGGCGATCTGATTACAATGAATGGGTCACCAACGATCCTAGTGATCCATACACTTGACCTAATTTTGGACTTTATCTTCTGGATAGCCTTTGTTGTGTTGTGTTGATGTTTTTAGTGTAGTCTTGTAGTACGTCGCCTTGTTTTGATGACGGTTTGCTTATTAGTTGTATTAGGCTGCTGATTGGACTAGACGGACGCTTGTCTCTTGATTTAACTAGCTTCGAATCTCATCAAACTTAGCCATTGTTCTTAGAATATAGATTGAATCATGATGAAAGAAGGCCGATGAACTCACGAGTTAATAAGATGGATTGCTAGCGATTCATAGGCCATGGATCGCTAGTGATCCATGCCCTTAGAGAATTTTGCTTTCTTTTTCCTCAGACTTCCTTTGGCTTGCTGTTTTAGTCCTTTCGGTTGGCTTTTGAGCTATTCTGACTCGATCAAGTTGTTCCGACTTGTTTTAGATTCTATTGAGTTAAGAACCTGGATAACAATTCCATACTTGTATTATCTTTAAAAACATTCTTTTAAAGATCTACAATAATATTTAGTTAAGTTCAATATTTAAAACTTACTTGTGTACGGTAAAATTGATATATTGAGATAATGTTAAGAACAGAATAATGTAGAACTAAGAACTATTCGTCCAATACAGTGGGAGTGATTAATGTGTAACTCATACTACTGTTCAAATCTATAGAAAAAGGTGAATAGTATTGTAAGTACCAGTGCAGTACGGTGGAATTAAGGTAACGTCTACACTGAAAAGAAGTGTTATGATAAAAATATGATCTGCGGAAACAGTAAATCTAAGAAGCTAGGTAGTACCACTACAACAAAAGGGTCTTTTATAGCGGCACGGTGCCGCTATTAATCACAACCATAGCGGTTTGATAAGCGCTGTATATCGACATGTTATAAAAAACTGTTGAATATTTATAACACAAAATATGCCGCTATGGTTGAGCTTAGTTTTATAACGCAAAGTCGCCGCTATAGTACGTTAATTCAATAGCTCATATTTGCTGCTATAATACAGCTAAATCTCAACGGAACTGGAAATCTTTATAACATCCTTGTGCCGCTATAAAAATTTATTCAATAGCTCATTGTAGCCGCTACAGTACAGCTAAATCTCAACGGAATTGAAAATCTTTATAACACCATTTTGCCGCTGTGAAATAATTATTCAATAGCGGTCATTTAACGCCATTAAATCAACATGTTATAGTATTGATAAATTCTTTTACAGCTCATATATGCCGCTATAAAAATCGTAGATACACTTTTCAAGAGCTATGCCTGTATATTACATTTTAATAATAGCAATCAAACTAAATCTTCATAAACGAATAAAGATTATAATCAACAAATATAACACAAAAACATGCTCAGAAAGAAATGTGATATATTTTTCATTACAGTGTACAAACATTAAAGCAAACATTTCAAAGTACAAACATTACAAAGTACAATTTAATAAGTGTACAAACATTAAAGCAATCCTTCCAAATATTACAGAGTACAAACATTACAGAGTTCCAACATGCAAAATCTGATCTAGTTGCGTACTAAGGACCATGCTTCCTTCCAAATAAGCCTGCGAAGTTAACACAAAGAAACAGAAAATGTTAAAACAAGTGCATGCTCAGATAGAAATGTGATATATATTTTTCATTACTTGTGTGATACATGTTTACTAAGGTCACACTTCTCACTGCAAACAGTGCACATCTCACTGTGCATATCACAAAACACTTCAATTCAACTACTTACTCCCTCTTCCAACCATAACATACACAACCCCTTCACATCTCAACTGCCTCAACAGTGCATATCCCCTATCAAACTGTTGTAATCCCTCCTCTACAACTTACTGACCACCGTCAATACTTCATAATTATCATTTCTACAAACCAAAGCCTGCACAGCCACCATACATCTCATACACTTCACCAATGCCAAACATTCACAGTCAAATACCTCAACTTCCTAACCTCCTCTGTGCCATACATTACTACACCAGTGTCACATTCACAATTAGTGCACATCCCATTTCTAGCAAGCTCCTATCCTCCTCTGTCTACATCATACAACCCAAAATTGCTCAACCTCAAAACCATATCCCTTGCATACATTCCATCTGAATACATCTATGTTACAACCATAACCATACTTTACTTCCACCACATACCTAAACCAGCATATCCTCTCAAGCATTACCATCTATATACTAAACGTTCCTACCACTGCTTTACAAATCACACAACCCAACATCAAACTTCTGCACATCACCATTCCTTGCATACCAGAAAACCACA
Source organism: Allium fistulosum (assembly GCA_030737815.1). Classification (NCBI taxonomy): domain Eukaryota; kingdom Viridiplantae; phylum Streptophyta; class Magnoliopsida; order Asparagales; family Amaryllidaceae; genus Allium; species Allium fistulosum. The sequence goes on along the minus strand of CM060905.1, from coordinate 309,284,307 downwards.
AAAACAACTGTGCATACCACTACTATGCCCTCTTCACCATTCAACCACTCCATAGTGCACAGTGCAAACCATAACCAAACCAAACACCTGACCATCCCCTTCTCCAAACCAAACTATTTCAACAACAAACTCATTTCCTAAACACTACACTATGCTACTCACATCACCATAAAACTTCCACTGCCAAATCATCAATTCACCACAAACTCACTCAAAAACAAACCATCACATTCCCAAACATTCATTTCATCTGCAATCTGCCATTCATCTTTAAACCCTGCATAAACCATATACCAAACACCCCACCAGAATACTTCAACTGTGCACAGTCAAACTTCACCCTACCATCAAACTTCCCCACCACAAACTGCCTGGCCTTCTTTACTGCCTATTCACTTCATTACCAACATCAACCTACCATACATACACAACTACTTCATCCTACTGTACACTCCATCACTAGAAATTCTGCCAACAATAACCACACTTACCATCTGTTCTGACAACTTCACCATTACCCCAGCCAACATCAAATCACCACTGCATCACAGTGTGTCACCAACCACTGATCACTGCCTTTAACCCCTATCTGAACAACTGCAGTGCACACTTCACATAGATACGCTATCTAACTACTGCCACTACTACCTTGCTCATCCCGCTGTACATTCCAAGCCACCCTTATTTGCATCACCAAAGTGCACCACCTCTGCTCCTAACCACATTCACATAATTCACCATATATTGTACTATAAAGTGAAGCCTAATACTACCCAAATTCAACAACTCCACTGTTCATTTCAATACTGCCTACATTTCAATCATCACGGTCACTACGTTCTACAATATCACTTGCCACTATCCATTGTGAATAATCACCTCCTCCATACCACTTCCCGTCCTATCTGTTGCTATCATTTAACATCTGACATCACCCCTAACCTCCTCAACCTTCGACCATTCACCAAAGAATTCACCATTCCAACATCAGTCATCTACACACTCACTACTGCAACTTCATATAAACTCCCAAAACCCCTTTCTAGCAAGCCTGCACAGCCACCATACATCTCATACACTTCACCAATGCCAAACATTCACAGTCAAATACCTCAACTTCCTAACCTCCTCTGTGCCATACATTACCTCCTCTGTGCCATGCATATCCCCTATCAAACTGTTGTAATCCCTCCTCTACAACTTACTGACCACCGTCAATACTTCATAATTATCATTTCTACAAAACAAAGCCTGCACAGCCACCATACATCTCATACACTTCACCAATGCCAAACATTCACAGTCAAATACCTCAACTTCCTAACCTCCTCTGTGCCATACATTACTACACCAGTGTCACATTCACAATTAGTGCACATCCCATTTCTAGCAAGCTCCTATCCTCCTCTGTCTACATCATACAACCCAAAATTGCTCAACCTCAAAACCATATCCCTTGCATACATTCCATCTGAATACATCTATGTTACAACCATAACCATACTTTACTTCCACCACATACCTAAACCAGCATATCCTCTCAAGCATTACCATCTATATACTAAACGTTCCTACCACTGCTTTACAAATCACACAACCCAACATCAAACTTCTGCACATCACCATTCCTTGCATACCAGAAAACCACAAAAACAACTGTGCATACCACTACTATGCCCTCTTCACCATTCAACCACTCCATAGTGCACAGTGCAAACCATAACCAAACCAAACACCTGACCATCCCCTTCTCCAAACCAAACTATTTCAACAACAAACTCATTTCCTAAACACTACACTATGCTACTCACATCACCATAAAACTTCCACTGCCAAATCATCAATTCACCACAAACTCACTCAAAAACAAACCATCACATTCCCAAACATTCATTTCATCTGCAATCTGCCATTCATCTTTAAACCCTGCATAAACCATATACCAAACACCCCACCAGAATACTTCAACTGTGCACAGTCAAACTTCACCCTACCATCAAACTTCCCCACCACAAACTGCCTGGCCTTCTTTACTGCCTATTCACTTCATTACCAACATCAACCTACCATACATACACAACTACTTCATCCTACTGTACACTCCATCACTAGAAATTCTGCCAACAATAACCACACTTACCATCTGTTCTGACAACTTCACCATTACCCCAGCCAACATCAAATCACCACTGCATCACAGTGTGTCACCAACCACTGATCACTGCCTTTAACCCCTATCTGAACAACTGCAGTGCACACTTCACATAGATACGCTATCTAACTACTGCCACTACTACCTTGCTCATCCCGCTGTACATTCCAAGCCACCCTTATTTGCATCACCAAAGTGCACCACCTCTGCTCCTAACCACATTCACATAATTCACCATATATTGTACTATAAAGTGAAGCCTAATACTACCCAAATTCAACAACTCCACTGTTCATTTCAATACTGCCTACATTTCAATCATCACGGTCACTACGTTCTACAATATCACTTGCCACTATCCATTGTGAATAATCACCTCCTCCATACCACTTCCCGTCCTATCTGTTGCTATCATTTAACATCTGACATCACCCCTAACCTCCTCAACCTTCGACCATTCACCAAAGAATTCACCATTCCAACATCAGTCATCTACACACTCACTACTGCAACTTCATATAAACTCCCAAAACCCCTTGCATCTGCTACTTCAGCGGAGACACTGCTCTGTGCAACAATCATCAGCTGCCTGACAAAGCCACTTCAACTACAAGTACACCAGTGCACACTCAACTACAAGTACAAACCACTACAACTGGTACTCCACCAACCAGAATTTAAAGCTAATAACTAAATGTAACAATAAACAAAAAAAATGAACGGTAAAGAGTTACTCAAAATTCATTCCATTATGACGTGCGTAGCAGGCCAATCTATAATAGAAGAGAGGGCATCTTACATGTACTGTAATTCAGATGTTTGCCTCCATAGCTCTACCGCTGGCTCTTTTATGGTCGTTATCCAAACTTTAACTGCATTGTGTCCTAGTGGTTTGAAATGCACCCTTGCATTTGGATCGGTTGACTCCACCTTTCCTAAAGCAACTACTTTCCCATTTCCCGATAAATCCATTAACTTGCATGTATTGTTTGTTCTTGAATTTGCAGTCTGTAACTTGAAAAAAGAAAAAAAAATTAAGTTGCTAATCATTAAAAAATAGAAACACACAATAAAAATCAAGTACCATGAATGTTTTCACCACATCCATAGGCGTAATAGGAGCTGTAGTGTCAACCATCTCAACAACTACTTGCGATTCAGGCCATGCAACCTTCTTACCAACAGCATCCGCAATTCGGATCAAACTAGGGGCTGGCCTCCACAAAAAAGCTTCTGGATTTAGTGGATAATCTATCCAAACAATCATAGCTGATGGCCCAAGAGGAACATCATTAACAATTTCCTCTAAGATGCTCGAATGTAATCGTCCTAAAGCCACTAATTGCTTGCTCCCTCCCCAAAATGAAAATCTTGCATTTGCTTTCTAAGCTGCTATTTCTACTCTATTAGAGGTAAAAATATTTATTTAGTAAATAATGTATATAATAAAATTGCATGTTCATTTTGAAGAATTTTTTTTACCTTATCCTCTTCTTCTTCAATGTGATCGGTTGAATTTAAAACAACTCTATTCTTCGGCCACGCCACAACATTATCCTTTGCTTCCCCAATAAGTGTGAAAGAAGGTGTAGGCCTCCATAGAAAAGCGTCAAGCTTGATTGGACAGTCAACTAAAACTATCATCGCATACGGCCCTAAAGGAACATCATTGACAATCTCATTTGGATCGTCTGACACGAATCTTCCTTCAGCAACGATCTCTTCATTCCCTCGCCAATCCAATAAATCACACTTCTTCATATTTTTATCAAAGTTGCACTACATTTAAACATAGGAAAATTATGTTACTAATTGAATAAAAAGTTAAAATACAAAGATGTGAAACCAATAAAAAAAATTACTTGAGGTTTGTTTACTTCTGCCCCACCGTGTCTACTTATGTCCCACTTCTGTCAAAATAAAAAAAAACATGTCATTTTGTAAGTCTGGTAATGCAAACTGTTGGCCTGTTCAAGAATGCAAGTATTCAAGTGTATATGCAAGTGATTGTATGCAAGTGTTCAAGTGTGTATGCAACTGTTCAAGTGACTGTATGCAAGTGTTCAAGTGTGTATGCAAGTGTTCAAGTGTGCAAGCAATTAGTGATCAAAATGTAATGATAATTCTTACCTGATTTTTCTCCAGTTGTAGAAATCTATTCTCTAAGTTCAACAATTTATTTTCAAGTTGCAGTGTACGCTTATCCTTAACTTCCGATAAAGCTGCTCTACTAAGACTCATTCCTCTTCCCATCACTCTAAGTCGACCCGGTCTTTCTTGCCCTAGCACTTGTGCAAGTGCATCTGCTCTATAATTAATTGGCGAGCTCGATTGTGAAACACTTTCAATTTGTTTAATCTTTTCCTACAAAACATGATTAATTTCATATTATTGCAGTATAAATGTAGTGTTGCATTGCTTAGCACGGCGGAGAGTGAATGGTATGTGAAGATGTTTTCAGCACTTGTGGTTGAGTGACGATCGATAGGGGAGTTGCTGTGGGGGTTGTTAAACTGTAAAGTGGTTTGTAGAGGGTCTGTGTGATGAAAGTTGACTGAAGTGACAATACATAGAAGATGTGCTGTGGCAGTATTGGCAGGGAGAGGTAGCTCGATATGGTCAGTGGGTGTTGCTTTGAATGTATGTATGTGGCTTGTGGAGCAACTGGTAACTAGTGACAGATGTTAATTAATTGTTCCAGCAGAAAGAGTGAGAATCTCACTGTGAGATTGAAGGTGGGTCTTGCAGTTTTGTGAAGTTGATAGAAATATGAAGTGTTGAAGTGATATAAATGGAAGTGTGGAAGTAGTGTGTTGGTATGTTTGGAGGCAGTGGTGTTTGTGGGTTGAGTGGTTTGGTGGAATGTAAAGTGTGCAAATGCAAGTGGTCAGAAGTGTGTTATGGGGTGGTGAAGTGTTCTGCAGTTTAGAGTGGGTTTGGAGAGGGGTTGTTTGTCAGAGAAGCTGAAATGATTGTGATGCAAACGTCAGTTAGAAGTATGACATTGTGGCAGTGCACTGATCAGTGTTGCAAAAGTTTATGTGGTTGTTTAGGTGGCCGAAGTGAAGTTAATGATGTGATCAATGTAGCAGGGTGTATTGACTGAATTGAAGGTGGCACTGTTGTATTGTATATATTGAACAGTCATGCAGAATTGGCAGATACAGTAGAAGGCAGTGACAGTATGCATGTAAGCAAGCAATTTTGAAGACTCCTAGTAAGTCCAAGGTGCAAGTGGTGAATTCTAAACAAGTAAACATGTATCACACAAGTATTTATATATGTACCATAAGTATTTGAAAAGTATGAACTTACTATAGCATCTGCAGCAATCAAATTCACCGGTTCACCATTTTTCTTAGTGCGAGATTTGATCCAAACTTCACTTCTAGGGACAGAAGAGCGATCACCACTTTCGCTTTTCTACATTCAAAATAACACCAAACAACAAATTTCATTAACTTAAAAGTTTTCATAAATATTGCGGTAAATAAAACTACTATTTTCTTACCAAATCTTTAGCCAGTCGAGCCATTCCTCTACGACTGCATGTGTGTGGCAACTGCCTCTGTCTAATAGCTTTGTTCTTCTCGCTCAAAGCCTAAAATAAGAATCATTTCAATAAATATGTGCAAATAAAACTTGATATGTTGCAACTAGGTATTAAATGGTCCGACCATATACTATTTTCTACTCCGACAGAAATCAGTAAGTAGAATGACAATTAAAATGACTAGCAGTACAGTGTGTAAATCCTACTAGGAAAACAAAGCCAATCATATTTTAGAAAATAAAGCGATTGGTATTTGTTTTTCTGTCTAATTTGGTTCGGTCACAGCGCTCATTTGGTTTCAATTTGATTTACCCTAATCGATGATGAAAAGATGAAAAGATTAACATATCCCAATGTTAATTAACAAAAAAAATCGTTTGAAGGGAACAACTATTTATGGTATTGATGATATGAGTGTATTATAAAATATAATAGAATAAATAATGAAAATAAAACAAAATAGGGCTAACCAGTGCATAATAAACAAAAAACCATCAGCTTAAGTGTAGCAGCAAAAAATATTTTTTATCTACGTCATTCTTTAATATGTATTTGAAGACTGAAATTTCTCATACCTTGAATTCCGAACTTGTTTTCAACCTGATAAACTTCTTCCACTCAATCATACATTTAATGTTAGATGGTTTCAACTGAAGTCTTTCTTCCATAGACTTTGCTTGTAACAACTGCCGAACTAATCTACATTTTGATGCCCGCCAAATACCACTCATTTGTTGAAAAACTACTGTTTTGTGCCAATTCAAATACAATTTAAACCTTGCCTGCGACAATCAAAATTCGGCATAAAGTGTTTGAAGTAAGCAATCAATATAAGATTTAATCTTAAAGCAAAAGAGAGTGTCACCTGAATGCTTTCCCATAAAACATCTTTCAATTCGGTACTAAGTTGCTTCCAATTACTTAGTGTAACTGGAACAATTTCTCGTACAAGTGGTCCTAAGTAAGAAGATAATTTGACCGACCCCGGTCCTATTGGTTCGCCTGCGGTATTAAATTGAACTTCTATTTGCTCCAAAGAATTGAATGGAAGTCTTCTAACTTTGGTTGGCCCTCTAGGTTTTCTTCTCGGATTTCCTTCCGACTGAACTGTGTTGTCTTCAAGTGTTTGTGGGTTGTCTGGTATTTCAGCATTGTTTTCTAGATCGATTTGTACTTGATTCTTTTCTAATGCATGTGGGTTGTCTTCAATACAAACCTCGTCTTCTACTTGATTGTCTTCAAACAGCTCCACTCTTGTACGTTTCTTCCTATGTTCGTCAACTTCTTTTTGCATGCGACCTCTCTCTTTCACAGCCTTACTCTTCTTCCCTATTTTCTGTATATATAAAAAATAATTTACAAATTAGATTATAAAAGCCCATAAAATTCTCACTTTCTAAAATATACAGTTTAAATTTTGCTCGAGTTTCATATATGCTCCCATTAAACTTGGTTTTAAATTTGTCAGTTGAGACTGCTGTAGTTGGGTGAATAAGGCAGTGATGCTTGTCTTTGCAATTTGAGGTTGTATATGCAGTGGAAATTTGAATTGTATATGCAGTGTTGGTTGTAACTGCAGCTATTTGAGGTGAGGCAGTGTTTGAAATTTGAGTTGTATGGAATCTGAAGTGGTATGTGAGATGACTGGTAGTGAATGGGTATGAGGAGAGGTCAGATGATGGATGTGACAAGGGAATATCAGGTAGCAAGGGGGGTGTGGCTTTGACAGACTTGCTATGGGGAGAAATGAAATGCCGTGGGTTGTTATCTGCAGGCACAGTGGAAGTTAGATGATGTAGTAGTGGGAAATGTTGTGGTGGGTTTGAGATGGTATTGGAAGGTGGATGAAGTATGGTGGTAGATAGGCAAATGCAGGCACTGTGTGGATTAGGGCAGTAAGCAAAAGTGGCAGTAAATAGAACCTAGAAATGCAAATGCTAGTTGAAAAAAAAATTGCACCAAAACAAAAATAAACAACAAACAAGCAAACAAATTTATTATTTAGTAGCCAAGTAAATTGAAATAAATCCATTATTTATTAATGAAGCAAGATTTATTATGAGAAAAGTTTGTACTTGATTTTTTTCTAATGCTTGTGGATTGTCTTCATTATGAATCTCATCGTCTACTTGATTGTCTTCAAGCTGCTTATTTCTTGCACCTTTCTTTTTTTGTTCGTCGATATTTTTTTGCATGTGAGCTCTCGTTATCACATTCCTAATCTTGCTCATTTTGAATTCCACTAAGCAGATCCTGAGCAAAAATAAACAGTGCAAGAGTTATTTTGTTATAAAAGAAAATTTAAATGCAAATGACATATTTTAATGCAAATGATGCTGACATGAACAAAAATAAAATACATCAACCTTATGTAATCACAATGAAAAACTTATTTATGATGAATATCTTAACAATAGCAAACAGATAAAATGATCAAAGTATTTTCATTCATGCTCAGTACAATAAAATATGAAAGCAAAAAATTTATTACAACTACAAGTGTGGTTCGGATCAGGCTGATATGTTATTTCAGCTATGGCCTTGTTAAATGTTAATATTTTCTGTGTAAACCACAACACTGCTGCCTCTTACTGCTCGGTCACTGCTCCTTTCCAAACCTCCTCGGATACATACAAAATCCACTGTTAACCAGTGCAACCCAAACCGTACCATCACCACATATCACCATCAACTTTTCAGTGACTTCACTCTACTGCAACTCCAAATAATACTTCCTTTCACAACATCATCAACACAAATTTCCTCCACTACAGCACTACTTAACAATCAAACAACACTACCATGCCGTCAATCACCTTGAACTCCAAATTGAACAAAACCAGAATGAATCAACTGATTACTGCTACCTCCAAACCCCTTCAAACCCACAGCAGCTTCCAATCCCCAAATTCGCAATAACCTTCTTCGTCACCAGCCTAAAGAAGCCTTTGTGAAAAAGTTACTTTTGGCTGATCAACATTTTTTGACGGCATATACATAATTGCATTTTGAAATGTCGTTATTCAATAATAATTTTAACTACAGCATGTCAACTGCTTTAGATCACCATAAATTTGTGTTTACGTTATCCAATGCTTGGTATAGCAAACCAAAATAAATACTTAAAGCTACGTGACTATAATGTGAACACAATCTTAACTTATAACCAAAAAAGCACTTGAACGTTATGCTTGTTTTACTATAAATCCATATTTTAATTGTTATAAAATATTTAGGCCCAAATCATGGTTTATTCGGCGAAGGGACTGCTTTTTAGAGGGACTCGAAACAAAATACAACCGTTAAGGGGATAATTCATATCGTATATCTATCACTAGCAAATAAGTAGGAATTACAAACCTCAGAAGCAAATAAAACCGGAAATCTACTCAAATATGCCTTCACAATCTTCTCTAACATAGCTAACATTCTCCACGGAATCAATATCCATGTCGGTTTCTTCACAATCTTCCCTAACAAAGCTAACTTCCATAACAGGATCATCTGTCTCTAATTCATGATAACCTCTTGGTGGTGCTTTCATTACAACATACCAATTAGAGTGATCATTCTCTCTTGAATAAAAAACTTGTTTTGCTTGAGATGCAAGGATGTATGGATCTTTTACAAATGAAGATTGATTTTGTTGTAAATTGACAAGAGTGAATCTGTCTTCGACCTTCACTCCATTTCCTATATTTGCCCAGTGACACTTAAATACGGGAATATAAAAAACATGATAGTTTAGCAAGATTATGTCCGTCACTACCCCATAATAAGTGACCACATCAACTCTTTGAGAAATATCTTTTGCACTTGCCCTACACATGGTAGTTGCATCATAAGTAACTCCGTAGTTTTAGGTTTCTCTTTTAACGTCTTTTGTATGAAAACGATGTCCGTTAATTATATATCCTTTGTAGGACAAGGCATTACTACTTGGGTCAAAGGCAATCCATTTTAGTATTTCATCACTTGTGGATTGAATAGGTATCTACAAACAAATCATTTTACATAAATTTTGAAGTAAAAAGAAATCTTTTTTGTCAATGGAAGGATAAATTAAAATTAAACTAACCTTCTTTTTAATCCAATTTGAGAAATTATCTGTATGTTTTTTCCACAGCAATGTCGCATTTTTTCCATACGCTTATCAAAATTTTGTAACTCCTCCAAATGCATACTAGTGTTTAAATAATTTTACCCAAATTATATTTAACATCAAAATTTTATTATAAAGGTATAAACAAAATATAATATGTACTTACTCTAAATATGGTTCCACCACAGCCATATTCATTAGCACGGCCAAATGAGCAATATCTTTTTCATTCGATGACAATGTAATTGTCTTCGGTTTTAAAATTGGACGTCCTTCGAGTATCACATTGTTTTCATAATCTTCATTTCGGACTTCTTTCTCCTCCATTTGCACTTTCCTTTGTAGAAATTCACTAAAAAATCTCATTGATTCTTCCGCAAGATAAGATTCTGCAATACACCCTTCAGGTCGTGCATAATTCCTTATATAATCTTTAAGTGTTTTCATATGCCTTTCAAAAGGGTACATCCAACGAAAATGAACCGGACCACACAATTGCGCTTCTCTTCCAAGATGAATTGTCAAATGTATCATTATATCAAAAAAGGAAGGTGGAAAATATCTTTCGAATCCACACAAAATTTCAATAATCTCATCATTAAGTTGTTGCAACATCTCTCTTTCAAGAACACGTTGACATATTTTATTGAAAAACGAACATAAACGAATTATTAATGTTCTAACTTTCTTTGGTAATAAACCTCTAACCGCAACAGATAACAATTGTTGCATTAGGACATGATAATCATGCGACTTCAACCCACTGACTTTGCAATCTTCTAATGATACAAATCTTTTGAAATTTGAGCAATAACCATCAGGACCTTTAAAATCATGTAGCCTCTTACAAATTATTTTTTTCGGACAATGACAACGTATATGGAGCCGGTGGTAGATATGTTCTATTCCCACGAGGTTGTGCATAAAGACTTTGTCGAATCCCCCAATCCTCCAAATCCTTCCTAGAATTAATTCCATCTTTCGATTTATTGTCATGCAACATCGTGCTTAGTAGACTTTCAGCGACGTTTTTCTCAACATGCATCACATCTAAATTATGTCGCAAGGAAAGTTCCTACAAATATCAATAATACAACAATTTATTAACTTTCATATTATTAGGTAAATGAAAGAAAATATAATTTTAATACTAACCTCCCAATATGGCAAATCAAAGAAGATTGATCTTTTTTTCCACCTTATTAGCTCTTTTTTTCTACCATCTTCTTTAGTGTGAGTACTCTTCCTTTTTTTACTTTTTATCTTCTTACTCATCTTCCTTATTTTTTCTTCATTCTTATCTTTTCCAAAAACATTTGGAAAACCATTCAAAATAGCAGAAATATTTCTTCCCGTTAGAATTCTAGGTCTATTACCGTCATCTACAGTGTTATCAAACCAAGTTTTTTGTTTCCTCCATGGATGTGAAGGATCTAGAAACCTTCTATGTCCCATGTAAACATTTTTTCGACAATGATTCAACCACCGATGATGAGTGTTAACACCGCATAATAGACAAGCTTTTTCGCCTTTTACACAACATCCTACAAGATTTCCATAGGCTGGAAAGTCATTTATTGTCCATAGTAAAATTGCTCTTAAATTAAAAACCGATTTACTAAATGCATCATATATATCAATTCCATTATTCCATAAATAATTTAAGTCTTCTACCAAAGGCGCCAAGTATACATCAATATCATTTCCAGGTTGCTTTGGACCAGGAATTATTAATGTTAGCATAATATTTTCTTTTTTCATACATAACATAGGCGAGAGATTATATGTCACAAGCATTACTGGCCAACAACTATATTTGGAGCTCATCGAGGCAAATGGATTGACACCATCTGTAGCAAGACCAAGTCTGAGATTGCGTGGATCAGATGAAAATGTTTTCCACCTCTCGTCCACTGCATTCCATGTTACAGAATCTACAGGATGTCGCATTTTTCCATCACTGCTTTTATTGTTAAAATGCCACCTTAGATCTTCTGCCATCTTTTGAGATCTATACATTCTCCTAAATCTAGGAATGATTGGAAAATACCTCAACACTTTAGCTGGAACACCACGTATAATCTCCTTAGTGCCCTCATTTATCTTCCATCTCGAAGAGTTACATTTCGGACAACTTTCTAAATCTTGAAACTCTTTTCTAAAAAGACAACAATCATTCTTACAAGCATGAATCTTTTCAAACCCCATGTCAAATAATTTGAGAAATTTTTTTACATCATACAAATTCTTAGGAAGTACATTATTCACCGGCAGCAACAACTGTAGTACGTTCAAAAGCTTATCAAAACCAGTATCAGATAATCCAGTCTCACATTTAAGATTATACAAAGCAGTGATGGCGGATAATTTAGTTTGACCTACACAATCAGGATATAAGGGGGTTTCTGCATCCTCTAAATTCTTAAGTAAATCATCCTCACGTTTTCGAACATCCTCGTCTTCTTTAACATCAGTAAAAAAAGTATGATTCAAAAAGTCTTCATCTTCAAAATGAATAGCTTTAAGTAGATCAAATGTATTGTCCAACTTCATGTCTACACCCGTATTTAATTGTTCGCCATGATGATACCACTTAGTACTACTCTTGTACTTAGGATCCATCCCCTTATAATTAAATGTTCAACGATAATATCATCATGTTGTCGACTAAGATTTCGGCAATCTAAACAAGGACATAAAAGCTTCTCTACATTTCTTATATTTCTCTTTGCAGCTTCTACGAAACATCTTGCCCCTTGCGAGTACTCCTTGGAAGTTCTATAATGAAAAAAATTCAACATAATAGTTGATTTTAACATCAAATATTTTTATTTTATGAAATTAAACATGGTTGAGAATATTGAATTATCTACTTACCTGTGTAAATGAACCCAATCTTTTTCCATTATCATATAATTAAGGATACACACGGGAAGAAAGAGTGCTCAAGCTCCAAAACGGAAGAGAAAAAAGATTGCCTCTGATTTCAGAAACACAAAATTCAACAAGAATAAGGAATTTCCATAGATACCTAGAATGTTAGAGGTTTCCATAAACCTAATGTTCATGTTTATAGCTAAACACATATGCATGCGCATGATCTTTTATATATACTAGTTATGTGTAATTATTGGAATTTATCTTTCTTCATGTATACTGGTTATATGCACATTGAATATTTTTATTTGTAAGTAATTGTTTTTAAATATTGGGATATTTGGAGAATTTTTTTTAAAAGAAGCTAATTTAAATATTTTATTAAGTCGTTACTAATCTCTCCCTTTGATTTTAATCCATAGTTTTCACAAAGATTTTAAAACTAATCTTAATTACTAACATACATATCACACACTCATATTTTAAAACTATAATTCCTTCTCTAACAAACTGCACATCCTCCTCAACACCGTCACAAAAGTGCACTACATACTTCAACTTCCCTGCAGACCTGAACAACTTCTGCCAACATTTGCACTTCATCCACACAACATACAACCAGTGCATCCTCCTACCAATCATCATCCCATCCATAAGTTCACCAACTTCAACAACCAAACTTCAAACAACTGTGCACATACTACTGCTACATCCACTTATACTTGCTACAAAACCCATCACTGCCTCAAAACTGCATGCTTACTTCCATGCTTCACGCACTACTGCAAACTTCACCATTACAATCCACTTTTATGCAACATATACTTCTGCCAGCAATACATTGCACCAACATACGCCTCTGTCATATTCAAATACAACTATGCATACATACCTTACAAGCAGCACTGCCTCAACGTAAAACCTCCATCACCACTTAACTCCAGAAAACTCTGCCATTCACCAACCGACACTGCTTTACTGACATTACAAACCACTTCATCAAATACATCAAATTGCAACTTCAAAACTCACTCACTCTTCACATTTCAATTCCAAAATAACTCCATCACTTCCTACAACACAGTACTTCATCATCCAAACCCACAGATATCACCTCCTCCACCACCTGGAATGCTTCTATGCACAACAACTTGCCTGCATACAAGTCACTGACCATCCTCCTTACATAACATCCACAACAGCCACAAGCTCCAACATTCCAATACCCTCCTCTTTAACCCATATCCACCACTATCTACAAACACCACAAAACACTTCACTCTCCACTTACAAACTGCCACTCTCTGCAATCCCTGACCACATTCACCATCTCATTTCATACAAACAACAACATTCATACATCCCCTCTGACTTTTGCCATCAAACTCCATTAGCCCACTATTTTAATGAACTAAACTCAAAATGCCGGTTTAAAAGAGCAACAATATGGCTTTCAGATTTTCCCACTATTTTCTCAGTATTTCAGATTTTGGACGAATTAAATTTACGTTTAATTTATGCTGAAGCAAGCAAATTCAAATCAATGTTGTAGAAGGCAGCAAGCATTAAACAGTAAGCTTAAGGAAAGTTCATATGATATGTGAAAAAAAATTACTTACTGAATTTTAAAATTGCTGAACTACAAAATTTCCAAGTTCAATTTTTTTTAGAAGTATAAAAATTTAAAACTACAAATATTTTAATCTTTCCAAGAAAACTTCCTAAACATACATGCAGCTATAATTAATCAATCGTCAGTACACCTATCTTATATGTGTAAACACTGGGCTTCCAAGAGGAAAAATATTAGTCGGTCAAAATGTTCTAAAGCAACTACAAATGATAGCTAAAATATGTTAAAATGAGATATTTTCTACAAGTACTTTACAGTAAATAGTAGCTTTTCAGTTGACACTTGAAAGCCCATGCTGATCTCAGTACTTTACAGTTCACAGTAAACTATCAAGATCAGCATGGATCGTAAAACTAATGGAATGTTAATTAAACCCGGCTTTTATAAATATCATAGTAAATGGTAAAAACATCACAGTAAATAACAATTTTAAGTTTTTAATAAACTATCAAAAAGTAGCTAATCTAGTGAAAGCACTAAGGTAGAATTATACCTTAATTTCTGAAGTCAACTTTCTCCCTCTCCTTCCTAATCCTTTACTCGATCAAAATAAAGCATGAAAATAAATTTTCATTTACTTGAATAGTTAAAACAAGCAAACAGATATAATGCATTAGTTTGGATACATTTTATATAAAATAAAATTAAAATAAAGAATGTGCCTTTCAGATATATCAATACATGGTGTAATATTGAAGGATATCAGCAATGTGTATTAGAAGGGCATAAAGCTACAACATTAGGGGATTTCACTCATAATCTTATTTGATGCTTTGTTCTTTTTTTTTCAAAAATAAAAACAAAACAAAACAAAACGACATCAGTAAGATAATCTTTACATTTGATTTTGTTTGTGGCTTGTGAATCAGTTTAGAATTCACTATGACATGTACACTTCTTCGTAAAAAGATATTTTACAGCATGGATAGTTGTCAGTGGACATCTAACATGCAAACACACTTAGATGAAAAATCAATCAGCATATATTACCATTCATCTTTGATAAAAATATCATGTTTACCTATTTATAATTAGACACGAGCTAAGAAGTTGTGATTCTAATTGCGTATGTTCTAATATTTTGCCTAATACACACTACATAGTTATTGGACATTCAATGACAGAACAAGTGGTTACAAAAAACACCTTTTATTAGCACTTGAGATACACTAATTAGCTAAGTGATTCCTCTAATCCACAATCTAAAAACATATATGAGTTTTAAGTTTATCTACTAGTAAAAGATAATTTTTGTTCAAGAACAAATATTGTTACTCATGGCTCTCAATAGCAGAATATTTTGGCTTCAAACCTTTAGATACATATATGATGGACAAGGTTAAAAGAATACTGATACATGTTTTAAGATTTACAAGCAATATACAGTTTTACTTCAGATTTTACAGGAGAGGTTCAGCTTTATGATATTAACAAAAGATGCTTGAGCAGGTTTTCAATTATTATCCCCAACTTTTATCTGAATGTGGTGGAGGTTGTTAGGAGTCGTTTTCATCTTTACAAAGTAGGAAATATTTCTATATGGAGGAATGTATAATGCTTTAGTGGGCAGCATAGGCCCACCAGGCCTTATGTGGGCCCGTGAAATGAATGAAACATACCCTTGTTCATCATGAATTTTATGTTTAATGGGACCTAATGCACTTGAATCATGTAGAGCTTCAAGAAATTTCAGTATGTTATTTATTAAAAAATTGAAACTACCGAAGTATACAGACAGAATGCCATGCTTCACATAAAATATTTGAGCGTATATTGTTGATGCATAACTTAATAAAGATACGTGTGATCATTGTGCATTTAATTTGAAGTGCTATAAGCGACTGCATACATCTCCTCCTAAGTTTCAAATCATTAATTTGTATGCATCGCCCAGTTAAAACGTCTGAACGGTGTCAAATTTTTTGCCTTTAACATACGACTGAAGAAGATTACTATGTTATTAAAACAATTTTATTTATAAAAGGACTACTAAAAGAATTTGAATGGAAAAAAGAAATGTACATTTTCCTTAGTTAAGAATGTTACTTTTCAGTAGATACACAAAAAACACCTTTTATTGCACGTGACATAGTGATGATGATAGAATAGGTCTCAACAGTAATACATAATCATATAGCGTCAATCCCAAAGATATACTATATATTGTAAAATTCATTCAGCAAACACAATTAAATATAGCTTATGATAATAAGCGATTGTCGGAAAAGTTTTTGGTTTGCATGTTCATGCCTAGTTCTACCAAAAGCACAAATTCGCTTATTCCACGTTTGAAACACAGATGAGTAATTAAGAGTATAAATAATAATTACAAAAATCAGTAATGTGACCAAGTGTACATTGCAAAATCCCTAAATTATGCTCTACCATCCCACATAAACATCACAAGTAATAATACCCAATCTCTCAAAGAATTGCTATACTTTCCAATTAAGAATATAACAATAAGAAGTAAATTACCATAAAAGCTAAGCTTCTGCTTTCTCCTCTGCTACCAAAACAACCTCAACAGTAGCAACGTTCTCTTCCTTGGACTCCTCCTTTTCCTTCTCCGCTTTCTCCAACTCTTCTTCTTCAGTGACGGCGAAATCGAAGATCGGCGATTAGGTTCCAGACGCCATCGAGTTGATTACTGAGGAGCGAACGACTATGAAGATCTGAGATGGAGCGAACAGTTTTGATTAGGGTTATTTCGTTGGAGACGAAAATTGACAGTTGTGAGGGATATGAAAATGGTTAAGTTTTCGTGGGAGGGAGATGAATTGTTTTTCTAGAGGACAGACGAAAATTTTGGAGCCAAGCGTTACACAGCACGGTACAAAACAAAATGAGTTAAAAAACAAATGATTAAATGTAAACAATAACGCTTTAGAATAACGCGTTATTAAATGACGTTATAAAAGACGCTTTTTGTTGTAGTGTACCGAAATTTAATACATGCAGCCTAAAAATATATATCAAGTAAATAGCTAACAACATTGGATACTTCCGATTCTAGCAACGAGAACGAATAAATAACTGCTCAAATTTTATTGTGTTTATTGGATTTAGAAGAAATAATACCAGGATAAAGAAATCTACACATAAGAACAGCAAAAGAATTCAATATTTTAAATTTAAAATAAAAGCATTGTAGAATGAAGATCTTGAATGTATATTTTGTTTCGAATTTGTCCAAACTATAGCTTCTTGAAATACAAATCAACCATCCACATGAAACAAATTATAGAAACATGCAACCATCCTGCCATTAATTAAATTATAGCATATTCACAACTCTTCATAAACAACAAGTAACATAAGATATTCAATATCCCATCAACCAATTCTCATGCAAGTCAAGCAAAAACGGGTTCGATCTCTTCATGCCAGAGAAGAGGAAAATCACCCAGGTAGAAATTCTTTGTTACATCATCACTATTTATTGTGTCTGTAGAGAGACACCACCGCTAGCTCCATCATGTGAAATTGCAAGAGATCTGGCTTTCAGTACTAATTGGTCAGCCTCATCTTTGCTTATTCTTTCCACGATCTTGATAAAATAATCCATAAATGTAGCTAGATACGTAAATTTATAAAATTCTTATATAG
This sequence comes from Allium fistulosum, assembly GCA_030737815.1. NCBI lineage: Eukaryota > Viridiplantae > Streptophyta > Magnoliopsida > Asparagales > Amaryllidaceae > Allium > Allium fistulosum. The sequence continues at coordinate 309,266,381 of CM060905.1, read as the reverse complement.
GGAAAGGTAACTCACCAAAAAAACTTAAATGAGCTAGACTTCGCAAAGAAAATAGCACAGGACTTGATCCACTGATATCTGAAATATGATGGAGATTACTTGTTATAGTTGTTCTAGTTACAGTTACAATAGATTTTCCCTGGCTTTTGGAGAGAACATTCGAACTACAGTCAAGAAGTTGTTCTCGCATCGTAGGTTGTGAAGATGGGATGCTGAACATTGCATGTATTATGGTGTTTCCAACATTTTGAAATAACAGAAGAAAAAATGCAGTCGGAAAAATAGAATAGAAGATACATCAGCTTCTGATAGTTATTTGTTCGAGTGTGGTGATAAGAATCACAGATAGACCCGATGAAAACATGGAATTCAATAGACCACAAACATGAATTTTCGTAGAAACTATTTTTGAAAGTCTATATCTTTAGAAATAGCAATTTTAATTAACAAAGGTTTGTTTATGGGACTTTTTGTCAACCCATGGGAAAATTACTAGTCAGTTGTGGCTCTCACGGCTTCCAACTAATTTCTATAGTGTAACGTTCAATTTTCAATTGAGTTTGGTCTCGGAAAACGTCTTGCTGCTTATGTAAATTATTTCTCTACACAGAGAATATTTTCATTATATAGTTTTTACGTAGATAATTATAAAGGTTGTTATCGATACAAGCGAAGTATATAATAATCAGTGAAAAAAATACACGAAAATACAATTATTATTTTCGTATTGACATTGAACTATTGGTAGCAACAGAAAAATAATTTTAATTATCTAATGGGTGGCTTCATATAAACTCGTGTTCATGTGTTAGAAATAATCATACAACTAAACTATTTAATATCACTAAAACAAAAAAGTAGAAGTCCATTAAAAGGCAAATCAAAGAACAATCGATCAAGCATGCTACTTTATACCATCTTTTCTTGGAGCTAAATCCAATTAACTGGCTCAAAATGGGCAGGTAACAATTTATTTTAAAGATGATCAAACTGTGGGTAAAAGGTGAATGAATACCGGCCGGGCAACAGAATTTGGCCATTTTGTACTGAAAACGCACAAGAACACAATTTTTTATTTATAGTTGCGCATTTTCAGAATGCGTAGGTATATTTAAAAAAAAAAAAGTACATGCGCATTTATTTAGGAAAAAATATATGTAGGATAGCATGATGCATCAAACCAAGTGGAAGGTCCAATTTCAACATACTTTAATAAAGTTACGGATTTACGTGAGCACTAATTAAGTAACACTGTAACATCCATATCTGCATGATTGATGGAAATCTCATCTTTGAAAAGATTCTTGCTTTTGCTGGAAACTGGACCCTACTACAATGCGAACGTAAACCATACTTCCAAGTCAACAGGTCAACTTTTGTCTTTTAATTCCATCGTATAATTTTAAACATGCAAAGTATAAATTAATTCCATACATGCAAAGACGACGTCTGAATTGTCCAACGAACCGGTCAGTTGTCTGACCTACATACGGTATCCTCTCTCTGTCGCATTAATTCCATGAAAAGATGATGCGGTCCAGTTTTACTTTTCAACGTACATACAGCATCCCTTTTCTGTCCTTGTCCATCGACCAGTATTAATATTTCGAACATCTCTCTACCTTTGGTTCAAAGAAAGATTTTGAAAATATTAACAACAATAGAAAATGAAAGGAGCTCTTCTTGTTTGCTTGCTCTTCTTTTTTCCATTCTATGAAGCAGAATGTTTAAGCTGTGAAGCTGGCCGGTTGCCTCAGCAAGAAAGTAAGCTTTCATTTATTTATGTTCCAATATATGATGCATTTCAAGTAATAATAATAAACTACCGTATAGTAGTTTTCTACGATTACACAGACGGCCTTTATAATTGTTTTCTTTATTTGACAGTAAAATCTTATATCGCTGAAATCACAGTTGTTTGGAAGTGTGATATATACAGGCACGAATGCATAAATCACAGCAGAGAGAAACGACTCGCTTCAATATTATGATATTTTCGTCACAGGAGAAACGAATGCATAAATCCTTCTTCTATTTCTTCACGTTGCTAGATATTTTCGTCAGTCATCTCCTAATTTCCGTTTCAATATATTAAAATAAAGGCTCAAAACTGATGATTGTGTCATCCTGGTAAACATAGACTGGTTGTTTTGCTACTAAAATGGCTGAATACAGTTACCATTAGACTTAGTCACTTAGACAATTGTGTCAGAGATTTAATTAACATGTTACGATTATTCTCGCTCTTCCATCGTCTAGCTCTCTTCTTCTCTTCCACTCCGCCTCGTCTCTTCTCCATTCCTTCCGCAGTCTAGATCCCAACCCTCTCTCCACCGCCACTAGATCTGGACGGTGTTACTCTGCTCCTATGCAAATTTCAACTTCGCGTGTTCCGATGCCTGTTGTTCTAGCCGAAGCTATTCTAGACAATTCATCGATTCCCTTTTAAGAGAAATCTCAGGTTCTATCGATTCCTGTTTGGACTCACTTTACTCACATCCATCTTTTCTGCAACCATGATTGAACTGGATTGGCTAGCTATCTGGTGGGCAAGTTGAGATGTTTTGGTGCAAACACAGTAGACGGGAAAAGATTAGTGTATGCTTCTATTTAACCCAAAAAATGGATTAACACCCTGAATCAAGTGTGAAAGCACTAGTGCAGATAATCAACAGCACAAATCTCAGATAAACAACAAATAAAAAGCAGAAGCAGCAAAAGAGACACATAATTTTTATAGTGGTTCAGCTGACTCTGGCCTACGTCCACTTTAATCAATCTTTATTATGATTATACTAGTTGAATCTCTCTAGATATCGACTAGTTAGTCCTTAGATCTAAGTTACAATAAGTTAGAATAAGCACAAGTACAAGGGTTGACTAGAGAATCACAGTAATCCCCTTGATGACTGTTGTGAGGGAGATGAAAGTTGAAGAAGTAAAGGAATTCCAATTGAGTAATGACAGCTCTCTCTCCAGAAAAGATCCATATCTAGTTGCAGGTTGGTGAATATTTATAGGGGGATTTAGTGAGTATTGGGCCATAAGTCCAAGTGCAGAAGAGTCCAGTTATTATGCCAAGTCATCACCGAAAATCTCAAATCAATCCGAGTCATTTCTATGGATCGCTAGCTCTCCATAGAAGATGGATCGCTATCTATTCATCAATTTAGCGTATTTTTCTAGCAGAAGACTTTACTTAGTGCTACGATGGAGCTCGGAACGTTTGAGGGCTATCCGACCTATCTTAATGGATCGCTAGCTATTCATAGGTGATGGATCGCTAACTATCTATCTACTTAGCATATCTTTGAGTGATTTAGTTTGGTTGTCTTCCTATCTTCTATTTAAGTGTTTTGTTCAAATATCAAATCGTTTGGAGTTCGTTTGATCATCCGTCTTCATGAGTCATATGGTCTAGAAGAATCGTCCATAACTCACTCAATACTTAACCAAATCACATGAAACTTCACACATGCAATGTAGATGAGTAGGAGTCTCCCTTATGGATCATAGGTCATGAGGTCCAATCCTCGTGGATCGGACCCCGATGGATCAAACTGGCCTAATCTGGAGAAGAATCATCCACAACTCGCTCAAAACTTAACGAAACCAGATGAAACTTTGTAGGTACTCTCTCTAGGATGTGTGGGACATACCCTATAAATTTCAGGTTATGGGGCCCAACCTACATGGATCGTTAGTGATCCATCTAGTTAAGTTGCTAGCGGTCCATCAAACAACCTTCAAATGATCCCATTTTTTCTATGAGCCTTCTTATTTGTCTTCTAAGTGTTCTTCCAAAATTTCAAGTTAATTTAACTCTGTATGAGTTCTCTAGGTCCGTTTTAAGTTAGCTGCTTTGGTCAAAAAGCGGGTAAACATTTGCCCTCAAAGTACGCCTTTTGAATGAAAGGTGTGATTTGCTTAAGTACAAGTTCCTATCTCCGTTCTTCGATAGTTTAGCTTTCCAGCTGCTTCAGCCTTAGTGAATCATCTAGTTCCTTCGGATTCTCTTGCCAATCACGAGTCGTTCCAAACCTGTTACAGTCTAAGACTCTAGACTCTACCTAAGTGTAATCTATACATCACAATCATTCCGATTTCATTTGGAGTTATTACATCATATATCTGTAATTAAATCACATGTTTCCAATTACATCACATATCTCCAATTACATCACGTATCTCTAATTATCTCATGTTCAGTTGGGATTTACATCATTATCATTTTGCTTCTCATTCAGAGTTGTTACATCATATATCAAAATCACATCATATATCAGATCACATCATATATCGAAATCATCCTGTGTTCATCCAGGATTTATCAATTTTATTCTATTTATAAGGCATTTAAATCCTTTTATTAAATCAAATATGTTTTAAGGCTCGATCTCTCTTGATCGTTTAAGTTTAATGCGCGATCTCTCAGGATCGTTTAATATTTAGTTTAACGCGCGATCTCTCCGGACCGTTTAATGTTTTAAGTTAAGAGAGGACGATCCCTCCATATCGTTTTTTGTTAAGTTAAGGGGGATTAAGTAAGCACATCCGCTCACTCTTCGGCGAGGGGACTTACTTCTTGCACTCCGGTCTCGTTTCCCCAGTCGGGACTCCATGGCGTTCAATATCGTGCAAGTTCATCTAAGGAGACTTTCACCTTGCACTCTGATCCCATGTCGGGACTCTAAGGCGATCAATATCGTACAAGTCCATCCACTCGCTTTTCCAGCAAGAGGACTTGCACCTTGCACTTCGGTTCCGTGGCGGGACTCAAAGGTAGGGGTGTAAATCGGTCGGACCGGACCGGACGGAGGTGTGTTCAGTTTATGTCCTAAATAAAATCGGACCGAACATGGACCGGACGAGATTTATCTTCGTACAAATTTTCTTGTCCTAGCTCGTGTCCTAAATGAAATCGGACGGACTCGTACATGCATTTTTCGGATACGGACCCGAACGGACACGGACGGACAATGCTATTTACATTAAATTTTATGTTGTTTAATAGAATTTCCATCAAATATACTGAACTATAAGAAATTCGGACGAATTCGAACGAACTCGGACCGGACAATATTTTTTCTCGTACAAATTTTCTTGTCCTAGCTCGTGTCCTAAATGAAAATCGAACGGACTCGGACGGACGTATTTCGATTACGGACACGAACGGACATCGGACACTCGTACAAAATTTACAGCCCTACTCAAAGGCGATCAGTATCAGTCATCATAATAAATATGGATTTTTCAAAACTAAAATCAAAACAAATAAGTAGAAATCAAACAAACATGAATCAAAACAAGCATAATTCTTAAATGTTCGTCCCGGTGACCTGACTCAGAGCGTGCCTAGAGACCAATCTAGGTCCCGTACATGTGTAAGCAGTCCGAGGTTATTATTGTCCGAAATAGTCATCTAAGGAATCCGACCCAGCGTGCCTAGGGACCGTTCGGGGCCCCGTACACAGATAAGTGGCATGAGGTTATTATTGTCTAAATACCAAAAGAAAAGTGCGGAAAAAGAAACGAAAAAGCAAACCACGGGAGCCGGATCCGACTTCCATCTACCCCGATCATGAGATAATCTTTCTTGGCTCAAATCCCTGGGTGTTTCTTGATGCATTTGCCATGGATGGTGGCTGTTCTATCCTTAGGAAGAAGCCGTCCATCATCTCCTGTTGTCAAGCTAAGATTCCATCCTGCATCTCTTTCATCATCATTTCCATCTTCTCTCTAATCATATAGTTGGGTTGATGATAATTTGAGGACACATCCTGGCTGCCCCAGGCTTTGGTTGATTTGCTCTGGCTCTAGATCTGGTATTAGGCCTGCTCATCTTCTCCAAGTCTTAAATTCAAAGTTCAAGTTTTCAGATCTAGCCCTAAGTTCTGTTTTCTCAGTGAAAGCACCAAAATGTTAACCCAAAAAATGAATCAACACCCTGGATCGAGTGTGAAAGCATCAGTGCAGATAATCAGCAGCACAAATCTCATATAAACAATAAATAAAAAGCAGAAGTAAGAAAAGAGACACAAATTTTTATAGTGGTTCGAATGACTCTGATCTACGTCCACTTTAATCAATCTTTATTATGATTATACTAGTTAAATCTCTCTGGATATCAACTAGTTAGTCCTTAGATCTAAGTTACAATGAGTCAGAATAAGTCACAAGTACAAGAGTTGACCGGAGAATCACAGTATCCCCTTGATGACTGTTACGAGGGAGAAGAAAGTTGAAGAAGTAAAGGAATTTCAGTATAGTAATGACGGCTCTCTCCCCGAAAATGACCCATCTCTAGTTGCAGGTAAGTGAGTATTTATAGAAGAATTCAGTGGGCATTGGGCCAAAAGTCGAATTGCAGAAGAGTCCAGTTGTTATGTCTAGTCATCACCGAAAATCTCAAATCAATTTAACTCATTTTTATGGATGGCTAGCTATCCGTAGGGGATGAATCGCTACTTATCCATCAACTTAGCATATTTTTCTAGCAGAAACCTTGACTTAGCACTACGAAAGAGATCGGAAAGGTTGAGGGCGATCCGACCTATCTTGATGGATCACTAGCAATCCATAGAGGATGGATCGCTAGCTATCCATAGAGGATGGATCACTAGCTATCTATCCACTTAGCATATTTTTGAGTGACCTTAGTTTGGTTGTCTTCCTATCTTCTATTTAAGTACCTTGTCAAAATATCAAGTCGTTTGAAGTTCGTTTGATCATCCGTCTTCATAGGTCATCTGGTCCAGAAGAATCGTCAATAACTCACTAAATACTCAACCAAATCATACGAAACTTCACACATGCAATGTAGATGAGTAAGAGAGCCTCCCCTATGGATTATAGATTATGAGGCCCAATCCTCGTGGGTCGTACCTGATAGATCAAACTAGCCCAATTCGGAGAAGAATCATCCATAACTTGCTTAAAACTTAACGAAACCAGATGAAACTTTGCAGGTACTTTCTCTAGGGTATGTGGGACCTACCCTATAAATTTCAGATTGTGGGGCCCAACCTACATGGATCGTTAATGATCTATCTAGTTAGGTCGCCAACGATCCATCAAACAACCTCCAAATGATCCTTTTTTTTGTGAGCCTTTTTCTATGTCTTCTAAGTGTTCTTTCAAAATTTTAAGTCAATCCGATTCTGTATGAGTTCTCTAGATCCGTTTTAAGCTAGCTGCTTTGGTAAAAAAAAACAGGTAAACACTTCCTGTCTACCAAGGCACTAATTAAAGTAATGTCGGATAAGCCATTGCCATCCAAATTGAGAGTTAGACCATTCGTGGGTCAAGTGGTTGTAGTTGATGTATCCTATAGTTGGAAGCCAGATTTTTGTACTTGTTGTCACTCTTTTGGGCACTTTGCTAATTCATGCAAGCACGGCTATCCCACCCTGCCGGTTGTGGTTGAGGTCCCTCTCCTTATTCCTTCTATGATACCGATGCTGAGACCTCCTATTATGAAGTGGGTTGCCAAGTCTTCTCAACCTACTCCTTCGCTAGTACATGTCGAAGTTGATGGTCCAACTTCTCCTGTTCATGATACTATTCCCTAGTCGTTCCTCCTGTTCTTGCTACATCCTTGGCTCCAGTCGGTGATATTATTACCTGGGACTCTGGTGAGAAAGCTTGGATCCATGAAACTTCGAAAATGAGATACGCTCCTTTGTGTGATTCTTGTCATAAATTTGTTGGTGAAGAAGAAGGTGAGGCTAGGCGTTTATTTTATCATATTGTGAGGGAAGACCTTTCCCTATGTTCTAATGGTGAACTTAGTGATTTGAATAGGCAAACCTTTTTGGACGTCTCTTGGGATAGAAAATTGATTTTCTGCAACGAATCTTTGGATTTTATTCCTAATCTCGCTTCGCTTTTTTCTGGGTTTGTTCATGTCCTTGGACCCGATTCTTCTAATGATGGTAGTAGATCCTCCTCTTCTGAGGGGAACTGGTCTAGGTATTTGAGAAGTTTAGGCGTGTTGCCTAACTCCGATTTTGTAGCTAGTTTGTTGTTTTTTTCTCTTATCCTACTTGTTGAGACATCTTTGTCTCACACCTGAAATAATTTGTAGTGGTATGACCACTATAAAACCAACTTGCTCATGCAAAATAATAATGCTTTGTTTGCTTGCAAAAAATAAATGACAGAATACTTAATAGAATAAGTAATAAGAGATTTGTATGTTGTTTGCTTTAAAAAATAGTGCTGATTATTTAGCTTCTATTCAGCAAAATCAATCAACAATTACTTTTTGTTTTTTGGTAGAGTCGATTGCTCATTGAAGTAGTTTCTCAATAATGCCTAGATTTTTTTCATTTTTTTATATACATTACTTTCAATTGTATTAAATATAATTCAAACAAGTTGAATTATCAAATTTAGTATTAATTTTCATTTTAGCTCAATCTTTTCCAAGTCCAACTAAACTTTTATCATTTGGTTTTAGTTTTACTGTTGGTAATTTTTCCATCATAGAAAAGCAGTAAAAAATTCACACAAACTGAAAAGTGCATCATGATGCCTACAAATAACTATCAAGCTCATTATTAAGAATGAAAAATACGTGTAAGTTTGACTTAAAGAGAAATATAATGTGTAAACCAGTCCAAATAAACAAACAAATAATTTCGAAGGACTAAATAAAAAAATGTGACATCTTTTGTGTTAAAATGAAAAGAAAAGAAACTTTGATATCAATCCTTCAAATTGACAAAGAAAAGTAAAATAAAATATGTGATTTGCATGATGGTTGCATCAAAGAATAATCAATATTAACAACGACGGATAATGGCGTCAAAATAACCATTTATGTTAATACAAATAATATTTGAAGTGTTCAACGATTAACATTTTAAAGCAACCTTAATATGTTGAATATTGTAGCTACTCAAGGTTCAGATTAGTGCTTTGGCTGTGGACATGATATTAGTTACACCATTTGGATAAACACTTACAAGAGTGATGTATGGTTGTGTAATAACATGCTCAACCTTTGTTTGTGCAAATGTCTAAACCAATTATGCCATCTTTAGTGGTAATTATATGTGAAAATATTATTGCCAGTTTAATAAGAAGTAAACCACCTAGTCTTAACTTCCTCTGGTTCGGTGTGGCCAACCAATCAAAACACAAGAATTTTTTTAGAAAAATATTCTCTCTTCAAGTGGATTTTGCAAAATTTGTAATAAACTTATCTTCTCACATCGAGACAGGGGAAGTTGGAACCAGGTGATTTTCTCTTAATAATGTTATTACTAATCATGTTAAGATTTGTTTTGGTTGCTTCAATACAGTTGATGCTCTCAGGATAATTGGAACAAAATTGGAAATATCATGGAATTTCGCAGTAGATCCATGTAGCGGAAAAGAAGGATGGGTGCAGATTAATGATACTTCGGTTGGTAAACCCAGCGTAAAGACTCTTACATGTGACCGCGACCCAAACACTGATATTTGTTATGTCATTAGCATGTAATATTTTAATACACATGTCGGCTATTTGAATACAAAATAAAATGCAATTGATGGGAATCAATGGTCCATTCAACAATGTAGATCCACTATATCTACATTTTGACAACCCTTAAACATCATGTTAATATTTTACTTCTATGTATAATTATTTGTAATTTGGTGAAACAGTGAGCTTAAGAAATTGAATTTAACCGGGGTGCTACCAGCAGAGTTTGCTAACCTAACCCGTTTAACGAATCTGTAAGTTTTCCTACGTACGTTTATTCTTATTCTTAACCTGTAATAAAATCCTTAATTCAGTTTGACAATGTTTTATTGCTTTAATTTATTTGGCTTATTTTCCACGTAAAAGTCACTTTTTTATTCGTTGCGGTTTTTCATTTCTATATTCGTTACATATTTATGGTTTAGTACAACAGCTAATTTCTAAGTTATACATAATTGGGTGCGCCGTTGATAATTATAACTTCATTTTTATTGAAATTCAGTGATCTCGCTCGGAACTATTTAACTGGAACAATTCCTGCAGAATGGGGTTCTCTTCCACTCGTCAATCTGTATATTTTCATCGCTATATATTGCCTTTTGATGATTTAAAGAATTCAATTTATTTGAATTGCAAAATTTTAATTGATTGTTGCTGGCAGGTCACTTTCGGGGAATCGTGTTTATGGAAGAATACCAGATGAAATAGGAAACATATCAACTCTACAATCTCTGTAATTCTTTTATACCAAAGTTTTATTCAGTCCATTACGCTGCTTGTACTTTTCCTTATTCCTTATTGAGAAACGAGGGTAACAACAATTCACACGCTCTTATAATTATATCTTTGTCTATATTTTATTATCTTCACTTCACTTCACTTCTTGCTTTTCATTTAGAAAAATAGTCACGGTGCCTTTTCATTTTGTAACACTTTCTTCTTTAATTTCTTTTTCTTAGTAATGCTACCACTTGATTATGACAGTGTGATCAAAGAAAACCAATTAGAAGGTCCACTTCCCGCAACTCTGGGCAAACTTACCGAGTTAACTCGACTGTCAGTATACCCTAAAGAAAATTTTATTCCAATAATGTGAAAAAATTATTGATTGTTGCATTCAGGCTTTTATTATACCATTCATACAGGTATATTGCTTCCAATAATTTCTCTGGTGAGTTACCAGAGTCACTGGGGAATCTTAAGAAATTGTCCACCTTGTAAGTTAACAATTATATTGTATTTTTGGTATTTTATTTATTTATGAATTCACTATTCATACATTACATCATGGATCCACTAGTTGGTCTTACTAGTCGGTATTGCTGATACACATGTTAAAATGGTTGTCCAAAGCATAGTTTGGTGTTCAATATTTCTAATATAGCTTAAAATATCCACGAGTGGGTGTGCTTGGGATTTAAATCCACAACTGGTGGAAACCTACTAATTTGTTTTCATCTCGCTTCAAGCCTTTCCAAATACATGCATATTGATATTATATATAAAACTTGTATGTAATGGAAAATGTTGTTAAGTGCTTACACCTTTCTTATTAATGTAATAATGTTGTTGCTACATGTTAATAACTTTCTTTATTTATAAATTAATCTGCAGTATTATGGATGGAAATCCAATCTCTGGAAAAATTCCTGATTTTATTGGTAATTGGACCCAACTCAATCGATTGTGAGTGTAAACCATTACTTCATGTAGACTTTCTCCATTATAATTAGTTTCATTTTAGAAAATTATAATTCTCAATTTATTCTTTTACTTTTGCAACGTATTTACAGAGATATGCAAGGAACATCCTTGGAAGGCCCATTTCCTCCTAGTTTTGCTAACTTGAGCTCAGTAACTGAACTGTAAGACCGTTCGTTTGAAAATGACTTGAATTCTGTAGTTAAAACAAATTGTCCTTTTTATACTACCTTTTCTTCTTCTTTTTGTTTTTGTTTTATGTTTTTTTTTTTATGAAATATAGGAGAGTCAGTGATATGAGAGGGATCACGGATTTTCCACCACTTCAGAATATGAAAAAGATGCACCATTTGTAAGTTTCCATCAGGTGTTAAACCAAAAATTGCAGGCACATGTCATTATTCTGAGTTTTTATAATGCATGATATGATACAGGGTTTTGAGAAATTTGTTAATATCTGATCGGATCCATGAGTATATAGGTGGATTTTCTAATTTGAAGTCACTGTAAGTTTCTCATTTCACTTTTATTAGAATACATATTTTTACCCATTGCGAATTGCTGAGACGAGAAATTTTTTTTTATGCACCGTCATGCCTTATAACATCTTTCCAGGGACTTGACCTTCAACAATCTCAGTGGAAATATTCCTGGAAACCTCGGCTTATTGCCAAAAGATAGTTACATGTAATTAACATAATTTCTTCTTTAAAAATAAATAAACAAATATTTTCAAGCTTTTCTCCGTACCACTACCGTTTATGATTGATGGAAAAAAAAACTGAATTCTTCCTATATTTCATACTTATGTAGTTATCTTAGCAATAACAAGCTAAATGGAAACATACCTGAATGGATGTTGTCGAGGCGTAATGTGTAAGTTATTGCTCTCAGTACTATCTCAAGTGTACTCTGTAGTCATAATAGCAATGAACGTCTATACTGCAGAGATATATCATATAATAATTTCACTGTGGACTCTTCTACACCTGACTGCCCCGATGGCTCTACGTAAGAGACTATATTTCTTTATTGCGTTGACCAATATTCATCCACCCTGGCTAAAAGTGTATCTGAACTTACATACCTTTCTTCTGTATTTGCAGGATTTTAACTTCTAGTTTCACATCAACAAATAGTAATCCGTAAGTTCTACAACTTGTGTTACAACAATTCTGCTTTTAGAAGAAGAATGATTATAGTTTTAATAACTCAATGTTTCACATATGCTGCACCACCATATTATTTTTATGGATAGCTAGAGTTTGCCCGTTAAACTCTTGACCAACTTTGAGTTTAGACCAACTTTGGTTTCATCCCTTATTCTCAGTTTTGGTACATGAAAAACACTTTTTAAAAAACATACTTTAAATTACACATCTATTTTTTTTTGAGATAAATTACAGCTCTATTTTAATTTCAATTCAGAAACTTCAAATATTTGCATATTTCTCCAAAAATATTTGCAGAGTTCTCCATAAATATTCTAAAGCTTAAAAATTATATGATGCTAAAGGAGCCGCGACTTTGGCTAAGGGCGCCGCGATTGATGGTTGAACGTTAAACCACCGACTGTGCAAGGTATGATGGTTTAACGCAACCCTAGTAAGGCACGACCTGCGTTCAACCGTCGACCGCGACGCTCCTAGCCAAAGTCGCGGCGCTTTTAGCACTACACTAAAATCAAAGTTTTTTTTTCAAATTTTGTTTTTGATGAGGGGCGACTGTGTATTTAGAAATTTAAAATGGCGTTCTTACGAAAGTTCCCTTATTTTTATTTACACAACATATGTTATGGTGCGTTCGTTTGTTAAATGAAAGTGACGTTTGAAAAGGACGTGAAATAAGATTGTTTAACGAAATGAGATTGCGTTCTTTTATCGCGAAAAAGACATTTGAAAGCGGTATTTGAAAAAGCATGAAAACTGATTATTAATTTAGTTATTACAAATTATATTATTAATGTATCTGTATTGTTTTAAAATAGATGTATTTTGATAATGTAACTTAATTCAAAAATTTGATAATTCAACTATAATAATGATACATATACAACTACACTAGCTGTTTTCCGCAAATTTTCCACGGTATCAGGACATGCTCAGAGTAGATTCAGATCAGAGAAACTGGACTACAAAATTATGAAAGAATCGATTAAAAGCTCAGAAGATGCTGAGACAAAAGACGGAGAAAAATTGTATAAGTCTTGAGAAATCAAAACCAATCGGTATCAAACCAAAAGATACGGGGGACCCACTTTAAGCTACCTGTGATGTTACTTACAACATTACAGAAAGACAAGTTTTGGATGAGCAAACCAAACAAGTCAGCACCAACCAAGACCAATCAGTACCGAGAGGTTTCTACATATCAAAGTTGTTGAATTTGACTCGGTCTTCATGGCAGGAATTCGGATCTGAATGTCTACTCCTTTAAATTGATTATGCTGACTCTAATAGGAGGATTCACCTATAAATATCAAGCCTTTATCAATTAGAAAAAGACCTTTTGACCTTCTTCTTTCTCATAAGACTTTGTGTGAAACCAGGATCTATTTAATTGTAACTTGAAATTCCATTGTAAATTGTGTATTTCAAAGAAAATTCATTGATAAAAACAACTAAGTGGATGTAGACTGGAGATTTCACCAAACCACTATAAAAAGATTGTTTTTGCTCTTTCTTTCTTGGTTTTCTTCTTTTTCTTCGTTTTTGTATTTAATTCGTTTTTGATTGATATCGGGGTGTTTGCACATTTTTGATGCAAACATTTTTGTGTTTCGTTAAGAAAAACTTGAGATCTGAGCTATTGAAGACGAAGAACCTACTATAAGGAAGCCATTGCTGAAGGAGTCAAGTAAAGCATGGGGCAACTAGAAGGTGTCCTCTAGTTGAAATCCACCTTCGATTCCTATGACTAGAGAGGATATGAAAACAAGGATGATAGAGATGCAAACAAGTTTGTTAGTTCGACAAGAGGAAATTTTGAATGGATTCTTTCAAAGAATGGAACAACAAAGAGCAGCCAGAGTTGTTGGAAATCAGAATTAGAGGCCAGAAAATGAAGCAGATGCTCTGGGAAACGAGAGAAAACGAGATAGATGCAACCCTCCAAAACTCCAGCTGATCGGTACCGACTGGTCCAGACCGGTCGGTATTGACCGATATAGACATGAGGTAGGGTCGATGTGGGTCTTGAGCAAGATGGAGTACGTCACAAAGTTGATTTCACGCTTGAGATTCATGGTTGTAATGGAAACTTACAACAACATGGAAGAGAACCGAAATGTCTTCGTAGGAACGAGGGGCATGATGAAGCTTTGAATTAAGAGCATGTAGAGCCTTAGAGATTTCACTGAATCATGATGATAGAATTGTTGATTGGATACGGCATGTGCTTGGAGATGGAGCCTCGGACCAGAGTTGGAGGATGTGAACATAAATCCCTTCATCCCAAACATCTGATATGATAGGAATCCACCTGATTTCAAGCCACGGGCATAACAGAATGACTAATCTTACAATCCGTTTAATCAGATACATCCAACACATGAGAGTGTTAGGGAGCATCAGAGGAGATAATGGGATAGTGTTTTCCATTGTTTTTGAAGGATTGGCTATTATGTGGTTTCGCAAATTTGATAATGGATCCATAAGCACATGGAACGATTTAGTTGAAAGATTTATAAGCCAGTTCAGAGTTGACATCATTCAACCAAAGAATGTGATGACGTTTTCGAGTGTGAAGCGGAGGAAAAATGAAACTTTACGGAGTTACCTGACTAAATTCAACGCAGCAGCCGCTGCAGTATAGAAACCAGACCCGTTAATTGTTTTTATGGCGATGGTTGCCAAGTTGCTAATAACTAATAAGACTGGTATTAAGAAGACATTGGAAATGGATCCATCAGTGGATCCCGTAGATTTTTTTACTTTCAAGCTGAAAGATATTTGCATCAAGAAGAGGCAGAAGCCGAGAATGGTGATGTTAATGCTGTAGAGGATGATGGACCATCCAACACAAGATTTGGAAAAGATAAGGGAAAAAGAAAAGCTGATGATAGCTTTGGAGCTTTAAAATGACCAAAGAGGGAATCAAAACTTTCCTTTTACACTGATATGACTGAGACCTTGGAGAGGATCTACCTTGATACCAAGTGGAAAATTTCATACAGAAAACCCCTGAGGAGAGAGCCCATGGAGTGGAAAAGGAAAACTGAAAAGTTATGCCTATTCCATAGGCTGGATGGGCACGAGTCGAACGAGTGTAGACACTTACAGGAATTGATAGGGGAACAAGTTTGGAGTAACCGGTTGCAATAGTATGCGAGGAAACGGTTAACAGTGGCACAAATCGCAATGGTGCAACTAGAGCGACCACTAGCTATGATGGATCTGGGCCGAGGCATGGTTATCACATGATCAAGGTGGATTGAAATGAGGTTTATTTTCTACATTTTGTTTTTTTGTTTCAAATAAACTACAAAGGATTGCTAGCAGGCTACTTACACATGTACGCGACCTCGATCGTCCATAGGCATGCTTTGAGTTAAAGCTTGAGAGTAATCCTCGATTGAACTATTTGCTTAGATTACTACTAGATTGACTTTGATTTTGACTCTACGTATAACTCGACGATGGACATTATTTAAATATATATTATTTAATTTTGGTATTGCTATGGGAAGCCCACCAACTGGATTATCCCTTATACTTGATACTTAAATTGATGAATTATGGTTTCCCGACCGAAGAGACAGACAATTAACTGTAAAATGCAAGTCCTCTCGTCGAAGAGTGGGTGGATGGACTTGTATAGGATAGAGAGTCCCTTTATCGGAGAGTGGGCGGATGGACTCGTTTTAAACATTGAGTCCCTTCATTGAAGAGTGAGTGGATGTGCTCAATATTGATTTTTATTTACCTAATCTGGATAGCTTAAAAATTAAGATATGAACACTTTTTGATTTGGAATGATATTGATAAGGATGATTGGATGATTGATAAGTAGCATTTCCTCGATCCGTTTGGAATGCTAGGAGATATTAAATGATTTATAAGTAATGCTTCAATCGGGGGCATGATTTATGATGCACAATAGCATGATATATGATCTATGATATGATAAATCCTAGAGAATGCAGAATGATAATGATTAATAATGGACATTTTAGGTAAGGATTTGAGTCGTTAGCCACGATCGGTCTAGAATGATATTTGATTTGCAGGTGAATCCGAAAGAACTGGATGATTCGTCATAATTGGTCCAGTAGATAGTCAAAGAGAGCAACTCATGACAATTTGCTAGTCTCGATACATGTTCTTGAGCAAAATACGCTTTATATTCACAAAAGCGCATGCTTTGGGGGATAAGTGTTTCCAACAAATTTTCCAATCTCAGAACAGATTCAGATTAAATAAACTGGACTGCAAAATGGTGAAAGAATAGATTAAGAAGCTCACAAGATACTGAGACAAAAGCCGAAGAAAAGTTGGATAAGTTTTTAGAAATCAAAACCGGTCGGTATGGACAAAAAACAGTCGGTACAAACCAAAACCAGTTGACACCGACTAAAAGATACGGAGGACCGATTTTGAGCTACTGGTGATGCTACTTACAAATCTGAAGAAAAAGACAAGTTTTGGATGAGCACGCCAAACCAGTCGGTACTGAAAGGATTTTGCGTATCAAAATTATCGATTTTGACTCGATCTTCATGGTTAGAATTTCAGATCTAGATGTTTACTCCCGACTCTAATGAGAGGATTCACATATAAATACCGAGCCTTCATCAACTAGAAAATGACTTTTTGATCTTTTTTTTCCTCATAAGATTTGAGTAAAACCGGGATCTACTTGACTGTAACTCGAAATTCCATTGTAAATTGTGTATTCTAGAGAGAATTCATTAATAAAAACAACTAAGTGGATTTATGCCAGAGATTTTGCTGAACCACTATAAAAATATTTTGTTTTTGTTCTTCATTTCTTTGTTTTCTTCATTTTTATATTTTTTTATTTCTTCTTATTTTGATATTGGGGTGTTTGCCCACTTTTGGTGCAAACACTAGTACAACTATTTCGAATTACAGATACAATAAAGATACATGTGCAATTACAAAATACAAATTACTAGTGTTATGCAAACAGTTCCTAACGTAGTCCAGCAGCAATTAGTTCATTTCGTATACTATCTCAAATGATTGTCAGGAATTTATTGCATTTCTTTCAACTCGTTCACGATTGTTATTCCCAGATTTTCGAATATTATAGTACTCTTTTAGAAATTCTTCCAGAACTAGATCGAGATCATCATCATATGCCATAAATTTTTGGTTTACTTCGTTGCTTCATTATATGAAATTGTGAAATTAGTGCATCCCACCCTATCCTTCCAAACGTAAAAATCCAATTTACTTTAATTTTATCTACACAACATATATTAAACTTTTCAAACTCTCTGCCCTTATATACAGTAAAAGATCTAGAACTTGTTTTCTACCATTTGTTAATGTATAAAGTAGGGCTGTTATGGTAAAAGATCCAGAACTTATTTTCTACGATTAACTAACGTATATAAAGTAGGGCTTTTTATTGTAATGGTAAAATTTCCATTACCATACCAATACCAAGCAATTGGTAATCAATATTGAGCTACATGGGTATGAGTATATGAATGTCATCGGTATGGTAATGGTAAATTTACTAGTGTTAATGACAAATGTAGAAGTAAAGAAATGTCAAAATCAATGATAACGGTAAATTTATTAGTCATATTAATTATATTATTTTGACTATTTTAATTAAACCTAACCATGAAAATTTTGAAAGATTTATGAGATTTTAAGCCGATCTTTGTTATATTATTTATGGTGATATTTTATTTTTACTTTATTACCTGCAAAATGTTTATATAAACATTAACTGAGTTAGAATTGGCAACAAAATATTTTATCATTATCAAAATCTTAATGTAATAAAATTATAGTTTCTTCCTGTATTGGTAAATTTACTATCACCAACCAACGAATACCAGTTTATCGATATACCAATGAAATTTTTACTGGCACTAATGGTAAAGTATTGACACTCATTTTTGATTTAACAATAGTATTGGTACAGTATCGGTTTTTTGTATCGGTAACTGTTACCAATAGATAGTAGGGTCTAAGATAAGGCATATGCATGAAGTTTTGTTGCAAGTGAAACATAGATGAATTTCCTCAAAATCAACTGTTACTTATCCCATATCTTTCTCATTTTCACAGGATATCACCTTGTCATCAGAGAAATTACCCATGTCCGGAGAAACCAAGAAGTGAGTTTTTTGCGAATAGTGAATTTCCTTCAATTGTTTTCCCAACAACAATTGTTTAGCGGCTTTAACCACAAAATTATCTTACGATTACTGCTTCAACAGATTACAAATTGTTCATAAATTGCGGTGGTAGCGAAGTGACCGTTGATGGAAATGACTACGAAGAAGATTCAGCTCCAAATGGAGCATCAAGCTTTCACTCTGTCCGTCACAAGTGGGCGACGAGTAGTATAGGCTTATTTACTGATAATACCAATGGTGCTAATTACATTGCTACGAACAATACAGTGCTAAATATGTCCAACCCAGATTTGTACACAAAAGCTCGGCTTTGTCCACTTTCTCTTAGATATTACGGTCTTTGTTTACAGAAGGGATTCTATAATGTTAGTCTCCACTTTGCAGAAATAATATTTATCGATGATAAGTCATACTTCAGTGTTGGAAAGCGATTATTTGATGTGTTCATTCAGGTATTTTTTTTATTAAGTTACTCCTGGGACTACTTCTTCAGGCCTTATTTTTGTTTTGGTTCTGCAAATTAAGCTTCTATTGTCAAATCCAATAAGAATAACCATATAAAATAATCATCATTATATGGATGAAGATATCACAGTTTGAGATGATTTTAAAGTGCTTTGGTACATATTAATGGACCTTAAAAACATCCTAAACTTATATGACTAACTAGAAGTAGGTATGATTTTTTATTACTTCCACTTTGTATGATTACTTCTAGGCCATTTCCTATGTAAGATATGAACACCTATGGAAACATTTCTTTATATTGGATTTACTCGTAATTTTGTAGAATAATTAATGTGGAATGGCGGTTGCTATTGCTTTGCTTGCTTTGACCAACCTGTTAATTTTCTATTTTATGGTTAAATATTCATGCTCACTATATCCATTTGTTTCATATACAAAGTTGTACTATATCCATTTGTTTCATATACAAAGTTGTGATAAGTATACTTACTTGCAACTGCTGTTTGTTATCAAATGCATATAGAAAAATCAACTATTGTTTACTTTATGTAGAAATTCACATCCCACGCTTGCCAATAAATGAATGAAATTAAATTCTTTTGAGTGTCTCATGGGTGTTCATGTGTATACATGCAGGGAAAAAAGGTTTTGCACGATTTTGATATAGCAAAAGAAGCAAATGGAACTGGTAAGAAAGTAATAAAGTCATTCAATATCAGTGTGGATGATGGTACTTTGGAGATTCACTTGTACTGGGCTGGGAAAGGCACAGGCTCCATTCCAGAAAAAGGTGTGTATGGGCCTCTTATTTCTGCCATTTCGGTCATAAGTAAGTTGAAATGAAACATCATTCCTGTTTCCTTGTTCCTCTTTTTGTAAATACTATTTTCCGAATGAAGTTGTAGGTCTAAATTTGTCAGTTCAACTATTGTAGATTACAATCCAGTTTTGGATTCGGATAAGTTATCAGTTGGAGCTATCTCAGGGATTGTTGTTGGTGCTTGTGCAGCTCTATTGTTGATATCCATCATAGTTTGGATTTGCTGGAGAAGGAAATATGTTATAGACAGTGGTAAACTAAACTTCTTTTTCTTTACTTTCCTAATTTTTTTAACATCAACAACATCTCTCCTTTTTGTCTTAACTTATCTTGAAGAATCACTCTTTCACTAATCAACAAAATATTTTGTTCAATGCTATGTTAGAGAAAAATTTATGGGGCACAAATCCCTAATTGTGAGGAAAATGTAAACACTAAGATCTAGAATCACAGGTTCGGAGACCAATAGATCTAACACAATGAATACTCAACGATAGAAACAAAAATAAACGAGAAACAAACAAATTTGATCCAACTTTCTTTTATTGCTTTAATTTGAGGATATATAAGAGAGATATAATTAGATAGTGATTTAATATTGAGAAATTATATCTTTAATCACTAATTACAAGAGAATTTAATTCAATCTGAAACAATAATAAGTTTGTAGATGTTTGTAGATTGATTTTCCATAGACTCTTTTGATGCAGTTTATAATGGAAAATTGATTGTAGAAGAAGAAATCCTGAAATATCCTTAGAAATATAAGATTTAACCAAGTTTTCTAAATAATAGGCTCAAATTTGGAACACTTAGGTAGTGTTTGACTTAAAAACAAGTTTTGTGTTTTCAATATGTATGTCAAATGACATGGAAAAGAATGAGGAATTAGAAAATCCTAGTTATTTCAACAAAGGAGAGGAGGAAGGAAGAATATAGTTTCTAATATTTTCCGAACGATGAAAAAATTTCATTTTCAATTTTATATATTGAAATCATTTTCCAAATCAACCGTTTTCCATATCCTTTTCTTCCATGTATTTTAAAGTACACGTTGAAAATGCAAAACACAAAACTTGTTTTCAACCAAATGCTACCTTTTAAGTTTTGGAATGCTTCTGAGGAGTTCAAATCTTAAACCACACTATACACATCTTCTAACTACAACATCTTACATATACGAACATCATATTGCAAACTGCTTGAGCTATCGGAGAGCTACATCAATTCTCATCAAGAATAACAGAAAGATATTGGATTCACACATTAAGGCACCATTAACTTTGTGTCAAGCTAATCAAGTTTGAGCAGAACTCAAACTTCTCGCAACCTTCTCTTTTAAGCATAAAAGAGACTATGCACAAGCACCATGCAAGAATCATCTAACTTTTCACTCTAGTCGATGTAGGAACTCGCCTTTAGATAGAATAAACCAATAGCTCAATGAAGAACTATGTGGTACAAACAACTTCATCATATATTGGGCAAGACATACTTGGTATAACATCCATCTCACAGTCTCCCTCCCAAGAGTTTTCTCTAACTTTTCCAAATCCACAAAGTCAAACTCATCTCCAAGCTCTGCAACACTAAGTGTAAATGTTGCTAAATAACCATCATGATCTTGCTCACAACAAAAGCTCACCAGATTATCAAACCATTTAGGCATATTTTGTTCTTCAAGCGGCTTTGACTGAGCCCGAGCTGTACCTTGAGTTTGAATCTTTGCACTATAACTCTCACCAACCATGTTGTCATCGGTCACGCCACTGTCATTCCGTATATGGAAAGAAATTGATGAGTTACTCTGTCATGTTTGATAATATTTTATTCTCATCCTGTCATCGATTTATATAAGTTTCACGTTTAACAAAGACTTTCATCTATCCTCACGTGCATTTTATTCACAATACGCACGGTTGCTAAACACCACAACTTATACCATTTCACTTCTTTATTATAACTTTGCAAAATTTGCTTGCTTCCCCTAGACTGGAATTTATATGGATCGTTGGTTTGGTATATTGCAAAAGAGAAGCTATATCAGAGCACTAATAGTAATAACTCACAGTGGAAATAAGTAAATATAGTAGATCATAATAATTACTGGTCCAGAATTGACACCTCAAATATCAAGTGCCTCAGCCAAACCACTGTTCGAAAACAATACCCGTACCTGTCATTCTAAATCCTTTGGGTTGTAATGAGGAGGGGTCAGAACAACGTTCTGGTGACTGACAAATTATATATTTTATACATAACACTAGCTTATGCCGATTGTTCACCATTTCTTGTTATGTTAGATTTATCATTAGTCGCTACGACTCCATCGTTGTGTATGAACCGTTCCCATCTACATATCTACAACATGTGGATCTATAATATTTATAAGTATATATATCCTATCGTCCACTAATAGACATGCTATCGCCACCAGTTCTGTAACGATTCAGAATTTCACCGCTTTAATTTGTGAATATTTGGTTAATTTGAATGTTCAAATAATGAGTTTTATAATTAAGTCCGTGCAATGGGAACGGCTCGTATTGGTGATAAATAATGATGGTGAAATAGTTTATAAAATTTGTTTACATAAATATTTAGTTCGAAGAAAAATCGAAAATGTGATCGGAATTCATTTTCTGAAATTTTTGACTTTTCATCGAATAAAAGTTGTCGGAAGATGTTGTGAACTCTATAGCATGAATAGATACATACATGTATAAATAATTTAGCACATGTTAGTATATAGGCATATATAGACTTAGGTTTAAATGAGTTTAATTTTCAATTGTAAAGCAATATAATTAAAATGTGTTTAAACATGACATGACATTAGGAGGAAACATGTCTAAACAAAGTTCACATGCATTTAATTCATGTTGGCTAACCATGATGGGGACATGCTTTACACGTTAGCAAGGAGGGAGGGAGGGAGCAAGGTGAGGTCACACTAAGGTAGTTGAGGGTAAAGTACTAAAGGCTAGTTTGGTAATTCACTTAATGTAATTCGTATAAAAACCAATTTCCTAGTACTTTTCCCATTCTTCATTCTCATTTCTTTATTTCAAAACCTTATTTCTTCTTTCCTAAGCTCTAAAATATTTTCCATCCTCCTTAGTTTCCAAAGTTAAAAACCACATTTTTTCCACTTTAAATTACTAAAACTTTGTTTAAACATCTTTTACTCCTCCTCTCTTCTCAAAAGCAAGCCCTAGCCTCCCTTTTCTTTTCATGGCCGAACCATACATGTACTGGGTGAACCATAAAGCCACCTTCAACCCAACAAAAACATGTTTTACTAAAGAAAAAGTAAAAGGCCAAAGTCGTATGCAAGTTTTGGTACAATGTACTTTAAGTTAGTAAGCTTTGGTTGAGTAAAAAACAAAGTTTGAGAACTCGGTTTCGGGAATTTGAAATTTTATCGGTTTCGATCAATTTCGGAATATTGAAAGTTTCGGTTTATGTTTCGGTTTCGGTCATGATATTGGATTTTTGTATTTTTAATGAAAAAATAATAATAATGTTGCAAATCTATATACAAATATAGTCCATAAAAAGACAATGATGCAATATATAACATAAGTCCAAAACATGTTTTCTATAATAATACAAGTCTAACAATACAAGTCAAAGGCACAAGTCCAACAATACAAGTTCAAGGCATGTTTCCTATAATTTCAGCTTAAATTGAAATTGAAAAGGAAGTAGCCCAAGTAACATTTCTATTTTTATTAACTTCCAGCCGATTTAATAATCTTCAGCTCATTTAATTAATCTTCAGCCCATTTCCATTTCAATTTCAACTTTACTTAACCCTAGTTTTGTTGCGCTGCTGCTCATTCATACAAAACAAAAAATGACATCAAATCAAAGCGAACAAAATTTCTTACCTGCGATGTTCAAATTTGGTCGAATCTCCTCTACAATGAATTTGGTAGACGCCTCTCTCCTTGAATTTTGTCGAAGCTCCGTGATGCTCGAACCGCTCAAGAATTTTTTCGTAGCTCCTCTGCTCGAATATCTTACATGTGAGGTTTTTGTCGCTAATCTTCTCTTCCTCTTACTGCAACAACTCCGAAATTTTTTCCTTTTGATTTTTTTAAAACGGGACAGGATTTTGATCTAATCCCATCCCGCCTTCGGTCGGAACCGATCTGAGATGGTCGGAATCTCGTGGTTCCAGCCGGAACCTCACATCATGGTAAAAACTCATTTCTTTTTGGAAAAGTTTCAACATTTACTAAGTTGTTAGTTATTGTTGAATATAATTAGTTATTATTGGATTATAATGATGTTTGGGTTTGGTATATATTTGCTTGAATGTCATGATGAATATAGACTTGAAATGAAATCTAAATTTGGAATTAGTTAGAAAGTTTTGATCTTTGTTTATGGCTTATTGTTATGTATTGTAAATGTAGGAACTTGTGTTGATTAATGTATGCTAAAAACGGCAGCACTTAAAGTTGTATATGCTAAAAGTTAGCATTTTAACTTGTTAAAGCAACTTGAGATTTCCTTGGAAAACAAATTATGTTTATTTTTTAAATTTCTAAAAAGAGATTTCAAGTTTCTAACTTTATTTAGTTTCAAAATCCTTGCTTTTGTTTTCTAAAACATTCACTAGTTTATAAAATAGTTAAGGTATAAAAGACATTGATTTTAAGGTTATTTGTTATAAAAACAAGTTTTATAAATTACGTGTCCCATAGCGATAGTCACTATAAACACAGTTCGCGAAAACAAACCCTTTCCGGAAATTTAAATTGTTTTTACTTAAGAATCCTTTCAGAAAATTGTTTCAAATCTTGTATTAAGTATCTAAAAATAATATTTATTTATTTATTATTAAATATTTATTTAATGGTTATTTTATTAATTAATTAAGTGAGATAAGTAGTACTTAATCATTAATTAAGTTAGGGTAATTAGTACTTAATTATTTTTAAGTAAGTTAATTATAAATTGTTAATTAATAAAAGGTTAATTATTATTTAATTAATTAATTAAAGATTAATTATGGTTTAATTATTTATTTAAAGGCTAACTATTATTTAAATAATTATTTAAAGGATAACTATTATTTAATTAATTATTTAAAAAGTTAATTATTGTTTAATTTTTAAATTAAAGTTTTAATTATGATTTAATAAAGAGTTTAAATATTATTTAATTATTAAATAAAAGTTTAAGGGTTTTTAACCACTTTATTTCTTAAGATCAATCTTGTTTTAAAGTAATTTTCTTTTAAAAGGAATAATTTTTAAATCCAAGGGATTTCTTTGTCGACTACCCTTAAGTAACTTCAAATGGATATGAAACCCAATGATATTTGTTTGGCAGAATAAATCACTGTTTTGCTAATTGAATTGTATTTGACATCTGTTTAGCAGAAATAAACACCGTTCTGCTAGTTAAATTGTATTTGACATTTGTTTGGTAGATTAAACCACAGTTCTGCCATAATTCACAGAGTAGATCATGTTGATTTCTCTTAAGCAGAAATAAAACTCAGTTCTGCTATTTTAGTAACTTGGACATTTATCTATATGTTGATTGATTGTTATGACTAATTCTCTTTACATATCTGCTTGTTATGCAAATACCATATTATAACTGGAAAGTTAAATTGAATTCAATGAGAACCATTGGAGTCAGTAAGTCTCTTTCTGATTTTGTGAAGTCAATCGTTTTAAATATATTTTTAAAATGGTTTAAAGTTAATTATTATATTATTTAAAGTGTTTTAAAGTAAAGTTATTACTTATTTATGATGCTTAAAGTTTATTACCATTTTAAATATGATATTTAAAGAATAATTAAGAAATTATTTTATCAAAGGTGTTTTGAAGTAATTTAATACTCTTTAAATGACTGCTTAAAATCATTATCTTGTTAATGTGGTTTAAAGCTGATTAAAAGAGGAATGTTTAAATAATAACTTGTTTATGTAAAGGTGTTTTAAATAACGGATTATTTATCAAAGGAAATTTATTGATTAAAGTTTATAAAGGAAGTTTTATAAATGATTTTTGATATTTATAAAATAATTTATAAATTAACTTAGAGATTTATAAAGTATTTTATAAATGGATTTGGAATTTAAATAAAAGAGATTTCATAAATGAAAGAGATTTATTAAAATGATTTATTGAAGAATTTTATAAAAAGAATTTGAGATTTAGATTTTCCTTAATTGACCGTCTTAATTATAGTGGTGTGGAACTTTTATTCCATGCTTAATACCGAAGGAATAGTGCTTGGGGTTGATCTTATCTTTAATTTAAATAACATTTGTTTGATTCTTTTAATATGACTTTGAAATAAGAAATCTTTCACAAATGTTTTGTGAATATAGTTATGTTAGTGAGATAAGTATATGAATGTTTTGATAAAGGTTATGAAAAGAGATTTAATAAATGAAGATTTGTTTTGAGGCTTAGTGGTTGCTATGGGTAATTAAATCTCTAGATTTTTGTTTGTTTGTGTATTTGATAGTTAAATAATTGACTATCAAATCTTGACCAATTTTGATTTAGGAAGGATGATTGTATATGTGAGCTCCCGGTGAGGACTCGAATATTTGTTGTATACTTCCAAAAGAATCGGGAATGAGTCAACCGGAAATTATCATTGTTTGTTTGGAGAGACCGGGATCAGATATGTTATCCAAAAATCACTTCGAACCAACATATGAGTTCGCATGGAAGACATCTTGAAGATGATTGAAGACGATGCTCCTTGACGAGCCTTTGGTTTCGTTCAGACCCAAAACGAACTTGTATGGATGAATGCTAGCATTGCATTTCCGCCTGGAGGGTAGTGTTAGTATTCCAAGATGGATTGCTAAATGTTAAGAGCATAGCCTCTCAAATCTCACATTCTGGTAATGGTTAAAACATGGTAGATGCGGTAGGACTATGTGGGTCGCATCCATTAGGGTATGATCATCACAAGATCTAATGTCGATATCTCTATGTATGTTTCGGGGCCCATTTTTAGTTGTTGATCACAGCCAAGAGGTGATCATATTCGGTACTACCCAGTTTAGGAGTAGGCCGGTCCTATATTGGCAGAGGTCGAAAGGTTTTCGATCTCACTATACATTTTATCTAGAGATGTACAGATTTTCGGAAGGTAATCCCTTACCTTGCCATTTGATGGAAATTCATTCTCCAATAAGTACCGTCGGTTTTTGATTGTATATCTATTATTACTTTCATGTACACACGCATCACAGCTACTTGGTTATTAAATACTTTAAACCCTAGACATTATTATAACATAATTGGATTTTCGATAGAAAATTTTTTTGGTTATCGTAAGGTAAAAAGCCGTCCATGTTTATGTGTGGTGTGGTCATACGAGATATCTTTGATTTTAAAGAGTTTTTACAAGTTAAATAAATAAAATCCCTTGTGATTTGTGTTTCTAACGCCGGTTTTACCAGACTGAACCGGGCGTTGTTTTCCTATAATGCTTGGGTCAGCCCGAGTATATTTTTCAGATTTAGCTGGATTCTTTGGAGCTTTCAGGAGACGAGCTGGATTCTCCATATTCACGTATCTTATATTCGTCTGCTGTTTAGTTGCTCTTGATATCTGTTTGTTGTATTTATCAAATTGTAAGGACATGCTCTTATAACTGTTCAGCTGATAATAAGTTAATATACTGTGATGTTATGTATAATAAAGACTACTAGTGCAATCAAGGCAATACCCTCCTCTAACAAATTTGAAGCGGACTACTAGTGCTAGTACAGTCTCGTCGTTTGTAAAAGGTCCACCCATTGCCTGCAATTACAAATGTTTCTTTCCAAGCACCCACAGACTTGAGGGTATCCCTTCATCTATACGCAAGCATATACTCTCCATGGGTCCTATTAGTTGTATTTTTGTTCTAGCATCCCAAACCATTCTAATGACTTTAAGTAATTTAGTCTCTATAATTATAACATACAATTTATAGTTTTTCACATCCATCATAAACGCATATCTGAAGCTACATACATACATATTTCATATTCATGTATATTTATTCTTCTTACATTTTATTTACTGCCTCTACATTTTTTATGTTTGATCCTAGGTCTTCATTTTACTATGTGTTTAACTTTTCACTTATCAAATTCGTTTACCGCTTCTTATATTCTGTCATCAAAATCGTTGCTATTACATTTATTAGTTCAACTTCGATTCTATTCCATTTCGTTTAATTATCAGACTTAATCCATTTCATTCAATTATCAGACTTAATCCATTTCATTCAATTAT
The DNA here is from genome assembly GCA_030737815.1 of Allium fistulosum. Taxonomy (NCBI): domain Eukaryota; kingdom Viridiplantae; phylum Streptophyta; class Magnoliopsida; order Asparagales; family Amaryllidaceae; genus Allium; species Allium fistulosum. The sequence goes on along the minus strand of CM060905.1, from coordinate 309,238,302 downwards.
CAGACTTAATGTATTTCATTAAATTATCAGACTTAATCCATTTCATTTCCTACTTCTTTTTCTTGGCTATTAGACTTTCTTTTTCATTAGTTTTCACTTTACTAACTTTTTAGTTTCATTCTTATTTAAATATTACACCTTTGTGATGTACTACATTTTAATAAATTAGAATCTAAACTCTAACAATTAACCGTTACACAGTAAATTTCTATATTTTGTCACAAAGAGGTGGTTTGTGCGATGTTTGTAATTACGAGGAGTTCTCTTTTTATTTACTGAAATAGACAATACAAAATACAGTAACTGCATTTATTTTGCACATCTCTTTCTTTTATAGACATATATTAGTTCCTTGTCATTTCAAACATCACATTTTTGCTAAATTTAAACTTGACAGTATATGAAAATCCACTTATAATGATACACATTCCAGTGAATTAAAATATCACTAAAATTCCAAAAGTTCAATTAACTTTATTTCCAGTCTCAATTAGCAATATCAAATAAAATGAAATCTCAGTTCATTATGTTTTCAGTTAACCAATATGACATAAATTGATAACTAGAATTATTTCGCAATTATAGAATTAAATCTAATCATTACGCTTCTATAATTATCAATAAAAACCTATAGGCAAGCTTACAGTCTTCAACGTTTCATATATATGAATTCATTTAAAATTAAATTACCAGACTTAGGCATATAGGAATAGATCTGCAACAATATAATCTAATATTATATAAAAATATATAATATTCTCCTTCACCTTTAATTAGCGCTTCCAAATCTTTAGATCCAACCCTGCTATTTGTATTCTTCACTTTTTGACTCACTATTCGGATCGATAGAATATATTTATACAGATCTCATTAGAACTTAGATTAGGAAAAATAGATATAGATTTAGATTTATTAATTAGAACCAGATCTAAAAGCTTACTTCGATGTAGCAACCTGATTTGAACCTATTCCCTATCCTCTGTTCTTTCCTATTCTTTTCCAAAGTGTATCCGTTATATTTAGATCTATTTCGATGTATCTAGAAATTTTGGAGGAGAAAGGAAAATAATAGAGCTTCCGCGCTCATTAAAAAATAATGAGTTGGAAGTGAAGCCCTAGGTCCTAATTTATAGAAGTTCAAATCAACGCCAACCGTCAGATGGAAATAGATTAGATCTGTGCCAGACGATCTTAATTTACAGCCGCCACCAAAACAAGGCGGGTCAACCGCCCCATGACCCAGGTCGACCGGTCATGGTCGACCGTGCCTAGGTCATGGTCGATCTGGCTAGGCCAAAATAGTGTATTTTTGAGCGTTGGTTGATTTAATTGATTTGTCACCATTTATCCTCCAATTAACGTTAACCAGTGTTATCTTATGCCTTAATTAATTTTCTTAAACATTAAGCTACCGTTAACTTTAACTGTGTTAATCAACCATTAATTAATTTCAAATTATTTTCTTAATTGCATATATAAATATTTTCAACTATGAAAATTCAAACGTTGATAAATTTCGTTTGAACTCCGATTGAAAAGGTTTATATATAAAAATTGATTAGAAAATCGCCACGAATCCAATGGTATAAGTTTCGTGGTCAAATTTCAACATTTGTAAAAATTCCATTTTTCACTGTTTATTAATTAATTAGCGTAAAAACGAGAGATGTTACATTCTCCCCATTAAAAGAATTTCATCTTCAAAATTTCGCAAGGATTCGATCATGTAAACCATCGCACATCCATTCTACACTAACAATCAATTAGTGTACAATCAATTTTACAACAATCCATATACATATACACAGTGCATCACAATACATATGATATGTATGAACAATGATTTCTGATTGGCGCCTTCTATATGAATGATTGCTTTTTAAATCAGTTTCAAAAACATGACGCTGACATCCTAAATATACTGGCAGTTCTACATGAATGCAACTTCTGAAAAATCAAAACAGTTTTTCTTCCAGATTTTCTCACGCTTCTATGAGTAGAAGTATAGTTCAATCAATTTTTCATCCAATTCTTTCCATCTAATTTCCTAGCGCACAATGGCTAACATCCAAATTTAGAAAAATTCAATTTTCTAAACTTATTCTCTTATGCTTGGAAAGGGTCTAAATGGAAAATTGCATATTTCCATCATCTCTTATGTAACCTTTTTTCACTGTACCATTGGATGTACTCCTTTGCCTCCAATCCTTTTTCCTACCTTCTCAAGTACAGTTTGCATAAGCCACTTTTATTTTTAAAGTTCAAAAACATCAATGTTTCAAAAATTATCTTTTTAAATTTCGCTTATCGACAAGGTTTCTCAGAAAATTTTCATAAACAAAACAGCTTTTTTGTCGCTCACCGTATCAATTTTACTACAACTACCGCTACGAAGTAAAATCTTCACTATCAACATACCGACTATTCTCTAATGTCAGCATGCAATACTTTAAAATTTCTAAAACTTATAATCCTTAACTTTTAAAAAAAATTCAAAGGTATGTGTGTGTGTATTTATAATGAAAACTTTTCATAAATAATTTTTTCATAAAATTCTTCTTTTTCAAATATATGTATAATTGCATTTTTTATAAATAATTTTTTTCGCAATTCTGATATCAGGGTTTAGTCAACCATCCACCGTCCATAACAGACTTCATTTGATTGCATGGTAAAATTTTAAGTTCTCAAAAACTTTTCTTTCTTATTAATATCAACCAACACACATGTTCAACTTTAAATTTCAGTCTTCGAGGAACATAAATATTGACCCGTGGCTTACCTCTCTGTACTCTTGCCCTCCGTCTACTGAAATTTACCTTCCAAAAAATGTCTATTCTTTTTGGAACCTACATTTTCATTTTTTATTTATTTAGTAGTTAAATAAATTTTCTTAATTTATTACTTAACTTTCAGTTTCAACTATTTTCTTTTCCCTCGCATTAGCTAAGTGACTCCCTGATATTATCTTTTTATTGTTTTCTCAAATCATTACGGTCCATTTAGAAAATACATAAAAATGAACATTTTCTTAAACGTATGCAGTTCATAGCAACAACTAATACTTACAACCTACGAAAAGAAAAACTAACACGGGAAGGAAACACAACACCATTAACTACTACTACAAGAACGGACCTTTCTAACATGTCATCCCTGAACAACAACATTCATATCTTATCCTTCTTTTATTACTTACGATGAATAAGACATTTTCATCTCTTCCATTCCATACCCAATTATGAAATAACCATGCCTCTTCTCACTGCAGTGGATAAGAAATACAGCTTATGAAATCTTCGTATTAAATGGCAACTAAGGAAGTAACCTTCCAATCCCTCTCTTGTTTCCTCAACTTAAGTCTACCAATATCCTCCATGTGTGTTTATCCTATCATTACCATCTGTTATTATCTTCTTTTAATCTCATTCTTTTGATAATATTCACAATCCTTGACATTTTCTTTATCCATAAGCCTCATACAATCATATCTAAAACTTATAGATCTGTACTTTAACATCCACTTTACGGTTTACACATACATCAAAATAACATTTCTACACTCTTTTTAGTGCCCTTATATTCTAAGGGGATTTCTTCTTACGTTCTACTAGGATTTCTTCTTACTATTCCAAAAGCAATTATTGTTATCTCCTTCATAGCCTTATTATTTTCCCTGTCTTACCTAGACACTGATTTTTATCCACTTCATATTTAAAATTCTGGTTTGATCTCTATCATCTTTTTTTCAAAAACTTAAACTTTAAAATTTTTGAAATACCCATTCCCAAAACCTTTGTCTTTAAAAGTGCTGCTTAGAAACTTTTATTAAATTCAAAAATTACTTACATTTTAAATTTTTTGAATTTAACTTATTCACGAAACTTAATAGAAAATACTAACAATTTTAAGTTTGAAGTCAAATCAACTTTTCATTTTAAAGAAATTTTATTCCTTAAAAATTAGGGATTTTAATTCAACCATTTATTAAGTTTTCTTTCCAAAAAAAACTTATTTATTTCTACCAAACCATTTCTTTCAAAAATATACTTTACACGTTTCTAAAACATCTTTCATACTTTTTAAGTTATAAAAACGGGAGTAGATAAGAATAATTCTCATCCTATCACTTTTCTTACATCTCATATTCTCCCTACATCCAATATTTAGAAGAGTTTCTAACACCATGAAAAGGGGACTTAACAGACACTAGCAGTAAATGCGCATAACAACGGAAAATGCTCATTTTCCTTTGTTATGCTTCTCTAATTATGTTATTAGCACTGTTTTAATATAATTTACTAACACTTTTTATTATACTTAAGGATCCTATATTTTAATGCATTGAAACTACTTTTCCTCCAAGAGGAATCGTTAACGCTATAATTCTTTATGAATCGCTTAAAAGAGGATTCGTGTTTTGTGTGAAATTACAATGAATTATATTTCATTTTCTTTATTGAAATAGACAGTATAAAATATGAAAATTTCAATATTTTGCACATCTCTTTCTTTGCATTTACATTCTTTATTATTTCAAACAAAACACCTTTATTTATAACTTGATTGATTCATAGAAACTTATTTTATTATCTCTTTTCATTCCATTAAATTAAATATGTTAAATCCCTACCTAATTACAATAAGTCAACCTCTATTTTATTTATACTTCCTACTACTCAATTATTTAGTCCAAACTGCACTAACTTCAACTGTTTTTCTCTTAATTTACCATCATTTTTACCTATACTATTGTAATGCAGCCACTTATAGCTTAAATTTTAAGACTTTAAGTCTTCTTTTCTATATCATTCACCCTATTCCGATATATATACTACTCATATTGTCCACCCATAAAAATATTTAATATCTTAAAAACTTTCATTACATAGAACGATTCACGAGCTATATTTTTCTATCACGTCTTTTCAAAAGAAAATCTCTTATAAAACCTTTCTGATACGTTTTCCAAAATTCAACATTTACTTACTTTTTCATTAAAAGTTCTTTTTGAAGTATACAATTTATATTTTTTTCACAAAATTTTCTTATTATTGGGTTGGACTCAAAGTGGACATCTAACTATTCTCTTAAGACATCATTCTTTCCAAATCTAAAAATCCAATTATTACTTGGGAGTGACCATTTCACACCCTTCTTCAGAAACTTCTCCACCTTCCACTATCCCTAACATATGGACTCTTATTTTTCCTGTATCTGAACCTATTGTACATCACCAATCGACAATCAAAACAGGGATCAACAATCATTTGGCTACCTAGACCCGACTAGGGGATCATGTACCTTCTAGTTTTAGGGACTTTTCCATATGCAACTACTCTATAGATGGACTTCTTAGGATTTTAGCATATACTATATTTATATTTATAGTCAAAATACAAATACGTTCACTCAACGTTTCCTAATTTTCAAGATCGACTAACCTACGCTCTGATACCAAATGTAACAGCCTGCACTCCAGTGGATCCAGATTTTCGCTGACCCGAAAATCCAAGTCCACTAAAATACGAATCGTTGGTTTGGTATCCTGCAAAAGAGAAGCTATATCAGGGCTCTAATGGTAATAACTCACAGCGGAAATAAGTAAATATAATATATCATAATAATTATTGATCCAGAATTGAGACCTCAAATGTCAAGTGCCTCAACCAGACCATTGCTCCAAAACAATACCAGTACCTGCCTTTTTTAATCATGTGGGCTGTAATGAGGAGATGTCAGAACAACCTTCTGGTGACTGGTAAATTATACATCTTATACATAACACTAGTTTATGCTTGATTTTTCACCATTTCTTGTTATGTTAGATTTATCTTTAGTCGCTACGACTTCATCGCTGCGTACGAACCGTTCCCATCTACACCATGTAGATCTATAGTTTTATATAAATATATATCCCATCGTCCACTAAAGGACATAGATACTATCCCCAGTAGTATATACCATTCAGTACCTCGTAAGGATTCATCACCTCACATCATGATCGTCGTATAACTCGAGAAAATCTTATAGTATGCACCGACGACCTCCAGTCCATAAGGTCATGTATTCTTAGGAGATTTTCACCTTTGTTCGCTTCATATATTATGGATTTTTGGTCCCACGTAGCTCCACCCCGTCCGTATTTTAGAAGGAATGTCCGATATGGGTTAACTAGTCCTGCTCTATCAAACAAACTAACAAACAATTGTGATGGTGCATAACCCAATCGAATCATTCCTGATAGGCAAAAGAGATCAATTAGGTGTAACCTTTGTTTTGGTACCTACGCACGTCAGCCTTTGCGTGCCATGTTGCATAAGTCTGATCCCACTCATCGCCCATTTAAATTGCCTAGTGCAATCAAGACAATACCCTCCTCTAACAAATTTGAACCAGACTGCTAGTGCTGGTACAGTTTCGTCATCCGTAAAAGTCCGTCCATTGCCTGCAATTATGGAGGTTCCTTTCCAAGCACCCACGGACTTGAGTGTATTCCTTCATCTATACGCAAGCGTATACACTCCACGGGTTTTATTGGTTGGATATGTTTCTTGAATTCCAACCCAATCTAATGACCTTAAGTAATCTAGTCTCTATAATTATAACAGACAATTTATAATTATTCACATCCATCATAAACACATATCCGAGCCTACATATATACATATTTCATATTAATGTATATTTATTCTAATTACATTTTCTTTATTGCCTCTACATCTTTTATGTTTGACTCTAGGTCTTCATTTTAATATGTGTTTAACTTTTCACTTATCAAATTCATTTACCGCTTCTCATTTGCTGTCATCAATATTGTTGCTACTACATTTATTAGTTCAACTTCAATTTCTATTCCATTTCATTTAATTATCAGACTTAATCCATTCCATTCAATTATCAGACTTAATTCATTTCGTTTAATTATCAGACTTAATCCATTTCATTAAATTATCAGACTTAATCCATTTCATTTTCTACTTCTTTTTCTTGCCTATTACTCAGACTTCCTTTTTCATTGATTTTCTTTTTATTAACTTTTTAGTTTCATTCTTATTTTAAATATTACACCTTTGGGATTTACTATATTTTAATAAATTGAAATCTAAACTTTAACAATTAATTGTTACACAGTATACGGAAATCCACTTACAATGATACATATTTCAATGAATTAAAATATCACTAAAATCCCAAAAGTCTAATTAACTTTATTTTCAATCTCAATTACCAATACAAATAAAATGAAATCCCAGTTCATTATGTTTTTAGTTAACCAATCTGACGTAAAATTTATAACTAAAATTATTTTGAAATTACAGAATTAACTCTAGTCAATAAGTTTTTGTAATTATCAATAAAAACTTATAAGCAAGCTTACAGTCTTCAACATTTCATAGATATGAATTCATTTAAAATTAAATTATCAGATTCATGCATATATGAATAGATCTGCAATGATATAATCTAATATTATATAAAAATATATAATATTCCCATTCATCTATAATTAGCGCTTCCAAATCTTTAGATCTAATCTGGATCTAACCCTGCTATTTGTATTCTTCACTTTTTGACTCCCTATTCAGATCCACAGAATATATTTATACAAATCTCATTAAAACTTAGATTAGAGAAAAAAGATTTAGATTTAGAGTTATTAATTAAAACCAGATCTAAAAGATTACTTTCGATGTAGCAACCTGATTTGAACCTATTCCCTGTCCTCAGTTCTTTTCTATTCTTCTCCAAAGTGTATCCGTGCAATCTAGATCTATTTTAGTGTATTTAGAAATTTTGGAGGAGAAAGGAAAATGATAGAGCTTCCACGCTCATTAAAAAAAATAAGTTGGAAGTGAAGCCTAGGTCCTAATTTATAGAGGTTCAAATCAGCGTTAACCGTTAGATGGAAATATATTAGATCTGGACCACACAGCCTTATTTTACAGCTGCCACCAAAACAAGGCGGGTCGACCTGATTAAGCCAAAATAGTGTATTTTTTAACGTTGGTTGATTTAATTGATTTGTTACCATTTATCATCCAATTAACGCTAACCAACGTTATCTTATGCCTTAATTAATTTTCTTAAACGTTAAGCCACCGTTAACTTTAACGGTGTTAATCAATCATTAATTAATTTCAAATTATTTCCTTAATTGCACGTATAATTATTTTTAACTACGAAAATTCAAACGCGGATAACATTTCTGTTTGACTATGATTGGAAAAGTTTATATATGAAAATTGATCAGAATATCGCCACGAATCCAATGATATAAGTTTCGTGGTCAAATTCCAACATTTGTAAAAATTCGATTTTTCACTATTTATAATTTATTAATTAATTTCTATTTTAATTAATTAACCTAAAAACCTGGGGTGTTACAATACTCTAGCTGAAAACACTTATTTATCACGATCATCATCATTACCCAAACATCTACATTCTATCTCTCTTTTTTGTAAGAACCAGACACTCATGCATAAAGCGCTCCTCCTCGTGACAATGATAACAACTACTCTTTCTAGGATCTCTAGACTAAGACTAGGACTGGCTTCTAACATCACCTTTTCAAGATTTAATATTGTTTTAGTTAACAAAATTTTGAATCACTTAGGATGCTAATAGATCCAACATAATGAATAATTAACAATAGAAACAAAAGTAAAGGAGAAACAATAAGACCCAACTTTCATTTATTGTTTTATTTTGAGAAGATACAAGAGAAATACAATTAAATAAAGATATAATATTGTGGAGAAATTAATTTTCTAATCATTAATTACAAGAAAATTTAATTCGATTGAAAAAAAAACTAATTTTTTTAGTTGCTTGTAGATGTTTGTAGACCGATTTTTCCAAGTCCAAATTGTCGTTCCTGTTTTCACATGGGAGACAACGAAAAAAAAATTGATATTATAGAAGAAGAAATATTGAAATATCCCTATAAGGCTAAGCTTTGACCAAGTTTTCTAAATAATAGGCTCAGATTTGCAGCACTCGAATTTTGGAACGCTTTTGCTGTGTTGCAAATCTGAAACCGCACTTTACATCTTCAAATTACAGTATCTTCCGCATACGAACCCCGAGTTGCAAACTGCTTGAGCTATTGGAAAATCAATTCATTTCTTTTTTATTTGACATATATCGCGTCGCCAAAATTTAACGCGTTAGTGTGAGATTGCAATCCATATTTGTCGTATTAATACAAAGAAAATAACAAATAATTATTAAACTACAAACGGCTATGATTATCAACCTTAATTTTTTTATTATGTGGTCAACTTAATTATACCACTTTCCATTTTTATAATTATGCATTTTTGTATATCTCTGTAGTGAAAATTTTGCGGAAGCTTTTCCCAATAAATCTTTTATCATCCAAGTCACAAAGAAATAAATTTGAATAGAAAATAAACGGACGTGAAATCAAAAATCAACACAAAAGAAATTCCACCCAACCACTCTCTCTATTGATTCACCAAAATTGTTTACAATTAATTGAACAAAATAAAAGTAAACCAAATACAAATTGAACCAATAATCAAATTGAGAAAGAGAGTTTATCTCTATGCCTAAAATTGTTGGAGAAGAAGAACAATGAAGAATGGAGGCTAACTTAATTTTCTGGAAGCCATTATGAGTTTACGATGAAGTCTACTCTCAATATATAGCTAGTGCAAATTCATGAGAACAGTCGATTAAATTATCAAAATATGGTAAGAAGATAACGAAGGCAAGTCACACTGGTAACAAATAGAACATAGCAAGTAATTTACACATTCCTGTAATTAGTAAAGATGGAAAAAATATTCCCAAAGCAACGCGTTTTCTGAGAAAGAAATAATATGCATATCCTTTTGCATATATTTTATTTCATAACCCGCGTATGCTTTTATTTCCTTGTCATCTCATGCAAGCGCAATCCATTAATTTATGCATTTTCATATTAAAAAATAATGAGCACACTTGATTACTTTTATTTTGCATTTGTGAACAATGCATGCAAGCGTGTCATTAATTTTTCCTTACTTTTACACAACACACCGCTACCCCTTTGTGGTAACCATATCTTCCTCCTCGGTGCTCCGATCAACCTCCCATCTCTTCCATAGTGAAGTACATGTAGCCCTCTTCAAAGTAAATGTGATTTAATATCATAATTTCAACATATCTTATACAGAACTTAGAGGTTTAGAGTTGCAGACCAGTACGTTTACTCTGAAACAGATTAAAGCTGCAACCAACAATTTTGATAATGCAAATAAAATTGGCGAAGGTGGATTTGGTCCTGTTTATAAGGTAAAGAATAGCCTCCAAATCATACATTTCTCCTATTTTGATACATGTTATCATTTTATTCATATTTTTATTTTTATTTTCAGGGTGTGCTGCCAGATGGTTCAGAGATAGCGGTGAAGCAGCTGTCTTCAAAGTCAAAGCAAGGAAACCGTGAATTCATTAATGAGATTGGAATGATATCTGCTTTAGATCATCCTAATTTAGTAAAACTATATGGATGTGGTATCGAAGGAAAACAATTACTTCTTGTTTACGAATATATGGAAAATAATAGCATTGCACATGCTTTGTTTGGTATGTGCTGTCCCTATCATTTCTTATTACATTTGGTAATATGTTCATGGCACTTGTTACATTGCAGATGCCCGTGAAAATACTTGTGTCTCGTAAATGAACAATTTTTTTCATGCACAGGTCCTGAGAGGACAAGTATGAAGTTGGACTGGAAAACAAGGTTTAAGATTTGCATAGGGATTGCAAAGGGTCTAACATTCCTACATGAAGAGTCAATAATCAAAATTGTCCACCGAGACATCAAGGCAACGAACATTTTGCTTGACAAAGATCTCAATGCAAAAATATCTGATTTTGGTTTGGCTAAGCTCGACGAGGAAGAAAACACTCACATCAGCACTAGGATTGCAGGTACAAGGTGAGTATGCATATGCACATATCACTTTGTTTTTTCCTCTTTAATAATGGCATGGATTCTAGGAAAGCTAATTAACATGCAAAATAAATGTGATCCTTTAGATCCTGTTTTGTTAATGTACTAGGATGTTTAGTTTTTTCATGATTTCCATTCTATTTGTGCAGAGGGTACATGGCTCCTGAATATGCATTGAGAGGACATTTGACAGACAAAGCTGATGTCTATAGTTATGGAGTTGTCTTGTTAGAGATTGTTAGTGGAATGAGCAATACAAGTTATAAACCTAAGGACGAGTATACCTATCTTCTTGATTGGGTAAGATTAATCTTAAGAATTATTCTCTACATTGCAAAAATCTCATTTAGCATACACATTGAATTAGAAGACTATAACTTCGGAATAAAGTATTAGCGACTGAAAGTATTTAGGAAGCTAATTCTCAAAAACTTTATCGTCTTTTTGTTTACCATGAAACTACCAATTTCATTAAACATAGACCACCCATGGTTAAACTCGTGTAAAAATATTTGTAGTGCCATAAGGACCTTTATTTAGTCTTTGCATATTCCTTTTGCTTCATTCTTAGGCTCCACCTTTATCCGAATAGATTATCTTTTTCATCTTGAATCAAAGAAGTCTTCGGCCTTCCTCCTCCTCAAATCAACTTTCTTACACACCAAGTGTCTGCTTTGTGAAGAGTATCCCTTCATCATTTACCATGTATTACAATTCTTCTAAATTTTTTTGCGGCTTTACCTTCTGTAGTTCTGTGGTGAACATGCATGTGCATCCCTTCCTCTCTAGTTATCCAGCAGAAGTGAGATTTCTCATAACTTCTGGAATATGTTTGACATCTTTCAACGTGCTCTCGTTGACACATTCAACTATATAGAGTCTACACTAATAATTTCCATGAGCCAGCTTCACAATATTTGTTTGCTTCTATGGTCCTCTATACTTCCTTATGTTTGCGTATATGGGAACATACACCTGAATTAAACATCTGTTTCCTAATTTCATCTCCACTGAAGCAAAATACAGACTCATCGTCTTCATCATTATTGTTTAACATTTCATTTTATCACCATGTTTGTTTTTACATTTCTCTCTGGTCTTCAAAAGTCGCCTTTTTTGAGTTTGTTGCAAAAATGTTGTGTATAACTCCGTTTCTAACAACAATATCAATTGAAGTCGTCCTTTTCCTCACTTTTCTCATTACATGATCTTCTCCCTTTAGGAGGATATTTTGATTCTTGCCTAAAAGATCTAAACCTTTACCTTCTTGTACCATATGTTGCCCAATACCTTGCTCCTTCTCCTTAAAAGATGTCTCATTTTTCTACAATTCCTCATTAATAAGACTACTTACCATTGAACTTTATCAAAACAAATTTATCTGAGTTTAAATTGTTCAGTGACATTACATACATCTCCAAACTTTTTGTCAAAGAACTCATCTCTATCGAAGTTTATATCTCATCATCTACTTTCTACTTGATAGCTGTTAAGTGATTCACAATATCTTGAAATTTTGTGAAGATGCTCATCGGCTGACCTGCCTTTCTTTAATTTCATGTTCATCAATTCTCACATCAAAATTGCCTTATGCCTTGCCCATGTTTTTCTACTTCATCGTTATTGTTTAACATCAAAATTAAGTGATTCACACCTGAACTAAGCATCCATTTCCTAATTTTATCTCCACTGAAGCAAAATGCAGACTCATTGACTTCATCATTATTGTTTAACATTTCATTTATCACTATGTTTGTTTTTGCATTTTTTTTTATTGTCTTCAAAAGTTGGTTTTTTTGAGTTTGTTGCAAAAACGGGGTGTATGATTCCGTTTCTGACAATAGTAACAATTCAAGTCATCCTTTTCCTCATCATTACATGATCTTCTCCCTTTAGGAGGATATTTTGATTCTTGCCCATAAGATCTAAACCTTTGCCTTCTTGTACCATATGTTGCACCAATACCTTGCTCCTTTTCCTTGAAAGATGTCTCATTTTTCTACAATTCCTCGTTAATAAGACTACTTACCATTGTACTTATCAAAACATCTTTATCTGAGTTTATTCAATGGCATTAAATACATCTCCAAATTTTTTGGCAAAGAACTCATCTCTATCATCAATTCTCACATCAAAAAATCGCCTTATGCCTTGCCCATTTTTTCTTCTTCTACAGACTCCCTCCAAATTGTTCCAGAATAGGTCACTTTTTTAGTTGCCAGAAGATGATAAGTTAAATGGTCCAAAGATTGCCAAATGAATCCCTTATCTTTCCCATCTTTTTTATAGTCCACTTCTCTCATTCATTCCGATCGGTTTCTTTCTTTCATTTATTAATGGTTTATAGAGATCCATTAAAAAAAAGCCCAATCATGATTGTCGTATAACCTAATTTCCATCATTTTTCGATGATTGTCTTTGTCTCGGACATCTCTATTAAAAAAGAATGTGTAGCAAGTAAAACGAAAATAAGACAATTTTTGTTACTTCTCTACAAGTGGTAATTAGATTTGGATCCCAATTTAATGACTGAATTAATTAAAGTTCTGGTTACTTCTCATGATATAAACTGATATGATTTCAAGTTACCGACATCTTTCTATTTTTTTAATCAAAATTAACCCTCACTGATTCCTTTCTCTCTCTACTGTCTTTCTTCCCCAAACCGACAATCAGCACACAAAATAATTTTCCATCTCCAAAAATCCCACCCTCCAAAACTACAATCCAACCCCAAAATCCAATTTTGTATATAGTGCAAGTGAATTCAGATATAATGCAAGCGCTTCACGGTATGACAGTGCAAACCAATTCTGAATAGTATACAAAATTCTAATATACGAGTAGTATGACACGCGTTTTGCGCGTGACGATGGTACGCACTTTGCGTGTGAATTGTTTTTTATAAAGTGTATATGTTTAACTCGTTCAAAAAGTATAATTTGCACAAATATTTAACAGTATTTTTGCGTTGAAATGATATGCGGTTAGTTTTAATTTTTACTTTCTAAATTGCAACATCTAATTTTTTGTTAGTTTGAATTTTTATTTCTATTGTTAATTAACAAAGGATGAATTTAATTTTTTATTCGCAAATTCTATTTCAACACAGATAATTACTTAGTAGCCCTACTAAAATAAATAAAATTTTAAAGACTAAAATATCCTTAGAAAGCTGCGTACTTTTTTTCTTCTCAATTCCATTATCTTCTTACATCAGTTTCTTACTATCTAAATCACCGCTTCTTCAAAATCCTAGATTCTAAATCGATGAAGAAAAAATTCAATTTTTCATTACTACTTGATGGATTTTGAAGAAGAGAATGAATTATTAACGCAATCACATCAGGTAATTCAAAAAAAAATTGAAAAGTTTTTTATTTTTTGCATATACGTGGTAAACTACGTTAGGTTTTTTTGATTCAAGAACGTTTAATTTTTTGCGGGACAGTAGGAGGCACGAGCACGTTTTGCGTGATGGGAATGGTAGTTCTGAAAATGGTATGAGGCTACTAAGTTATTTTTTGGGTTTATAGACTTTTTTAATTTTTGAGGGGCTACTAAGTAAATACTCGTGTTGAAATAGAATTTCTCTTTTTTATTAGTTTGACTTTTTATTTCTGCTATTAATTAATAAACGACTTTGAAAAAAAAAATTGTTAGATCCTATCTTTAAGTGATATTAAGATTTCGATAATATCCATAGAGGGGCGATTTGAATTGGTAAAGAAAAATTATCTGTTAGATCTTATTTTTAAGTGATACTAGTATTTAATAATATTTGCAGGAAGGCATTTTTGGTAATTTTTGGTAGTTCACGTTGATACTAAAAAAGTGTAACACCAAAAGTGTTACAACTATTTTTAAAGAAAGATTACGAGATCCAATTTCACGCGCTTCATCCGTTACAAGGTAAAATGATTAGTACGAATTACAGATGCATCACGTGTAAAAGACGAAAATAGATAGAACAAAAACATGTGTTGTGCGCGTGAAAGATATAATAAATGGTACCAACGGAACATGCCTCGTGCGTGAAAAATAAAAACTTACAATTTGAAATTGAAAAACTTGAATGTCAATTGCTAAAATCACAACATCGGTTTAATATATGTAATGCTTATAAAGAAGTTTAATATGGACGTGGTATGGTGGTTCAATACATTTTAAGTATCGTTGTAACAATTGTTTCTCTCCTTTTTTCAGTCTAGAGATATCAGTAGCAAAAAGATTATATATAACAAAGTTGAATTTGTTTAAAGCGTATTTTGAAGTAACTCACAATGTTAATCAAACTATTTAATTTAACAATTATTACTCATTCAATTAGACTTAGCTCGTATTTTTCATTGTTTATTAATTGTAAAAGCAAAGATTAACTTGATTGGAATCTTTATGTATGAGATTTTAGGTGCATGTCAATATTTTCTATTAGTTTGTAAATACTTCGAGACGTGCATTGCCGATGTGAATAAATTAAAGATAACTCTGAACAAAATATTTATTGAAGTAAAAAAAAAATCAAACAACCGCATGTAGTTTAGGTTGTTTTTAATTTGTAAATAAATTTACAAAAAATATATAGTTAGAAATGATTTCAAAATATTGGTAGCTAGACCCAACAAAGTAAAATTACAATATATATAATCTTAAATCAGTTGTAATTATTTTCATTTTTTTAAAGACCTTAATTATGAGCAAGAAATAGAGTCATAAAAATAATACTTAAAAAATTATTATATTTATGGTTAGATGAAATTGCCTTTTGTTTTCAAATATTCAAAAACAGAAAGCATTTTTTTTACCAAGTAAGCTAAATTATACAAAACTCGAAATAAAGAGTGCATTCAATATAATTTTGAAGAAAGAAGAAGAATGGATATAGGTTTATTAATACTTTGAAGAGAAAAAAAATTACAAATGCATGAAAAATATAAAGAAAAAATACATGCGAAAACACTATTACAATTGGGTTTCAAACCTACAGCCTTAATCAAGTTTCAAAATTTACAAATAAATATAAAGATTAATTTTTGCTGTATGCAGGATTCGAAGTTGCAATCTCATTTATATGTAGTAAGAGTATTTTTGGAACTTCATGGTTATGCCAAAAAATTGTTACTCTATTTCAACTATTAAAAAAGATAAAGAACGTTAATCTACTTCAATCAATTTTAATACAATGTGACTTACTTAATAAAATGCAAGTCTATTCTGCATAAAGTGCAAGCCAATTCTAAATAAAATGCAGTGCTGATTTGAAAACTATGCGAATACAGTGCAAATCAGTTTCAATATAACGTAAGTCAATTTATTGAGGTGCAAGCCAATAACATATACAATGCAAGTAAATTTGGTACAATGCAAACCAATTTTGAGTATACTGTTAGAGAATCTGGATATAATGCAAGGAATCCAGATATAGTGCAAATGGATATGTATCAATGCCAAATTCAATTCAATCGTGATTTTTTTTATAGAATTTTTTTTTGAAATAATTAATGAAATTAATTGAAATAAAAAAACTCAATTTTGATGTATTTTGGTCTTTTTTCAGAATATGGACTTGATTTATATTATGGTAAATGAGATGTTCTTTTGATCCGTTAATTTTTATCTTAGAGACCTCTAACAAAAAGCCTCTGAGACTATAGTCTTATTCAAAATAGACGAAAAGATTTCTAAATCCCATCCTCTTAATGGTGGTTAGCACTTACATAATTTATTTAAAGTAGCCACAAATTAATACAAGCCATTTGATTAAATCTCCATTAAAATAGCAAAGCAGAGAATAAAAAGATACAATAGATCCTTACGAAAATTTGAACATATATGCTGAAATTGCAAATATTTCAATCTCGACGAACAAGCAATTTCGAACACGCACTAGCATCGCTTATTTAATGCATTAAAGAAATCAAAATGATTTATTCCCAAAAGAAACACATTTTAATCCAGAGTACTGCATTATTTATTTGGAACAATAGATAATCAAAATGATTTAACTGGTTTCTTCGAAAACCACCATACATTGTCGCCATGAATTACAAACATGTAACATTTCAATGGTTCCTATCTGAATACAGGCACAACTTCTAGAGTCAAAAGGAAAGCTTATAGAGCTAGTTGACCCCAAGCTTGGTCCAAACTACTCAAAGGAAGAGGCCTTGCTCGTTTTAAATCTGTGCATCAAATGCACAAATCCAAACCCATCTCTACGACCCCTAATGTCTACAGTAGTGAGCATACTTGAAGGTGACAGTCCAATGTGGGTCCCAACCTTTGGTAGCCACGATTCTGGATTCATTAATTCTGAGAGTCGAACAAAAAGCTTCACAACTGATGGGCTCTATTCTGAGTCATCCATGTCTGTTCCTAGTACTAACGAGGAACGAACCTTCACTTCTAGCAGTATTACTTCTGAGACAAGTCCCGTGTCTGCAAGCCGTAGGTAGGAATTTGATATCAATTATTAAATCTGTCCTTTTTTTTTGAGAAGAATTTGCAATAATGTTATTTTATATCACGCCGACCTAAGGAAAAATAACAATTTTTATAATACAAATTGTAATTGAATAAGCAGCACCAATGGTTATGACTTTGGTATATATTGATTGAAAAAGGTTACACATCTTCAACATCTCTGTTTACTAATCCGCCTCTCATGGCTCGCCTGACCATCTCTGCCAATCTATCATTATCTCCAAGCTGTAGTCCTTGTTCACTACCTTCGATCTGCCCCCCGAGTCCGTGTGAGCTCTCGGGTGTGTGCCCCCCTGGCTGAGCGTTCATCCCTCTATTGCCGCCAGGTTGCTCGGATGTCCTTGTCTCTCTTCCCAGGTTTGGATCAACATGTCCTAAGTGTATGCCCTCCAGCTCCGGCGCTGCGCCAGATGGTCCTGCTCCGTTCTGAGCCCTGGTTGCTCCTTGATTTTGCGCTCCAAGCTGTCCAATTTGTTGAAGCAAATTCTGGGTCATTTCCTCCTGCCTCTTCATCATTGTCTCCATCTCATCCCTGGTGATAAAGACTGAAGCTTGGTTTGCTCCTGAGGAAGCCTCTTGACTCCCTTCGTGCTGACTTCGCTCTGGCCTCTGCCTTCTACTTGTTTGTCTTGTCATGATTCCTCGGATCTGAATCTCTTAGCCTTCTGATTCAACTTTCAAATGATAGAACTCTTGAGTTCAATTCTCAGTGAAAGCACCAAAGTGTTTGTGCCAAAATTGGTCACAAACCCCGAATGTTGTGAAAGCACCAGTGTATGAATATAAATCAACAATATTCACACACAAATCTCAAATCTAAGCAAACAGAGTATTACAATTCAGAAATAATGAACAGAAACACGAGATTTATAGTGGTTCGGCGATCTTGCCTACGTCCACTCTGAAGTTGATGATTTTATTGATGTTCACTTGATGATTACAATTTCTTTTGATGTAGTACAACTGATTATCTGATTACAATCTGAATCTAAGGAAGTAGTGGTGATTCTGAGTAAATTTGGCAGAGTCTGGGCGCTCTTTAGCTCTCAAAAATGTCTGACCCCTTTTCTGAATGACTAGGGGCTCTATTTATAGGTGTAGGAGGCTGATATTTCGCCTAAAATGAGGGGAGACCAGTTCTGGTACGTCAGGGGGCCCACATGGCCGAAATCTGGAGATCCGGGCCCACTTTGGGATCGATTCGACCCTTGGTTCGAATCGATCAAGAAATCATCCAATCGAGCTGAAATTTGGCGTGGACATTCTTCATCATGTGCTTAAGCTTCTGTGAAAATTTCATAGCATTTGGACTTGTAGAACTCGAGTTATGATCGATTCAAGTAGGTGTTTCTCGTTTCCTGGAGTCGTTCGAATCGATACGTTCGAATCGATTCGTTCGAATCGACCCTCCTTTACGCGAAGACTACGGCGTGGTGCACATGCTTCGCATCGATCCGCTTCTCACTCCGGATTGACTGGGTCGACTCCATGTTCTTCGCCGCTTTGACTGGGTGGATTCGTGGCAGTGGATTCGAAGACATCCCTCTCCGAATCGAATGAACGAAGGTCTGTTCGAATCGATCTAGGTGTAAAGTCGATCGATTCGAAGCTGCTTCAAGCAGTGTGGATTCGAAGTATCTGCTGCTCCGTGGATTCGAAGTAACCAGGGGAAACTTCCATCGAGTCGAACATGCTGTCTTGGATGGTGGATACGAAGCTTAGCCGTCTGAATTGATTCGAAGTACCTTCAGTTTGATGGATACGAACCTGATGGAGGCGAGGCTGTTTACCTTTCGATCGATTCGAATGCCATGGTTTCGTACAGGGGTAACTTGATGGACTCGAACTAGCGATGTCTCGGATGGATTCGAACATGAACCCTGCCAATGGATACGAAGAAGACGATATCGATGGATTCGAAGTAAGGCAGGGATGATGGATTCGAATGATGGCTACACTGATGGATTCGAACATAGATTCTTCTATCTTGCGTTGATCATAACTTGAACATACGGACTCGGATTGACTTGAGATTTGAAACGTTGACTCTCATGGCTTAGCTTTTCATGTCCTATCAATTTTGGCTCGATCCGGACTCGGACAAAATTCATTGATATCCATAGTAAAACAGTGTATAATGAGCTTTTACGACGAACTGTCTTTAGTTTTCCAGTCAACTTTTTGGTGTCACGGCCTTGCCAAAAGGCGGGATAACATTTGCCCCCCAAAACATGCCTTGCGATAGGGAGATGTGTTTTGTAGTTCCATAAGTTGGATGTTCATATCCTGTTGATGACCTGTTGTACAACCTGCGAAGAGTTTGACAGTTTTTATATGACCTTAAATGATGACCGTTCGCGATCTAGCCATTTGAGGTGGTATGCGACCGTTCGCGATCTAGCATTTTCTGTATAACCCTAAATGACGACCGTTCGTGATCTAGCCATTTGAGGTAGAATGCGACCGTTCGCGATCTAGCATTTCTACATGGCCCCAAATGACGACCGTTCGTGATCAAGCCATTTGAGGTGAGGGGTGCCGTTCGAGGCGAGTTGTGACCGTTCATGGTCGAGTGCCGTTCGAGGCGAATGATGACCGTTCGAGGTCGGGTGACGTGGAAAGAGGAATGTGATCGTTCGCGATCGTGTGCCGTACGAGGCAAAAATGTGATCGTTCGCGATCGAATGTCGTATTAGGTGAATTGTGACCGTTCGTGGTCGAGTGCCGTTCGAGGCTAATGGTGACCGTTCGAGGTCGGATGCCGTTCGTGGCGAAGTGTGATCGTTCGTGATCGAATTGTGACCGTTCGCGGTCGGGTGCCGTTCGAGGCGAATTGAGTGTGCCCGAGGAGGGACTTAGTATCATCAATACCAGGTTTCACGTTCGGGTGAATTCCCGGATTGTTTGTTGCAATGGTTTATCGCCATCTCAGAGCATGCCTAGGGACCGTTCGTGATCCTGTACATGTGTAAGTGGCTTAGCCGTTATGAAATCACAAGTAGCACTTTTTCATTGAAAATAAGTCTCTAGCAGAAATGTTAAACAAAATCAAGTTCAAATGTTCAAATCAAGACGAAACAAAAACAAAGCAAGGATGTCAAAGTGTAAACTCCCACAATGATAGGGTTAATAGTCATTCAGAGCATGCCTATGGACCGCTCGTGATCTTGCACATGTGTAAATGACTTACCCGGGTTGGTGAGAGGTTTACGACTTGTTCATCGTTATTTAAATTAATTGATAATCATACGGTGTCCCGGCTCGGGGGCACCCCTAGCTGATGTAGACGGTGGTCGCTCTGGCTCCACTGCTGGAGCTCGCCTTCTCACATACTGAAGTAGCATACCGTTCCTGATGTGCCCTTCCACCTCATCCTTCAGATGTCTACAGTCGTTAGTGTTATGACCATTTAGTTCGTGGAATAAGCAGTATCTGTCTGATTTCCTCTCGTCAACAGTGGGATCCCTTCGTATTGGCCTACGGTAGGGAACTTGCTCTCGAGTATCTTGGTAGATTCGCTCCAAACTCTCATTCAACTCTGAATAAGTGGTGAATCGTGGCTCTCTCCGCAGTCGCTTTGACCTGTCACCATTGTCCTCAGCCTTTCGTTTTCCTTTATCCTTGCCTGAATCATTTTCGAGAGGCTTTTTGTCTTTAAGTGCATAAACTTCTATTCCCTCTCTTTCTTCTCTTTCGGCATTAGCATCTTCCAATCGTAAAAACTTTTCTGCCTCGTGATAGAATTCTCCTAGATCCATTGGCGGATCCTTAGTTAATGAATTTTTGAATTCCGTGCCATCAGCTACTCCGGACACAGCTGCCATCATAACCATGGATGGATCTGCCCGATACACCGACGCTGCTGCCGCATTGAATCGCGTCAAGAAATTTCTCAAAGACTCCCCAGCTTTCTGCTTTAGCGTTGCCAAACTCATCACATTCTTGGATCTCGAAATATGAACTCTGAATTGCCTCATAAATTTCTCAATCAAATCGGTCCATGTCCCAATGGAGCCGCTCTCTAGCTGTCTGAACCATAAAGCTGCTATGTCTGTCAAATACAATGGGAAGCACCGGGCCATGACTTCCTGTGATGCCCCCAGCACTTCCATGTGCCTTATATACCTCGTTAGATGGACCGCAGGGTCCGTCCTCCCATCATACCCTTCTACTGTTGGCAGTTTGAATTCTGGTGGGTTCCTAGCCAATCTAATCGCAGGAGAAAAGGGACTCTTGTTCACGTCTTCAAGATCTCTGTTTACTAATCCGCCTCTCATGGCTCGCCTGACCATCTCTGCCAATCTATCATTATCTCCAAGCTGTAGTCCTTGTTCACTACCTTCGATCTGCCCCCCGAGTCCGTGTGAGCTCTCGGGTGTGTGCCCCCCTGGCTGAGCGTTCATCCCTCTATTGCCGCCAGGTTGCTCGGATGTCCTTGTCTCTCTTCCCAGGTTTGGATCAACATGTCCTAAGTGTATGCCCCCCAGCTCCGGCGCTGCGCCAGATGGTCCTGCTCCGTTCTGGGCCCTGGTTGCTCCTTGATTTTGCGCTCCAAGCTGTCCAATTTGTTGAAGCAAATTCTGGGTCATTTCCTCCTGCCTCTTCATCATTGTCTCCATCTCATCCCTGGTGATAAAGACTGAAGCTTGGTTTGCTCCTGAGGAAGCCTCTTGACTCCCTTCGTGCTGACTTCGCTCTGGCCTCTGCCTTCTACTTGTTTGTCTTGTCATGATTCCTCGGATCTGAATCTCTTAGCCTTCTGATTCAACTTTCAAATGATAGAACTCTTGAGTTCAATTCTCAGTGAAAGCACCAACGTGTTTGTGCCAAAATTGGTCACAAACCCCGAATGTTGTGAAAGCACCAGTGTATGAATATAAATCAACAATATTCACACACAAATCTCAAATCTAAGCAAACAGAGTATTACAATTCAGAAATAATGAACAGAAACACGAGATTTATAGTGGTTCGGCGATCTTGCCTACGTCCACTCTGAAGTTGATGATTTTATTGATGTTCACTTGATGATTACAATTTCTTTTGATGTAGTACAACTGATTATCTGATTACAATCTGAATCTAAGGAAGTAGTGGTGATTCTGAGTAAATCTGGCAGAGTTTGGGCGCTCTTTAGCTCTCAAAAATGTCTGACCCCTTTTCTGAATGACTAGGGGCTCTATTTATAGGTGTAGGAGGCTGATATTTCGCCTAAAATGAGGGGAGACCAGTTCTGGTACGTCAGGGGGCCCACATGGCCGAAATCTGGAGATCCGGACCCACTTTGGGATCGATTCGACCCTTGGTTCGAATCGATCAAGAAATCATCCAATCGAGCTGAAATTTGGCGTGGACATTCTTTATCATGTGCTTAAGCTTCTGTGAAAATTTCATAGCATTTGGACTTGTAGAACTCGAGTTATGATCGATTCAAGTAGGTGTTTCTCGTTTCCTGGAGTCGTTCGAATCGATACGTTCGAATCGATTCGTTCGAATCGACCCTCCTTTACGCGAAGACTACGGCGTGGTGCGCATGCTTCGCATCGATCCGCTTCTCACTCCGGATTGACTGGGTCGACTCCATGTTCTTCGCCGCTTTGACTGGGTGGATTCGTGGCAGTGGATTCGAAGACATCCCTCTCCGAATCGAATGAACGAAGGTCTGTTCGAATCGATGTAGGTGTAAAGTCGATCGATTCGAAGCTGCTTCAAGTAGTGTGGATTCGAAGTATCTGCTGCTCCGTGGATTCGAAGTAACCAGGGGAAACTTCCATCGAGTCGAACATGCTGCCTTGGATGGTGGATACGAAGCTTAGCCGTCTGAATGGATTCGAAGTACCTTCAGTTTGATGGATACGAACCTGATGGAGGCGAGGCTGTTTACCTTTCGATCGATTCGAATGCCATGGTTTCGTACAGGGGTAACTTGATGGACTCGAACTAGCGATGTCTCGGATGGATTCGAACATGAACCCTGCCAATGGATACGAAGAAGACGATATCGATGGATTCGAAGTAAGGCAGGGATGATGGATTCGAATGATGGCTACACTGATGGATTCGAACATAGATTCTTCTATCTTGCGTTGATCATAACTTGAACATACGGACTCGGATTGACTTGATATTTGAAACGTTGACTCTCATGGCTTAGCTTTTCATGTCCTATCAATTTTGGCTCGATCCGGACTCGGACAAAATTCATTGATATCCATAGTAAAACAGTGTATAATGAGCTTTTACGACGAACTGTCTTTAGTTTTCCAGTCAACTTTTTGGTGTCACGGCCTTGCCAAAAGGCGGGATAACAATATTGATTGAAAAAGGTTACACTAAATAAAAAATAAAATCCAATAGTATTTGGTATATAGCTATATATCCCTAACAATTTTTTTTGCCCCCCATTACAGGCTTCTTCATTGGTCAGACCTATAATATTCCTGTGAGTGCCTGCTTTTGTTTTATGTTATTCCTACTTTGTATATGTTTTATGCATCTTTGTTTATGTTGTTTTTTGTCTACCGTTTATAGCAATGATCTTGTCATACGTAGATATCAAGGTGTGGACTACGCTCTAGAAGCAAGAATATGTGCAACTTCAACTTTTATGTTATATATCATCTATGCTGAATCTGTGTTTTTACTCTAATTTGTAAAATATCAAAAGAAATTTTACACGCTCTTGGTAAAACTTGAAAATTTTGCTGTATTTACTTGTTTGAAACTGTACGAGGGAAGAAATTCAATCTGTGACTTATATGTCTTCTTATTGTTACTGTAATTGATTATATGATATTTATTGTTCCCAGAGAGCCATTTTTATTTAAGGAATACAAGCGGTCTTCATGTCAAGGAGGGCACTTAAAATTTTATTCAATATAATTGTTGCAAGAGAGTTGTAACACATTTTCTATGGTAATAAATTTACTTCAGCATTTGATTTATTAAGTTAAATTAAATGGATAATACTTGCTTTTATATATGGAGATGTATGGCGGCATGAAACATGTATGTTATTAGTGTACCTGTATCAAATATCAAATAGTTGATGTTGTACTAATGTACAACCGTGATGCAATTCAGGAGTTTCTTGATGGTCTTGGCTTGGAACCTCAAGTTAGCACCAAGCATTTACTTGTGTTACTCATTGCGATGTAGATCCTTCTAGAAGTACTGGTTTGTCTAGAGATTGTAACGAACTTGCTATTTTTAACATCTAAAAATTCATTATATAAAATTTAGAAGTACCAAAACAATGAACAAAAGGGAAAACCTCACAACGAAAATTGAACATAAATAACATTTCAACAACTAAATGGTTCAGGAATTTAAAATCAGATGATATTTCATATCAATACATTAATCATTTAATTTACAACAACCATACAGCTATTATGTAAGAAAAACCAAATAGCCATTCATAGAACACAACATATATTAACAAATATGATTTTTCATCATTAGATATGTAATTATAACATAAAATTCAATTACTTAAATTAAATAAATCATACCAACGTGCTTTCGCTAACAGCCTCCAAACTCAGTAAGCCAAACGCCACATTGTCCGGAATTCCTCCACGAGTTTAACAGAATAAACCAAGTGTGAATCGAAGTTCGTATATAGAATTTATGCGAATTAAAAGTTATTTAAATCGAAATAATATGAATTTATTAAGGGGCATAATGGTAATTTCATCACCTCCTCTTCCTTCCCGCCCGTAGCAAACTTGACACCCTAGCCCATTGCCATTGACTGCTCCTAGGCGTTGCCAAAGACCACTTGCACTTGAGCCAACCGTGTCGTCGTGCTTCCCATCGCCTACGCCATCTTTCCGACGCACCCCGACGACCTCTGGTTGCCAAAACCGCCATCGCCCTGATAACTCTCATCGTCGATTACGGTCAGCTCAGGTTGAATTATTCCACGATTCAACTGTTGTTGCAATCCACTAATTAAGCTCCAAAACCTAGCATCTTCAATGAGACATCGAATCGAAAACCTCCGATTTGGACCTAGGGTCTCGCCTTTATCAATTTTGACCGCCAATTCTGGTCAACTCGAGCATTTTTACGACAAACGGACACTTGCCGCCTCTTTGACTCGTCGAGATCTTCTAATCCATATATAATTCGCTGGGATTCAAACACTTTGACTTTTGAAACAGTTTGTAATTAACGAAAACATCCGTCATTAAAATGGGATTAAGAGGAATTTCGGGATTAAGTAAGAGAGAGTGATATGACGGCTTCTCTTTAGGGTTTCTGAGTGTTATTTATAAAGAAAATGAGGCGGGTTCAGTTATATGTAACTGTTTGACCCTAAAGTGGTTGCACACTCTATTTGAACTACGTATCACCTCTATTTCGCAAACCGTAACTCCAAATCCATTAAATAACATATCAAACTGATTAGCTCGAAAAGGCCTTTACAACGATTATAAATACAATATTTAATTCAACTTTTAAATTAAACTCCATTTTGTTAATTTAATATTAAAAACGTTAAATTTTAGGGCCATTACATTTTTCTTCCCTGAAAAGAACCATGCCATCGCAATTCTCCAAATACAACCCTTAACAAAATCAATAAATCATCATTATTGGTTTAATTACAAGATATGGGAAAAATACATCAACCACAAGTTAACTACTTATAAGTATATATAACGACTATATAACATTAACCATGATGGAATCAAATTCAACCCTTAAAAATGAATTCAAATTTCTACACGCTTACTATAGTAACACTTACACTTTCTCAATCGCACAATCCAAATACAACATGTAAAAATAACACTTCATTAATAAGAGGTGAAACAATCTTAATTATAGATTAATCCATATCATGTACTCCAACATTCAACCATGATTTACCATAACAAATGTTAACAACAAAACTTAAGGTTGATCCAAGTACATATGTACAAATAAATGAGTATAAATCAACAATCAACATAGCCCATCAAAATAAACACATACTTAAAATAACATAATATCGTCATCTTACTAACCTATCAACCAATAACATGTATGTGTTAATTCCTGTGTTGACTATGCATTCATCATATTATGCGTATCCTTAAAATTGTCTATGAACTTCCTCATAGTCCAGTCTTCAAATAATAAGGTATACCATCTCATTTTCACACTACCCAAAATATCTTGTGCACCTATTCATGGTCACATCCTCAAAATAACACGTGCCTATTCATGGTAACATCCTCAAAATAATATGTGCATAGTCATGGCGGTACCCTCAAAATAATATGCCTACCTACTCATACTGCACTTGTATCAGTCCTCGATCCTCGAACCCATTTCATGAGGTCCCTTTCAAATGACCACCATGATAAGGTCAATGAATATTCATCATCATTGGAGTATTGTACTCGGGGATATGTGATGATTCATATGATCGCATCCTAGGTCAAAGGCTACTCAAGCCTTGGTTTCTTTGCTCGAATCCATGTCACTTAGAGAGCCAGGAACTAAACTGCTCGTCTGGCGGTCCAAGGTAAGATATATCTCCCATCTGAAGATCTGAGGCCCATCATGGACCAGGTGAGCATCCTCGCATACCCTTGCTTTACGAGCATACTGTTGGAACAATACTAGCACGCATCAGAAGTTATGGGCGAATTTCAAAAATTTTACCCTATTGGATCTTTTATTGGGCCTATGAAGTCTAACTGAATTAGAACATTTCTAAATTTCATTAAATAAAACCATTTATTTTATTTAAATTCAAATATATTAAGATATGAAATTAATTTTATTTGATTTAGTTTATACATAAATGTATCATAATTACATACATGTGTGAGTGTATGTGTAACATAATAATCCATGAACGGTATAATATGCCCATATGTAGCTATTGAGATTTACATCGCAACAAATATATTAGCTCATTTTGTATGTCATATATGTTGTCCAAATATGTGCATGTATATGTATTACAATACACACACATGTATGTATAAATATATTATATATAATATATGAACATAAAACATTTATGTATAGACAAATATATATATAGAAAGAGAGAGAACAATTATTAAAAATTATTTATAATTCAAAATTAACTTAATTTTGCAAACATAATAATTTTACTATTTTAATTTGTATATATTATGAATAAAATAATGTTTTCATCCATAAATAATTAACATAAAATAATCTATTGATGAAAATTAAAATTTTACAATTTTCGAAAATCTAGGATCATAAAATAGAGATTAGGAAAAATCTGTAGATTTTTCAAAGTTGAAATATTATTTTTAAAAACAAATACATTGATTTCGGCAATAATTATTTAATATAAAATAATGTATTATTAAAAATTCAAATTTTAAAATTTTAAAAATTCTAGAATCATGAATGAAAGGTTATGAAATTTTTTTTAGAATTTTTCAATAAATTATTATTTTTAATAAATCATAAACAGTTTTTTCAAAATAATATTAATTATTAAAAATAATAAAATTTATTGAAAAATTACTAAAAATTTTCTAAATTTTTATGAAATGATATAATATATTTTAAAAATACAAAATTTAATTTTTAATGTAATAATTATTTCATATATAATAAACAATTCAAAAATTCAATAAATGTTAATTTAAAAATATGAATATATGTATGATAATTAACTTTCGAATTTTTAAATTCATATTATATATAAATAAGTGTACTAAATTTTTTAAATCATATATATATATATATATCTTATATATGCATATATGCTATTATGAGAGAGAAATATACACTAATATATATATATATATATGAATTTATTAATAAATATATATAAAACAATTATTAATGACAAAAATTGATTTTGTACAGTAAAAACATTTGTCTGTACATAAATCAAATAGTATAATAAACAAATTATGCACATAACCAAACTGATTTGTGACAACCAGATCTACTTACAAAAATCTCACCTAACAAAATATATAGTAGCAATATATTTAAATAGATATGAAATTGCTCGTTATAGGATCATAGAATATAATTTAATTAATGTAATATGAATTAAAATTATCAATTTAATGATGCCATTGAATCCACGTTGAAGCAATGACTTCTCTTCCTTTTACTGTTCTTGAGTCGTCAGAATGCAAGTCCGGAATCACTGACCTTTAACTATCGAATAGTATTATTTTAATTTGATTACATTTGAGAATTTTGGAGTGGATTGAGAGCTATGTTTTAGCCATCAATGTAGAAGGTAATGGCGGCCAAAAAGGTTAGTAATTGTTTTTAGAGATACACACACACACACACATATACATATATATATATATATATATATATATATATATATATATGGTTGTATTAGAGAGAAACGAGGAAAACTTTTTTACCCATTCTCACTTAATTTCAACCCATTATCTCCAAGCCAATTACCTATGTTTTAGCCACCCCTTAGACCTTTCCAAAACCGAAATTTTGCAGCCCTAATGACGGGCCTTAAACACATCTAAGCCCAAGCCAAAATTTATGCAATTAAATCTAATTTAATCGTTTGTCGATATTGTATATCGATCGATATATTTATAACTGTTATAAATATATATAACATTATTTATTTCTCAAATCATATTCAAATTTTATAATTAATAATTCATAAATATTAATTATTTTAATTAATTTATAACGATTATAAACTAATTAAATCATTCGGTCTTAAGCGAATTCATCATTTCGGCTGTGTAACTCTTAGGTGTAAATTTAGTCAGCAATTAACATCGAACTATTCTAATGTTAACGTTCACACGTCACTTAGCGGGTGGTGTGATATTATGATCAAATTTATCGCTTACTCATTTTCTGTAAAATCCAATTTTAGTTTAATAAGCGTTACCTGGTTGTGACATTTGTTTACACCAATTCTCTTCGTCAAAACTATATCACTTTGGACTTATGGAATTCGATAATAGTCAAAATTCCAACCTCACCCACATTCAACTTTATAGTCTAAATACAAAGTTCTTGGTTCAATAATAACAATTATTATTAACCAAAATGCTTTGGCCAGAGACTTTGACTTTGAGTTGACATGAGTTGACTGTGATACTAACCGCATATAACTGAGAAGACGAATCCTCTCTTGAATAGTGCTTCACTTCCAATACTTCCACTCGACCCAACTATAGTCACTCGATGGATACCATGGCATGATTTGGCTATAATCAAAGCAGAGCTTTCATATTGAAGATCTACAGTATTCTCAAGTCGAGAGAACCGTGTAAATCAGTCACATCGATATTTTTTGTTTGACATTAGTTATATTAACCAATAGAAAACTATCGAGTGATTCGTTCTACAGTTTTCCAATAACTATTAGTACATAACCCCTAGGTGTCCTCAACAGTCATGAGTAATACACTGCCCAACATTTGGAGAGCGTTGCGTACTCCAGTCTCAACGGATACATCGATATCCAGTCTCGATGCATCTTGACTATGAACATTTAAAATGGTATATTTGTTTTGTTGTGATAAATTACTCACGGTTACAACACTTTGTAACTACTATCATAAAATATACTATTTATGGATTTTTCTATTAAATATACTTTTAATTAAGTTAATTAATTAATATAACCACATTATATCAAGTATATAATATGAAGAAAATACCTTTTATTTCGAATAAGATTGGTCAACGAGTTAGATATATGTAAAAAATTACATAATTGCCCCTAGGGCATACCCCTAACTCTATCAATCTTCAACTTACACTTGGGGTCAATTATGGAATCTAATTCCAACTTCTCCAATCAGTTTTCTCAAAACCAATTACGTCACTCCCTTAGTGAATGGGTATGCTATTATGTTTTAATTATCTATTTTGTCGATTAACTCTCTCTAACACTGATAAACTACCTTATCATGTGGAACGATTTGAAGTATGTCTTTCGACTTCTAGTGAGCTTTAAGTTCTATCATGACCAATATCATGACAATGTTATCTTCTAACAATATTATGGGATTTTCAACATTTGGAATCACCTTTGGCTCAATTATAAATTTGTGCATTTATATCTATATACATTGGTTTATTGTAGCGCTATTCAAGTTAATGTTCTCAACATTTCGTTGAATCAACCAAAATCACTTTTATTTTGAAACATTTTCAAATTAAAGATTTTAACTTGAATTTTATCATTGACATGTTATACTCAATATCATTTATAAAAGTTTGTGTCCAAATGTTCCATCATAACGAGTTCATTGTTTCTATAAACAATTCTCTAGTATTTCATAAATACGCGAGAACACTTCAAACAACAATTTAGTGATATCAATTTGGATTTTATATTTGCTCCATGTATCAAATACATAAACAGAATACAATATCATACACAACATGGCCTATATGATAATTCCTATTGCTAATGCATAAGGAATCCAACTTACATGTTCTCCTTTTAATATGGTGCTCTTGTATATCGTTTTGGGACAATCCCTATATCTTTTATACTCACCATAAAAGACATCATTTACAATCCAAAATTGAGTATTAAAACAACTAAAGTTGATTTTAATACAAGCATATTGTTAAAACCAACAACCTGTTGTTTACTTATAGTTTAGAAATATCAATGTACCTTTTAACGTTCTTTCTTATGAACACATGCTTCCTCTGCACTTTGATTGAAAATCAAATTATTTGATATTTCTATCAAAATACTTATTCAATCTCGATGCTTATAAAATGATACATTCGTATCATTTCTTGGATCACATCCAAAGACTCACGAACCTAATATCGCTCCCACTGACTTTGAGGCATATTTGGTTAATATGTGTAAACGGCTTACTCTAAATCATTATTTAGAATTTTCTGTTTCAATACATAAGTACCAAAAACTAAGTCTTATCGAGCAATAATTTTGTGAGTAAATCTGAATTAACTTGAGCATGTTGAATACCGAATCTGTTATGCTAATTTCAATAATTGAAATTTGTGATATTATTCTTATCAACATTGCTTATTTAATTCCAACCACATTAGTCTTTCCAATAAAGACACAATCTCGGTCGATGGATCACATTTCTTTGGTTACGACCACCAAAATCATATTCTTATAGTGTACTTGGAATTTTTTCAGATCTGCTCATCATACCATATAGAGTCAACAATCTTAATGGTTTAATTGAACAACCGAGGGTAATGTATATTTTCGACATTAATAAGAAACTCATAGTTTCTCTTTGATGTACGAGAATACTTATTAGACATTCTAATGCTATGTGTTCATTTAGGTTAGTTAATTTCATTTCATCTCATATAATCGGTTCTATTTATGGATCAGATCCAATTCCATTTGACTACCAAAAATTTCTCAAAGAAATTCCTTCACAATGAAGTTGGTATATCTTGAAACAACAATTGTTTCTTAGTGCAAATAGAATAGGGATTCATAAACACTTTATGAACCTTTTTATTTATAAAACTGATTTTAGTTTGCAAAAATTATGTTGAAAACATAAATATGTCATTTGATGATGGACCTTTCCAAAAAAAATTTGGAGATTCATACAAGATCCCTCATGAACAATTATTACGTGCAATCTTTCGACTCGCACAACCTGCCAACTCCTTGGCCTAGGATATGTTGGGATTTCTTACAAACTCATATCTTGTATAATTTTGTAAATTGTTGTTTAGATGAAATAATATCAACCTTGTGTACTAATCTTAAGTACATGACCTTATAGAAAGAAACTAACTCAAATTCACTCATAATTAATCGTAAATTGTCCAACAATGTAGATTACTCCTTATCGATGCATCATTATGTCTCACATGGAGGAGTGATTTTGAGATTGAATTTATATTCATTTTTAGGTATATTTGGAACTCTTTCCAATATACTCACTTATTCGATCAAATCAAATCATTTTATTCTATTGCATGTTATTTTATTTACTTTTTTTTATATTCTATGATTTTATCATAAACTTACTACATGTGTATGTAATACACATGTTCATGTTGGTAATATATCATCGATGAATATAACAAAGTATGTGGAACCCTTTTGGTATTAATAGACTTGTGATTGCATACATCAATATGTATTAATTCAAAGAGTTCATCAACTCTTATGATGCTCCCATTGAATGGGTGCATAGCCATTAATTGTTTGAGATATGATTAACCTATATCATATGATTCATAATCATATAGTAAAATTATTTCTCAAAACTACGGCTTAGTCTATAATTCCAAAACAACTGTAAATAATATTAGATACGTATGTATTTTTGTTGCATCACTTTTACTATGAAAACAAATTCGATAATACAGTTCTATTTCATGATGAATATTCATAATACTCATATTGAAATATAGTAATATCTATTTTCAATCAATACCAAAAAATAAACATTATTTCACAAATAATGTTCAGTACATTTTACGAAAACAATTTTCGTAATTTGATTCAATCATTAGGTGCTATATGTCATGCTCTCACTATTTCCGCCATTACTATAATAGCGTACTAAATTTAGAGGTTCACCATTCACTTAATATTATTAATATTGTTTACTTATTTCATATGCTGCAACTAGTTTACAGAGGAGAGTTCTTTGATCAAATATCTTGAACTCAAAGAAATAAATGTTATAGAAAACAATTTTATATATGAAAATACATTTCGGAATAAAAATCATATTTCATATTCCAATATTAAGTATCAGTTATTATTACAATTCTTGTTTCAAATGTTTCTATATGAAGCAGAAGTGACTATTCATACTCTTCATTCCAACTTTACCTTAAATTACATCTATTCTTATACATTCTTTTTTCTTTCAAATGGTCAAACTATTCAAAAGAAAACATTACTACAATACCATAACAAACCTTTTACAAAAGCGTATTCTATTATTCCTAACATTTAAGACATCAAATATGTTGCACTTTATGTAAACCGATCAAGATGACATTTCAACGATCGAGTTCTTGGATGTATCTCGTAGTTTATGGTCTTGTGTTACATTAACATAATATGATCCTTTTGAAATCATTCAAGTTGAATACATGATCTTAAAATACTGTTTATTGGCTTACTTCGAATGAACTAACTTCATCGAAATATTGTTCCCCACAAACTATGACTGTTCACCATATAACATTTATATGTGAAAGTACATGGATCAAATATCCATAGTCTTGAATTGCATTTAGAGTTCAAAAACTCATAAAATGCTATACACGGTCTAAACCAAATAAACATATAAGTGACCAACTTATGAATGTATTAAGTAGTTGAAATTGGGCATTTGCATGGGTATAGAAACATTATATAACATTCAATTAGAATTATTAGTGAGTATATATTATATTTCTATTTGTCAACTTTCAATTCAATTTGTTTATATATGTTAATCAAACATTTTATAAATCATATTAAATGCACAAATTTATAATTGTAGATAATTATAACATTATATAGCATATGTTCTTACAATATTAGAAATGTTAAATGTTACCATTTCATTTTTCTAATAAGGCTCCCATTAGTCTTTTATATTTCTCCAAACCTAAGATGAAACATAGAAGTCTTACAACTTCACTAGTGGGTGTTAGGACTTGTTTATTTTGGTATTCTGATCTTGAGTTTGCTCAACAAATCATAGCCCCACAAACGATGGATAACTCCTTATCGGTTGTATCATATACAACTCCTAATCCATTTTCCTTGTTCTAATCTCATTTCGACCTTGAGTTTGCTCAACAAATCGAAAGAGATTATTCACTCATACCTACCATATCGTGATGGCCTAAGTATAGTATATGTACCTTGAGTTTTCTCAACAAATACATATAGTTATTTTACCTCATTTGTTCAATATATTAAAAATAATATGCATAACATCTCTAGCTTGAGTTTGCTCAATAACTAAGGAGTATGCAAGTAATTTATTAATATATATGGTATATGACAACGTTATATTGAAGATTCATAATCGTCAATATATATATTGAGTGATATCAACTTATAGAATAATATATTTCTTATGAAATACCTCAACGATTCAAGTGTCAGAAACATCAGAAATCTTGGTATATGTACATTTACATATGTATTTATTTCTCAAGTTTATTTGGGTTTCTTTAATGTTCCACATTTAGTTTATACACATATCATATAAGTTTTATTGTTATATAAATTTTATATTTCATATTACTTATATGATAGTCTTAGGTATAATATATCATTAATTAAATCTTATCTATTTAATTTTAATCAATTAACTCTTTAATTGATTTAAATTAGTATTCCAATATAACTTTTATATTGGATATATCTACTATAACATTTATAGTGTATAATATAACCCTTATAGTGTAACACACATATATCATATATATGTGTATTTTATTTAATTAATTTATTCAATTAAAAATAATTTATTAAAATTTATTAATTTCAAATTTTATCTTGTATACATATATGTATACTTATGTTATCTTAAACATTTTAAAATAACATAACATATATCAACGTATGTAATACATGCATATATGCATTAATTAATTAACATATTTAATTAATTTATTTTATTAATATTATTAATAAATTTGAAATTTGAAATTATTATATAAATATTTTCAAACATTTTGAAAACATTATTATCCTTTCAAACATTTTGAAAACTTATTTAGTTTTATAATTTTTATAATAAACATGTTTTATTTTAAATTTAACCATTAAATTTAAAATCTTTAACATTAATTTTCAAAACGATTTTGAAAATTAGCCCAATGCCCAAATTAAGTTGGGCCTTTTCTATTGGGAGCAACCTTTGGGCTCACTTCACCTTTCGGGCCAGGCCGGTAACCAGGTAGCACAGGGTACTTGATTACCCAATTCCAATCCTAGACATTACCTTTCTAGACATCGTACTAAGTGGGCAAGCTTAATTAGTTAGCCCTAATATGACTAATTTGGACCGCATAAGCTGTTGGGCTCCGATACCATTATTGGAACTGGAGTAGCCCGCAGCGGAAGTTATGGGTGAGTTTCAAAATTTTTACCCTATTGGATCTTTTATTGGGCCTATAAAGTCTAACTGAATTAGAACATTTCTAAATTTCATTTAAATAAAATCATTTATTTCATTTAAATTCAAATATATTAAGATATGAAATTAATTTTATTTGATTTAGTTTATACATAAATGTATCATATACATATATGTGTGAGTGCATGTGTAACATAATTATCCGTGAAAGGTATAATATGCCCATATGTAGATGTTGGGATTTACCTCGCAACCGACATATTAGCTCATTTTGTATGTCATGTATGTTGTCCAAATATGTGCATGTATATGTGTTACAATACACACACATACACACATGCATGTGTGTGTTAGTTCCTGAGATGATGGTTTTGATGACAACAACCTTAGGACTTGTTACAAAATATAAATACAAATATTCTTGTCTAGATATATATGTATATACAGGATATATATGCAGGTACTGAAGAATAAAGACTGTACAGTATAGAGATTCAAGACCGACGAATTCAAGATTGAAGAAATCAAGACTGAAGACTCATGAGTATCAAGAGTTCAAGATATCAAGATAAGTAATAGTGTCTAGATTTATGTTAAAACTTCATAATAGCACTAAAATCTTTATTCTATTTTTAATTATGGAATGGAATCCACCTTCTCACTTTAATAGTGGGATGGAACCCACGACCTTATCTAGTGGAATGGAATCCATGAAATTTTCAAAATGATTTATTTTAAATATTTTTCCAAAAACTTTTTAAAGTCATCTCTCTTAGTTTAAATATTTTAGCCTTAAACTATTTTTATTATCTTTTATATTTTGATTTCAAAATCATCTCTTGTTTTTAAACTATCTCTTGGTTTTAATATTATAAGCTTTAAATCTCAAAAATATATTCTAGACTTAGTTTTTAATGTTATTTTAATACTATAGATTATATGTTTTTAAGATTGCTTTTTAAATCTCTTTTATAAGTTTAAACTATATTCAAAATGATTTATAAACTTTAGAAATTGTTTTGACAAGTTTTAGAAAGAAAATCTCTTTTAAAAACAAAAATCAATTTTCAAATTTTACTAGGGCATGTCGACATACCCCATCCCCCATGTCGACATAGTGACTGTAGAAATTCAAATTTCAAATTTTCAAAAGAAGTGTCTATTCGTCAAAACCTTTCACGAATGGACATGACTGTTGTTCTTCTATAAATACCAGTTGTTTTCAACGAATTTTAAGTCAGTTTTTCTTCATTTCTTCACTCCTTCTTCTCCACTCAAATATTCTCTTATATTTTAACAAAACTCTACCAAAATCCTAAGTGAATCAAACTCGATTGCCTCTAGTTTGATTCTCTGCCACTCTCTCCCAAAGATCTCTGTGCAATTTAGAGTTATAGGATCATTTGTAATCAAAGAAGAGTATCGAGTCTCTCTATCTATCAAAGTGATATTGGAAACGGTGTGATTGTGGCCCGTAAATCAATTGGGTGTGATTGTAGCCCGTAAATCAATTAGGTGATCTTGTAGCCTGGTTAAATTAAGAGAGTTTGCCCTGGACTCGAAGACAGGAGGGTGTATCTCGTGGCCTTGAAATTGAGGTTGTAATATCGACATTGTATTTGAAAAGAAATCTGCACAAGGAATTGTATGAGACTGCATGTAGGGTAACTCCGAACCAGTATAAAATTCCGATGTGTTCTTTCCTTTTCTTCTTTTATTTACTATTTTCATTTGTGTCTGATTCTGTGATTGTTTTTGTGTTTGAGAATTGCATCTGTTTGTGTTTAATTTGAAAAGATTTCAAAATATTCCATAAAATCAATTAAACACTATTCACCCCCCGCTCTAGTGTTAATTCTGCCTTAAGATCCGTATCCGCCTTTCCAACATTTGGTATCAGAGCATTGGTTTTCAAAGTTATCATAATCTGAATTTTGAAAAATTCTAAAATGGAAATTTTTGGAGATTCTATTAACACTAGTTCAAAACTGTTCATACCATCATTGTTTCACAAGTCTACATATTGTTATTATAGAAAATCAATTTATCTACCGAATCTGTGTATTGTGTAGGAACAGATGTGTTATATGACTTTTGATGAATCAACACTCAATGGAAAAATGGTGCAAATCAAGAAAAATAAATGGATACTTGATAGTGGATGTTTGGGACACATGACTGGCAATCCGCAGATACTAAATGACGTAATTTATGAAGATGGAGGACTGGTCAACTTTGGAGACAACTCAAAAAGATATGTGATTGACATCGGCAATGTCAGTAACTCTAAAACTCCTACTATTTCTGATGTTTTGTTAGTTGGTAATCTAAAACACAATTTACTTAACATAAGTCAATTATGTGATAAGGGCTATAAAATTAAATTTGTAAAGGATAAGTGTCACATCAAAGATAATAAATCAAATATTATCTTTGAAAGAATTAGGAAGAAAAATATTTATATTCTTAGTATGAAAATCTCAAATGATAACCTGTCTTTTGGCTAATACAAGTGACCCTTGGATTTGGCATAAAAGTTTGGGCATTTGAATTTCAAACTCTTAACTAGACTTTCAAAACTTGATTTAGTAAGAGGTCTCCCTAAAATGGATTTTAAAGTAGATAGTAATGTGATGCTTGTCAATTAGGAAAATTTAGGAAGAGTTCATTTAAATTCAAAGATATGTTTTCAACTTCAAAACCTCTTGAGTTACTTCATTTAGATTTGTTTGGTCCATCTCAAATTCAATCAATAAATCACAGTAAATATGTTTTTGTAATTATATATGATTATTATAGATTTACATGGACAATTTTTCTAAAACTTAAAAGTGATGCTTTTGATTTATTTAAAAAATTTGCAAAAAGAATTCAAAATCAACTTTCTTTAAAAATCAAAACTATTCGTAGTGATCACGGTGGAGAATTTGAAAACGAAAAATTTGAGAATTTCTGTAATAAAAAAGGAATAACTCATAAATTTTCTTTTCTAAGAACTCCATAACAAAATGGAGTGGTAGAGCGTAAAAATAGGATGATTCAAGAGTGTGCAAGAACTAAGCTTTCAGATAGTAAATTACCAAGAAATTTTTGCGCTAAAGCAGTCGCTACAGCTTGTTACATTTTGAATAGGATTTTAATTAGACCTTTAACCAATAAAACACCATATGAACTTCTTTACAATAAGAAACCAAAGGTATCTTATTTTAAAGTTTTTGGAATTAAATTTTTCATTTTAAATACAAAGGACAATTTGAATAAATTTGATCCTAAATCCTACAAAGGAATCTTTATCGGATATTCGAATAGAAGTATAGCATACATAGTTTTCAATTTAAAAACTAACACTATTGAAGAAAAAATGCATGTATCTTTTGATGAAAATTTCAAAGATTTTGTTCAAATAAATGACGAAGATGATTTTGTTACTTTAAACAATGAATCAAATGAAACAAATTGTGAAACCGTTCATCCTAATAAAAGGATTAGGCTTTTAAAAGATCATCCTATAGAAAATATACTAGGAAATATTGAATCCGTTGTTAGAACTAGAAATAAATTAAACAAGATGAGTAATGTAGCTTTTATATCAACTATTGAACCTAAAAATCCAAAGGAAGCATCATCTGATGATTCATGGATTCTTGCTATGCAAGAAGAACTGAATCAATTCACCAGAAATGATGTATGGGAACTTGTTCCTAGACCTGAGGACAAAACTATAAGAGGAACTAAATGGGTTTATAAAAATAAAATGAATGAACAAGGTGAGGTCGTTAGAAATAAAGCTCGGTTAGTCGCGCAAGGTTATTGTCAAGAGAAAGGAATATACTATGATGAAACTTTTGCACCCGTAGCAAGATTAGAAGCCATTAGATTTCTACTTGCTTTCGCAAACCACAACAATTTCAAATTATTTCAAATGGATGTCAAAAGTAAATTTTTAAATGGTTTTGTTAAAGAAGATGTTTATGTTGAACAACCCCTACTTTTTGAAGATGAAAAGTTTCCAAATCATGTTTACAAATTAAAGAAAGCTTTATATAGTATAAAACAAGCTCCTAGAGCCTGGTATGGCAGACTAAGATCTTACCTATTACAATCAAATTTTGAAATTTGTAAAGTAGATAATACTCTTTTTATTAAAAGAACAAAAATGATATTCAATTAGTAAAAATATATGTAGATGATATAATTTTTGGATCAACAAACAATGAAATGAACAAAGAGTTTTCTGAAATAATGACAAAAGAGTTTGAGATGAGTCATATGGATGAACTTACTTTCTTTCTAGGATTGCAAATAAAACAATTAGATAGTGGTATTTTCATTAGGCAAGAAAAGTATGCTAGGGATCTAATTAATAAGTTTGGTATGACCACTACGAGTGGAAAACCCACTCTTATGGCAACCAATGAAGCCTTGAATGAAGAAGACATGTCAAAATATATTGATCAAGAACTGTACAGGGGAATGATTGGATCGCTACTCTATATAACTGCGAGTAGGCCTGATATCATGCATAGTGTCGTCTCTGTGCAAGATACCAATCTCAACCCAAAGAGACCCATTTAAAAGCTGTTAAACGTATCCTAAGATATGTTTAACACACTTTAGACTATGGCCTATTTTACCCTAAAAATGATTCATTTGATTTAATCTCATATTGTGATGCTGACTATGCTGGTTGTAAATCAAACCGAAAAAGTACAAGTGGAACTTGTCACTTTTAAGGACATTCTCTGGTTTCCTGCTTTAGTAATAAAGCAAAATACTATCTCACTATCAACAACTGAAGCAGAATATATCTCTGCTACTTTGGCTTGTTCTCAAGTTATCTATATGCAACAGACCCTAAAGGATTTTGGATTAAATATTTCAAAATCACCAATTTATTGTGACAATACAAGTGCAATAAATTTATCCAAAAATCCTACTCATCATGCCAGAAACAAACATATTGATATCAGACATTATTTTCTCAGAGATAATATAAGTAAAGAGATTATTTCTCTTGAATTTATCAACACTGAGAATCAAATAGATGATATTCTGACCAAACCCTTGAATCAATCAACCTTTACTAAATTTAGAAGAGAACTAGGTATTTGCTCTATAACCGAGATATAGAATATAGATATAGTAACATATATATTTAATAAATAAATAAAAATAAAATTGTCAAAATTTCCATAAGGATGTCGACATCCCCCTACCTCCCATGTCGACATACAATGGTAAAATTTGAAATTTTATTTTTCCCTCTAAAATTAGTTTGGTAGTTATATATTATCTATATTTTGAATTCTTCTATCTTCCACTTCATTTCTCTCTGTAATAAACTTCTGAGAATAGAAAATAATGGCCTCCTCTTCCAAATCAAACCAAAATGCGACCTTTTCTTTCCCTTCTCCTAATGCTGGTCCATTTCAACGAACTACACTTGCCCGAGTCATGAAGATAGAGGAAATTTTGAAGGACTCTCTGCAAATGATGACTGAGTTGCAAGTCATGCAAATAAAAATGGCTAAGGAACAAGAGAAACAGTGCAAAATCCTTAGAAATTTGAAATTTTTTCTAATGGATAATCATTCGGACCCGATCGTGATTGAAGATGACTCCTCTAACATTCATATTCATAATCCATTAGAGGAAGACGACGACGAAGAAGAAGAAGAAGCGCAAATGGACGAAGACGATAAGTTATCTGCGTTGGAGAAGTCTGTTTTGATAAAGATGGTAATTTGGTCAAACAACGTGGAAACTTTTGTCTCCATTACCCAAATTGTTCGATTCACAAGTCACCAATTATCAAAGACTCTCATTAGATTGTTTTTATGTTAATGTTTTTATATTGTGTGTATTTGTATATATTCGTGTTTATATGTGTAATATAACAACATATATATAATAAAATTATATTT
This sequence comes from Allium fistulosum, assembly GCA_030737815.1. Lineage (NCBI taxonomy): Eukaryota > Viridiplantae > Streptophyta > Magnoliopsida > Asparagales > Amaryllidaceae > Allium > Allium fistulosum. The sequence continues at coordinate 309,196,861 of CM060905.1, read as the reverse complement.
ATGTTTCGCTTAATTATACTTCGTTATTAGTATTTAGTTCCATAGTATTAGTTTAAGGGGGAGTTACGTAGTTTAGGATTAGTTTTTTTTATGACAAAGGGGAAGAATTATAAAATAGGTTAGATAAGCTAAGATTAAGGGGGGGGGGGTTTAGTAGATTAAGGGGGAGTTGTTGGAATAAGGGGAGTCGGTGTAGAACCAGAGTTTGGCGGAGTGGATTTTATAAACAAAGATTGTCATCGTCAAAAAGGGGGAGATTGTAAGTTCCTGAGATGATGGTTTTGATGACAATAGCCTTAGGACTTGTTATAAAATATAAATACTAATATTTTTGTCTAGATATATATGTATATGCAAGATATATATGCAGGTATTGAAGAATGAAGACTGTGCAGTTTAGAGATTCAAGACTGATGAATTCAAGATTGAAGAAATCCAGATTGAAGACTCATGAGTATCAAGAGTTCAAGATTTCAAGAGATCAAGATATCAAGGTAAGTAATAGTGTCTAGATTTCTATTAAAACTTCATAATAGCACTAAAATCTTTATTCGGATTTTAATTGTGGAATGTAATCCACCTTCTCGCTTTAATAGTAGGATGGAACCCATGACTTCTTTAGTGGGATGAAACCCATGACCTTATCTAGTGGAATGCAATCCACAAAATTTTCAAAATGATTATTTTAAATATTTTTCCAAAAACTTTTTAAAGTCATCTCTCTCAGTTTAAATATTTTAGCCTTAAACTATTTTTATTATCTTTTATATTTTAATCTCAAAATCATCTCTTGTTTTTAAACTATCTCCTAGTTTTAATATTATAAGCTTTAAATCTAAAAAATATATTCTATACTTAGTTTTTAATATTATTTTTATATTATAGATTATATATTTTTAAGATTACTTTTTAAATCTCTTTTATAAGTTTAAACTATATTCAAAATGGTTTATAAACTTCAGAAATTGTTTTGACAAGTTCTAGAAAGAAAATCTCTTTCAAAAACAAAAATCAATTTTCAAAATTTACTAGGGAATGTCGACATACCCCATCCCCCCATGTCGACATGGTGACCGTAGAAATTCAAATTTCAAATTTTCAAAAGAAGTGTATATTCGTCATAACCTTTCACGAATGGACATGACTATTGTTCTTCTATAAATACCAGTTGTTTTCAATGAATTTTAAGTTAGTTTTTCTTTATTTCTTCACTTCTTCTTCTCAACTCAAATATTTACTTATATTTTAACAAAACTCTGCCGAAACCCTAAGTGAATCAATCTCAAATCAAACTCGAAGACAGGAGGGTATATCTCGTGGCCTTGAAATCGAGGTTGTAATATCGACATTATATTTGAAAAGAAATCTGCACAAGGAATTGTATGGGACTAGTATAAAATTCCGGTGTGTTCTTTCCTTTACTGCTTTTCTTTACTATTTGCATTTGTGTCTGATTTCGTGATCGTTTGCGTTTGAGAATTGCATCTATTTGTGTTTAATTTGAAAAGATTTCAAAATATTCCATAAAATCGAATAAACACTATTCACCCCCTCTAGTGTTAATTCTGCCTTAAGATCCTTAATCCTCTTTTCCAACAATATGTATGTATAAATATATTACGTATAATATATGAACATAAAACATTTATATACAGACAAATATACATATAGAAAGAGAGAGAACAATTATTAAAAATTATTTATAATTTAAAATTAACTTAGTTTTGCAAACATAATAATTTTAATATTTTACTTTGTATATATTATGAATAAAATAATATTTTCATCCATGAATAATTAACATAAAATAATCTATTGATGAAAATTCAAATTTTATAATTTTCGAAAATCTAGTATCATAAAATAGAGCTTAAGAAAAATCTAGAGATTTTTCTAAGTTGAAATATTATTTTTTAACACAAACATTGATTTCGGGAATAATTATTTATTATAAATAATATATTATTAAAAATTCAAATTTTAAAATTTCAGTAATTCTAGGATCATGAAAGAAAGATTATGAAAATTTTTGAAGAATTTTTCGATTAAATTATCATTTTTAATAAATCATAAACATTTTTTTCAAAATAATATTAATTATTAAAGATAATAAACTTTATTGAAAAATTCCTTAATTTTTTATATATGTTTCTGAAATGATATAATATTTTTAATAAATATAAAATTGATTTTTTAATGTAATAATTATTTTATATATGATAAACAATTTCAAAATTCAATAAATGTTAATATAAAAATATGAATATATGTATGATAATTAATTTTCGAATTTTTAAATTCATATTATATATAAATAAGTGTACTAAATTTTTTAAATCATATATATATCTTATATATGCATATATGCTATTATGAGAGAGAAATATACACTAATATATATATATATATATGAATTTATTAATAAATATATGTATAAAAAAATTATTAATGACAAAAATCGATTTTGTACAGTAAACAACATTTGTCTATACATAAATCAAATAGTATAATAAACAAATTATGCACACGAGCGTAATGGCACGCGCTTAGCGCGTGATTTTTTGTTCTATAAATATTGTGTATTTTACATATGCAAGAAAAAATGATTTGCACAAATGTTGCTTAATTTATAAAATTATCGCTCCAAGAAAAAGAAGCAGAAAAACTAAACTGTATAAACAGATTCGAAAGTACTGCTTATAAAATATTATTCAACTATTTTGTCTTTTAGTCGATATAAGTACATCTCTATAAACGACATTTTTAGTATAAGTTCCCAAATTTCCATGGACATTGCCATATTTTATCAAAACTTTCGTGTTACTCATTGAAACTCCTCTTGATAATGCAATATAAAGCTGACCATGACCGAACACGTGTTGAGGCAAGTAAATTCCTAGATGTGGAATTATTTTCCCTTGTGCTTTGTTGATAGTGAGGGCAAAATTCAACCTTACAGGAAATTGTTTGCCCAATAATGTGAATGGCAAACAGATATCTTCGGAAGGCTTCATAGGTATTCTTGGTAAGAAATCTCGATCTCTAGCAAATTGTCCAGTGGCAATCTCTGCATCTATAAGGTTTCTGTAAAATTCACGACATATTAGTCTGGTACCATTACATAATCCATTCATTGGATCAAGATTCCAGAGTAGCATGTTCAGTGCTCCTTTCTTTAAGACCAACTTATGTGGGGGCAAACCACCTGGAGCTATTGAATTAAGGTATTCGAGTTGGTATAGATTTCTTGTATCGTCTTCGACAAAATAAAATGAGTAGCACGCATGTAATTCTCCAGGAAATAGATCGATAACTTGATTATTCAACTTATCGACGCATTCATTGAGATGGGTAATTAAAGCTCTTGCCACAATATATTCCTTTTGGAATGCATTTTCATATAATGTGGGAAAAATTGTATTTATAAGAGTAGTTATTGAACATTCATCTTTCCATGATACTACCATTTCAACCGGAATTCGAATCAAGTCGTCGCCTATGTGCGGTTCATTCCCATCTCCAACACATAATAGAAAATTTGAATAGAAAGAATCTTCTTTTGCTCTCATATTTTGAGTAAGTTGGATGACTTCTACATGATTCCATAGTGGCAATTTAACAATGCATGCATCAATTGTTTCTGCTATTGTACCATGTTGTACAACGGGTAAGAATTGTCGAAAATCCCCTCCAATAATAAGAATTTTACCTCCGAATGGCAAGTTATTCCCTATAATATCCTTAAGGGATCTATCCAGTGTTTCGAATGCATATCTATGAGTTATAGTTGCTTCATCCCAAATAAACATAGTTGCTTGACGCAAAAGATCTGCTAATTCTAATTGTTTAGACATCGTACACATTGATTCAGATGTTGTATTAAATGGGATTTTGAATCTCGAATGCGCTGCTCGACCGCTTGGTAGAATAGTCACCGCAATCCCAGATGTGGCTGTTGCAAGTGCAATCAAACCTTCTTGTCGAAGTGTTGCAAGTATTGCTCGATAGGGAAACGTCTTTCCTGTTCCACCAGGACCGTCAATAAAATAAATCCTGCTCTCTTTATTATTAACAGCATTCATAGTTGCAGTATATGCATGGAATTGGGATTCATTCAACTTATTGGCAAAAGTTAAATCCTCTTCTGGTGTTATAACAGAATATTGCTCACTTATTAATCTCGAAGTTAATGAATGATTATCCATGTCATCTCTAATTTTTGGAAGGTTGTAATTAGAAACTTTTTTATAATGGTTCATTAATATAATATTAAGATCTTTTAAAAGAGGATTTTCAAGTATAACTCAACTTATTACACTTGAACTCGAATAATCTTCTATCATATAGTAGAAAATTTCAACCCATAATTTTCTAATACCGGTTGGTGTACAATAAATCAAGATTGTAGTGAATGATCTTCTAAAAGATGATGACATTTGTGTGGCTGATGCTTCCTGCAAACATGCTCTATTGCTTTGATCTTCCTCCAATAGTCCTATCTTCTCCGCTATTTTCTAAAATGTTGGATATTTAATACCATCGATTGTAAGAAGATGGTCAAATGAGGTTGGTCCTTTTACATGATTTAAAATAATTCTCAAGTAGTAACATTCTCCTTCTGATGGTGAAACGCTATAAATCCGTCCTATGACTTTTTTTGATGATCTCCTACGTCTCCATTTTTTTATACCTGTTACCCACCTGTATTTCTCCGAAAATTCATGACATAAAAATTGTCTTGCATCGGGATCTTGCGAGTTTGTGTTGAATAATTCAATTAGCATCGATGTAGAGAGGCTTTCATCCAACAAAATGTTAGACACTATTTGATTAGAATGATATGTAACTTGTTGCCTACTTGGTAAGTGTATTTGTAATCGTTGAATGGAAGGATAAATTGTATGCAGCGAAAATTCAAAAATTCTCCAAAAAGCCTCTTGAGGGCATATCCATCTTGCATCAATAAACTTTTGAATTTCATCATACTCACTTCTTGGACGAACTTCAACTGCCACACGATCTGGACCTTTGTAGACATACTTGTATAGGTATTTGACAGATGTGATACTACTACAAACTTTGACATCAATATGACAATCATATTTTTTTAACAACCATGGATTATATGGGACAACCCAACGATTATCGACAACAAAATCATTGTCATTTTCTAATGCAATGCTTCTACCATTATCTCGCCTCCAATAGATGGGATATGGATCATTGCCTTGAAGAGTAGTCGGAGAAAATTGTTTTGGATAATTCTTTTTGCATTTTCCATCTTTCATACATGGTTAATTTGGTCGATGTCTTCCGCATGGTCCATGAAGCATCCATTTAATAACAGTACTATATAATTCTGGTTCTTCGCGACGGTCTGGGATTTCTGCTCTTACAATAGCATCATAATCATCCGGGCTATGAAGTTTATCTTGATTATCTAATATGATAAGAATATGAGCATGAGCAAGTCCTCTTTTCTGAAATTCTATAACGTGCACATGTGCTGCAACTAAATCGAGAACTTGTTTGCTATAAATATCATCCTTCAGCTGCTCATATTTTGCACGAAATATTCTTTTCGTAAGATCTGGACGATCTTGAGCTAATTGTCCATATAGTAGTTTAGAAGTGATTTCATCCCATGAAGGATTACATGTCATTGTAATGAAAAAGTCAGGTTTTCCAAACTTCTGCACCAAATCCATAGCATCTTGGTAACATTGGTACATGTTGCATGGGCTTCCATTAAATGAAGCAGGTAATACCGTTCTTCTTCCGATGTTTCCTACATTTAATTTTCAAATCATTATTAGCATGTTGATGATATTATATACACACACACACATATGTATATGTATATGTATATAACATATTGTACATATTAATTTTATGGAGCAATGTAAATAAATTCATATACCTGCATTGTTCTCTCCAGCATTCAACGCATCTTGTAGACCCACATACAATTCTGGTCTTATGTGATGTTGTTTTTCGCGAAACCATCTCATTCTACTACTTTCAATTTTTACGTAATTATCCATAATATATTATTGTAACAAACGTCCACCGAACAGTAAAAGAGATGTACTTTCTTGTCGAATCTATAATTATAAAATTCATTAATTATATAAGTATTTTAATAAGATAAACAAAGCAATATATTTGGTTAATACTAAGATTATAAAGTAATCAATGATCTATGTTCGTACCTATAAGAGATATGCATAATACTCTCGGCATGTAACAGGGTTACCATTCTCATTATGACTATTTAGGTCCCAACCATTATTTCCATAAGGTAGCAGAAGAGGATACTGTAAAGGATCATAACAACCATGCGTCTCTGGTACTCTCATAAGCTGTTCTGATATAGTTTGTACAATGATATCCCTACCATTTATGATACTTTTCGCATCACCTACCACTATTCCTACAACTTGTGAAGCTGTCGAAAGTGCATACTATCGTTGTAATGGTTGTTCCTTGATTATAAATCTACAGTCATGAATGCTAGGAAGCTGTGAAACTCGACGAAAATTTTGTGCAAAATTATCATTTTCATCTGATATATGTTGTATCTTTCTAGCATTTTCTATCCAACTCTTCATTTTCCGCCATACGATTTTCAATTTCATGGGCAGTGTCATATATATACAATTGCAAAATCCTTGGTCTATATCTTTCTTTGGGTAGTAAGCCGCCAATGTTGTGATATATATATATATATATATCCTTGAGCATGAAAAGTGTAGACTCCAGCTTTTTCGTTTGCCAAATTTTCGTCAATATGAACTCCTATTGAAGTGAAAGAAAATGCATAATTATATGACCGAATATTTCTTCTAAAGTGTACACCATCATTAGTTGTGTTAATGTAAAGGTTGAAGAGCTCAGTTGGTGACTGTAATGGGCAAGGTTTCAAATCTCGGATTTTGGCCAATATCTCGGGCAAATATCTCGGCTGTCTCGGGCGATATTTAAAAGACTTATAACTAACCAAGCTGCCAAATCTCGGATTTTGGCTAATATCTCGGATTTTCATCTCGGCTGATCTCGGGGAGATTTAAAACCTTGGTAATGGGGGTAGTATAGTTCGTCCGTTCTCACAACATAGAGAATATGTTTCAGGTTCAAATAATTTTGCTGAGCAGTGCGGACAAAAATTTGGTCGTTGTAATGACGTCTTCGAAAGTCAATGTGGTCTTTGAAATTTTTTGCAATGTTATGAGTTCGTATATGTATGCGTACTCCTTAACGTCTTTACATGTCATTATCATTCTCCATAATTTGTCATCTTTGATGGTAAGAATTTCGATGGTGAGCTAGATAGTGTTCTCTTTCTTCTGTAGACATAGTTTCTCTCTGTTCTCTTCGTCTTTGACGATTCCTTTCTTGGCGGTAATGATAATACTCTTCATTTATATGCTCATTTGTCGCATTTGAGTTAATTGTCTCTATAACCATCATTTCAGTTTCTTCAGATTGATTTGAATTTGTCTGGTGGTTGTTTTCTTGCGATACTGTAAATAATTATTCATTTGGTTGATGCATGTCATCCAAATTTTCATTAGTTATTCCATCTAAATTTCTACTTAAAGACATATTTTGAAGCCTTTCTCGGCATAGTCTATAAGCCTAACGACGTCGAGCGAGATATGCTTCTCTTTCCTCCGGAGTTAGGCTTGTCTTCGTTCTCTTGCTCTTACTCGGTTAATTTCTCTTTGTTCATCGGTTGAAGCATTTATTCTTCTATTTCGCCCTCTTTGATTATTCATTTTTGTATGCAACAGTATTAGAAATATAAATATTTATGTATGATTAGTAAGGCTTTAAATTTGTTAATCATGCATAATAATTTCTATAGTATTAAAAAAATGGCAAGATCATATAACTAACAAACATAAATGTTAAACAAAAATCTAACAATGAAGCATTTAATACAATAATACTAAACGATACACATTTGTCTTTACTACTATTATTAAAGATTTAACGATAAATGATTTCATCTTAGTTGTCTTCGTTGTCACCATCCATTTTTCTCCAAATAATTTATCTGCAAAAATAGATGAAGAAAAATAAGATTAGATAATGAATATTTGTTATTATATATGTGTATGTGTATGTGTGTGTGTGTGTATTAGTAATATATTAGTATATAACTTACCAACTCACAACTAAAATTTGGGTCCCAACCATAGTCGTTTATCGAGAGGGTGTGTTGATCGTTGCGTGGTTATTCTTGTACTTCTTTTTTATTTTCCCTTGTTGTAGCTTTGGTAGGTGATGCCTTATCGTGTGCCGATATTTGTTTATCGGATTGTTTGACGTCCATTGTTTGTTTTATGATTTTAGTGTGCTAAAAATGCTGGATTATAAAGAGAAGATAATAGTTTCATTTATGAGATATAAATGAGTGAGCACTAATTTTAAAATATTATGCATATCAAATTTAAGAGCAAAAGATGAATGCATATAGTAACTTTTGGTTGTTTTATTCAGTGCTATCTCGCCTTAGAGAGCGCAATGACTGATTTTTTTTCTTATCATATTTACTAAAATTTTGAAATTATGTGTGATATTGGCATGCACAATGTAAAAATATATTCTAATTTTTAATTACTAAAGCTTGCCCACATATAGAATAGCGTTCACCCATAAAGTGGTACCAACTTCATATTCAAATGGTTTAGCCTGTAAACATACTTCTTTATTGATATAATAGTTAGACAAAATATACATGGCTTTGTACAGTCGGCTAGAAGGACGTGAAGTCATAATCATAACTATCCACCACTTCCACAGTTCTCTTCAACAAAACATGTAAGCATACATATATTTTAATTTATTTATATTCAGACTCTAGGAATTTAGCATGCGTTTCCTTCCTTCATTTGGCATTGCGGGTCTATCACTGGATTAAATTCACTCAAGCCGTTACGTAAAATGCATAACAATTCCTTTATTGTCAATCACGTATACATAAAACTTATAAAACTCAACTTGCCTCATGTTTTTTTTCCTGACAATGTTAATAGTCAACCCTTGTTTGTAGATAACATAATAAGATATGATCTTGGGCACCCTCATGCTATTATTTAAATAACTAAAACACTATTCTTTCATGTAATAGTAGATAGAGATGTATTATTCATTCAAAATTAATGTTCAATTCAGTACACAATGATCTCTTTGCATTCACACATGCATAAAACAAAGAGTTCCACTTGCCTTATCTGTATAACAATGTCTATCCCTTATACCATTATAGTTTGATATTATAATATTCTGACAATGTATTATTCATTCATATGTCAGTCATAATGTTCAATGATATTTTAATATGAGCCTGAGTATCCTTATACTATTAAAGTTTCAAATTGGCGAATAAACACAATTACTATTGATGAATGAACACTACATAAAATATTTATATTCACATATATTTCTAATATCCAGTAATATAACAGCATGTGTAATATCAAACTGGATTCAGTTTGTGCTTTATAACATATAGCCTTAGTTATAAATAAAATTGGTAATTATGTAAAAATATAATAAAGAAAATTGATCCATGTACAAATTTATTAGACCGGGCATTTCATTTACATTCGTAGCGATTAGTAGGTAGAGTATCAAAATATATAAGCAAACGCACAGAGCATTAAAACCAATATTTGGAATAATAATGAAAGCAAACTAACTTTTATATGCATGCATGCATCATTTTGTAGATTCGTATGTTTCATGTGTGTGTTGTTGCCTCGTGATACTTGGTAGATGCACAATATATTGTATGGTATCATATTTTATGATATATGGATATGCGCAGTATATCCAGCATTTATATGATATTATATAAGCAAAAATTGAAAGAAAAAAAGCTTGGAGATGCAATATATTATATAATATATGGATAGAAATATATAAGCAAAATAATAGTATGATACCTGGTAGAGGAGAACCTTTTCCTGCCCCTTGAGGTTGGAGATGTTGAAAGTATATATTGTTTTCACCCTAGAGAAGGGTGAATAGGGTGAAACTAATAATAATAAAAATTAATGCGAAAATAAAAGCAATAACAGATAATAAAACAAAAAGATAATGAAGAAGAGATCACACACAAATTTACCTAGCTTCGGCAAAAACCTGCCTACGTGCTGCCCCTAAGGTTTCTACTAGAAATTAAGTAGTGAGACACTTACACACGTAAACTTACGACACCCGCTAACGACTAACCTAATTTTACGCTCAAAACCCTGCCACAACTCAGCTACTGAGTTGCGAATTCTCGAACTACAAAACCGTAGTTCGTACCTAGTTACACAACTAGAAATTCACCAAATTTTAAAAAGAAATTACATATAAAATAAAACAAAAGCAAAACCCTAATTTTATAATTGAGCCTAATATAAAAATAAAGGCCAGCCCAACTAATATTAAATCAAAGAGACGTCTCTCTTCTTTTTTATTTTCGTGTAAAACTTTGGCCGTTCCCTTTTTGCTCTATGAAATTAATGTCCGCCTCCTTTTTCCTCTACTCGCGAATACTGGGGCTTATGTAAAATCAGGGCTTTGCTCGAGATCGAAGTCGTCGCCTTAATATCAATCAATTGATGTGATGATTTCAACACTGGTTTGCTTCTTTAATTGATTCCTAGCTTGAGTACATGCGGTTGCTTCAATTAGTCGAGTTCGAATCAATGCTTTGGGCTGGTTCATGAATTGCCTTTTATCGATTATTATTATGCTCGACTTGATTTGCTTTCGAACTCGATTTCGATTCGAGTTATTGGTTTGTGATTTTCTTCAATGAATTGCTGTGGTATTTTTTGCTTGAACTCGAATGCCTTTTGCCGATGATGTTAATGTGTAATTTATAGGGATTAAAACCCTAAATTTTAGTTCGTATATTTTTGTTTGAATTCTTCAGTGATTTTCACTTGTCCATTTGATTTTGCTTGAGCGCTTGTGATTAATCTTCGCTGCTTCATTTGTTTACACGTTACCGATACATTTTCACTTGCTTGAGTAGATTCCTTCTTTTGCTCCTACGATCATGGAATTTTAATTTTTGAGACTTCCTTGACTTGATACAATCCGACTTGTTCATTTTCGTGTTATTTCTACAAGTTGAATTCTTTTCTGGCTTTGACTTGATGACTTCATTCAAACTGCTATCTTGATGACCTATGGCTTCTGACCATTTCATTGTGGAACCATACTTGCTGTCATACACTCCTGAAATGTTGAAATTGAAGTTTGCATATTTTTGTATACTGAATATGAACTTGTATATGTCTTGTTGCATTACTATCACATTGCTATCTCCTCCATATTGATATGTTGATGTCTAAAGCTTGTTATCATTTTGGTAGTGGTTTGGTTTCATGTTAAAGTCATGCTCCACTGGTTTATTGAGTTGCTTCATGTACTCGAGTCTCTTTGTTGTTGCAGTCGAATTCTGGTTGTTATGTATACATGTGTGCATACATGTGTGTGTATATATGTATGTATGTATGGTGGTCTGCTTCACATTTTGGTCGATGGTTTACTTTGACATTGCCTTGTATCTGGTCTGCATGTCATGTCTTCTTTTCTAGTGCTTTTGTATTCTCTGGTCTATTGGGTCTGGTCTATGTTCTGGCTGTTGAATATGCGACTATATGATTTTTGTTTGATGATAATAAACATATATATACTCATTTAAATGTATTTGTTATTGTACTATTTCATTTTCATAGATTAAATAAATATTTGCTAAATAAAATAAATAACATAGAATATAAAGTCAAACGAATATTTTATTCAAACAAATATTTATTACAATTTTGAATAGTACAAATTCAAGCTCTCACTATATAAATACACAATTTTGGTTACAATACAAATTTGACTACATCACGATTCACATTTACATTTGACCTCACTACAAATCACTCGTTCACTCAACTCGTATTTTATCTTCAACTTCATTCCAAATTGAATCCAGCATTTGAGCAATCTGCAAAAATACACACTGACGTAGTAAAATTGAAAAAGAAATATTTTTAAAGTATAAAATAAAATGAGATTTTGAAAATATTATTTGCCTTAGTTATTTGGGTTGTTCGTCATCATTTAATTCTGAATTCATTATACACGAACAACTTGTGACATGCACAGTGTATCACTGTACGTGCCACAAGGCCGTGCACACCGATATACACTTGATAGAATTACAGGGACAGGTAAGCACAGGTCAAATCCAAACAAAAAGCCGGGTTCAACTCAAAGTGCAATAAAAATAATGTCATGACACAAGCACAAGGTCAAACCCGAGTTTTGAAACTAGATTCAACTCAAGTACAATTTCAAAAATCAACATGTAATGATCAAGCACAAATCAGACCACAACATGAACAAAACTAGTGCAAACTCAAATCTAGACAATGAATACATGAAGGCCAGAACATCAAGAACCAACAAACCAAGCTCAACAAATTCAAGCAAATAAACAAGACTGCAAACATATATCTATGAACCAGACTCGACCAAAACAACAGTACTGTAACCAGATGAACCAGACAAGGCACAAGACTCAAATGTACAGCCTCAAGTATATATGCAGTAAATTGGTTGCAACAATTATTTTCTCACAAACACATGTATATATACAAACATGTCATGAAGTACACAATGCCAACCAAGCAGCATATATATGAATCAGACTCGAGTACACAGTGCAGACCCAAATTGAAGTGTCATATACAAATCATAAGCATACACGAGTCGAAGTACAGTATGAATAGAACCAACTGATCAGAGGAAAGCAACCAAGCTACATGAAGATCAGACTTCAAGTCAAACAGTGAAACAGATGTACACAGGGAACTCAACAAAGTACACAACCAATGCAGACAAGCTAACATACACTGATGTACACATATAAATAGTGATGAATCAACAGGCTTACAATGAAACAGTGAACAAAATCAAGTAAAGCAAGATGAACACAAACCAAAATTATAAACAGTTCGCTAAGCCAAGGACAGTGGACTCATGAAGAAACAATGCTACAAAAGGTACCAGACTCGATTGAATCAAGTACAACATCAAGATCAAATGCCACCAGACAACTAATGACTGCAGTTCAAAGCAATGCCAAAGTCAAGTATGCTACAGATATGAAAAATCATGTCAAAGTCAACTAGCACAAAGAAAGAAATTGTACAGGGCAATGAAAAGTCAAAGCAGTGATAACAAAGTCACAAGCAGTAGCAAGTTCAACCACGAAGGCCGAAGTTCAATAAGCACAAAGAGAAATTCACGGAACCAAAATCAAGTTCGAATTCAAAACCGTGGTGGACAAGAAACAGATAATTCAACACCGTGTCAACCAAGCAAAATATATACGAATTGGAACAAGTCAGAATCAATCTCAAACATCCAAACTAAGATCAAGTGGCCGAGATAAATCGATTGACAAATTCAAACAAATTCATATGAACAAAAATAAAGGGGTTTGAACCCTATATAAAGGTTTAACATCATCGGAAAATACCATTCGAGTTCAAGCAACAAAAGAATAATCAAACAACTCAAATCAAGGTCGAGTATAGTATAAATCAAAAAGGGAACGAACGTACCAATTTACGCAACAGATAAACTCGACTCAAATTAAAGCTGTCGTGAAATCGAATCGAAGAAATGTCGATTGCCGATGCAAATCAAAGTAATACTGATTGAAATCGACTTACAATCAAGCGGCGCCTCAATTCGTCAAAGCCCTAATTTCAGAGCAAAAGAGGAACGAGATCAAAGCACCATTATCACAAACAAGGAATGTGTCGACATAGTTAAAGAAATAAAGAGGGACGTTTGTGGGCCGGTCTTGTTTAATTGTTTAATTAATTATATAAGGCTTTGGTATATTTAAATTAGGTTTTGATTGTTTAATTTGTTTTTAAATTTAAATTCTTCTTTTAAACCATTGTAATTTCTAGTCCTGTGACTAGGGGCAAACTACATGGCGTAGTTTGAGAATTCGCAACTCAGTGGCTGAGTTGTGGCAGGGTTTTGAGCGTAGAGTTAGGTTAGTCGATAGCGGGTGTCGCGAGTTTACGTGTGTAAGTGTCTGACTATCTAATTTCTAGTAGAAACCTTGGGGGCAGCACGTAGGCAGGATTTTGCCGAAGCTGGGTAAATCTGTGTGTTCTATATTATGCATTTACTATTCTGCTATTATCTGTGTTGATATTATTCTGCTGTGATCTGTGTTGAAAACATTTTATATAAACTTCCGCAATAATTTTTATAATTGATAGTATCACCCTATTCACCGCCCTCTAGGGTGAAATCGATCCTACAAGTGGTATCATAGCTAGGATTAGGAGTCAAATTTTTGTTTTTAAAAATTCGATTTTTCAAAAATAAATTTTTATTTCAAAATTTTAAAATGGCTTCTTTTAATAATGCTTTTGCTGAGGGTCAGTTGATAGTTAGACCACCAATGTTCAATGGTGAATATGCTTATTGGAAAAATAGGATGAAATTTTTTCTAGAAACCATTGACGCTTGGAATATTGTTGAGACAGGTTATAGAACTCCAACTATAACTGTAGATAATCAGGAAATAGAAAAACAAAAGAATCAATGGACAGAGGAAGAAAATAAACTACAGAATATTAATGCTAAAGCTATGAATTCTATTATTTGTTTATTGGATCAATTTGAATTTAATCGTGTCTCACATTGTCTAACTGCGCAGGAAATATGGCACATACTCGAAGTGACTCACGAAGGAACGTCTCAAGATAAAGAATCTCGCCTTGCCATGCTAAGTAGCGAATATGAGAACTTCAAAATGGCCAAGGAAGAAAATGTCAAAGAGATGTTCGGGCGACTTTCCAATATCGTATACAAATCAAAAGCTCTTGGAAAATCATACACCGAATTGGAAATAGTCCGAAAAATCCTCAGAGTCCTTCCACGAAGTTTTGAAGCAAAAGTAACTGCCATTCAAGAATCGAAAGATTTGAAACAACTCAAAGTTGAAGAACTCATCGAAAATCTTACCACTTATGAGCTAGAGATGAAATTCAAAGAAGAGCGTGAAGGAGGTGATACTCGAAAGAAATCGATAGCTCTCAAAGGAACAACTAAAAGTGATGATGATGACGATGATGATGGTGCAACATAACTAGAGCTGATAATAAAGAAATTTAAAAATTGGAATCACAAATATGGAAATCCAGCTCTAAATCAAAAATTGAAAAGCAGAATAGCTAAAGCACTAAACTACTCAGAAGAACAGAATATCATCTGCTATAAGTGAAACAAACCCGGTCATATCAAGCCCGATTGTCCACAAAATAAATCCAGCCATGGAAAGAAACAGAAAAAGAAAAGTTTTGCAGCCACTTGGGATGAAACGAATGAGGATGGTCAAAGCACTGGCAGTGAAAGCGAAAAAGCAGAGTTGTGCCTTCAAGGTGATATAACTGATAGTGACGATGACGAGCCAAGTGAGGTATCAAAACTTACCCATTCTGAGTTGCTTATTTATTTCCATGAAGTAAACGACTGTTTTGAACGACTTAGGGAAAGATACGCTAAACTTGAATCACAAAGAGATAGTTTGATAGAATTAAATGAACAACTTGATCAATTAGTTAAAAACTATCAAAGTAGAATCCCTAAGTGTGATAAGTGTCCAACATTTGAAGAAGAAATTAAAAAATCAGAAATTAAAATTAAAACGCTTGAAAATGAAATTCTGATTTTGAAAGAAAGTGAAAATACGAGGAGAGAAAATTCAATTAAAAAGTGCACACAATTATTGAACGAAAATGAATCTCTTAAAACACAAGTCCAACAATTGTCTACAACTTTAGGAAAATTCTCTAAAAGTGAAAGATCACTAAATATGCTAATAGGAAAACAAACTGCTAATATATATAGACAAGGACTTGGGTATAATCAATCTGAATTTGTTAAAAGCAAAATTAATCAAGTCAAAACCGAGTGCACTATTTGTAGAAAAATTGGACACAATCAAAATATTTGTTGGTATAGACCCAAAAACGTGAAAACAATTCCAATTTGGGTTCCAAAAGGCACGAATATAAAATCCCTCAAAGTTAAACAAATCTGGGTGCCAAAAGGAACATATATAAATAGTTATGGGTCTCCACAACATTATTTTTCAAAATTTTCTGCTACTAACAACCATGGACCTATAAAAACAAATAGGTTACAAAAACCTTTTATCGTGTAGGTGTGGTGGCAGGCTAAGGAACACCATCAGTGTTATCTGGATTCTTGCTGTTCTAGACACACAACGGACGACAAATCAAAGTTCCTTAGCCAATATAAAGGTGACAGATTCACAATGGGCAACAACGAAAAATTATCGAAAAGGTAAAACAGGTAATGATATTTATTTTGAACGATATATTAAATGTGATAATCTGCACCATAATCTGAATTAAATCAGCCAGTTATGATTGATGATGTTGATTCTGACTTATTCAAAATGTTGACTAATCATCTTTGAATTGCTTGGATAAATTGATTTCTGATTACTCATGATACAATTGGATATATTTATGACACTATGCTCACTGCTTTTTTATTTCAACGGCTTCAATTCAAATTCAAGAGAACTTCATTTAAAAAGCTGTTAAAAATGATTTCAAAGAAATTTGTTTCAGGTTCACAAGTCTGGTCTATAACATTTAAACAATGATAATGTTGAGTGAAAGAAAAATTCAGATGCAGATTACACTGGCAATCTAGTTGATGAAAAATTATTAGTGGAACGTGATTTAACATTCAGTAATTGCATCATTGTTCAAAGAAAATATCTGCATATTTTTCATTTCAAAAAATTCTCAATTAATAGATATTTTTCTTAGAAAAACCCCTTCTAGAAAATCATTTTTGTTGACCTTGTTTCAGATTAGTCATTTTGATAATTTTGATAATTATTTTTGAATTTGATTTTAAATGACTACATTAACTAATCTGACCCCCTACTAATTATTGAAAAGATAAATAGTAATTGAAAAAGTGATGAGTGTTGATATTAATCATATATTATAACTCAAGACAGTATATTTAGTAATTTTCTTTAGAAATTTAAACAAGAGTTATAAAAACTTTTTGTTGGCAAAAAATTCCATGACCATTTATATTTCTATCATATTTCTATCAAAAGAAGGCATTTTAAAAAATTCACTCATCAAAATCCAATATAGTATGTCAATATGTGGTATTTTAAACAAGAATCATTCGTTTTTCATTTTATTATATTTTTAACAAATAAAAACATCCAAAGTATTCACTCTCATTTAAAAGTCCTCACGGTTATGCATGAGTGAATTACTTGGATTTTTTATTATGTGCTTCCATGCTCATTTAAAAGTCCTCACGATTATGCATGTATGGAACGCATATCAATATTGATTAATTAAATAGACAAGTTGATTCTAATCCCATTTAAAAGTCCTCACGGTTATGCGTGGTTAGAAGATACTTGAATTCATTTATTTTTCTAAATTTTGGAATACTACTAATCTCATTTAAAAGTACTAACGGTTATGAATGGTTAGTAGATATTCAAATTCCTGATATAAATATACCACAAATAGACACAACTATATGGTTTTATATGATGACATCATCCCTATCATTCTAAAGTGGAATATGCGTCAAACAGAGTATTTATGATTTTTGTTTGATTTTTTATTGAAATTTAATATTTATACTCGATTGGGAATTAATATTGTTTTAATGTCTATTACTTTATCTCTATTTTTTCTAACACTATTACTCTTTTGCTGATAACAAAAGGGGGAGAGAAAAGTTAAGATTTTGGCAAATAAAGGTCAAATATTTTCAATTTGCATCCAAGCACATTTGCATATTTTTTATTCACATGCATATATGAAGGGGGAGTTTTGTGTGGAGAGGGAGCATTCAAATATCGGGAGCAAATTGAATGATCAAATACATTTAAAAAAAATTCAAAATCTTAAATATATGTTTGTTATCATCAAAAGGAGGAGATTGTTGAATAAGCGACTATATGATTTTTGTTTGATGATAATAAACATATATATATATTCATTTAAATGTATTTGTTATTGTACTATTTTATTTTCACAGATTAAATAAATATTTGCTGAATAAAATAAATAACATAGAATTTAAAGTCAAACGAATATTTTATTCAAACAAATATTTATTACAATTTTGAATAGTACAAATTCAAGCTCTCACTATATAAATACACAATTTTGGTTACAATACAAATTTGACTACATCACGATTCACATTTACATTTGACCTCACTACATATCACTCGTTCACTCAACTCGTATTTTATCTTCAACTTCATTCCAAATTGAATCCAGCATCTGAGCAATCTGCAAAAATACACACTGACGTAGTAAAATTGAAAAAGAAATATTTTTACAGTATAAAATAAAATGAGATTTTGAAAATATTATTTGCCTTAGTTATTTGGGTTGTTCGTCATCATTTAATTCTGAATTCATTATACACGAACAGCTTGTGACATGCACAGTGTATCACTGTACATGCCACAAGGCCGTGCACACCGATATACACTTGATAGAATTACAGGGACAGGTAAGCACAGGTCAAATCCAAACAAAAAGCCGGGTTCAACTCAAAGTGCAATAAAAATAATGTCACGACACAAGCACAAGGTCAAACCCGAGTTTTGAAACTAGATTCAACTCAAGTACAATTTCAAAAATCAACATGTAATGATCAAGCACAAATCAGACCACAACATGAACAAAACTAGTGCAAACTCAAATCCAGACAATGAATACATGAAGGCCAGAACATCAAGAACCAACAAACCAAGCTCAACAAATTCAAGCAAATAAACAAGACTGCAAACATATATATATGAACCAGACTCGACCAAAACAACAGTACTGTAACCAGATGAACCAGACAAGGCACAAGACTCAAATGTACAGCCTCAAGTATATATGCAGTAAATTGGTTGCAGCAATTATTTTCTCACAAACACATGTATATATACAAACATGTCATGAAGTACACAATGCCAACCAAGCAGCATATATATGAATCAGACTCGAGTACACAGTGCAGACACAAATTGAAGTGTCATATACAAATCATAAGCATAGACGAGTCAAAGTACAGTATGAATAGAACCAACTGATCAGAGGAAAGCAACCAAGCTACATGAAGACTTCAAGTCAAACAGTGAAACAGATGTACACATGGAACTCAACAAAGTACACAACCAATGCAGACAAGCTAACATACACTGATGTACACATATAAACAGTGATGAATCAACAGGCTTACAATGAAACAGTGAACAAAATCAAGTAAAGTAGGATGACCACAAACCGAAATTATAAACAGTTCGCTAAGCCAAGGACAGTGGACTCATGAAGAAACAATGCTACAAAAGGTCCCCGACTCGATTGAATCAAGTACAACATCAAGATCAAATGCCACCAGACAACTAATGACTGCAGTTCAAAGCAATGCCAAAGTCAAGTATGCTACAAATATGAAAAATCATGTCAAAGTCAACTAGCACAAAGAAAGAAATTGTATAGGGTCAATGAAGAGTCAAAGAAGTGATAACAAAGTCACCAGCAGTAGCAAGTTCAACCACGAAGGCCGAAGTTCAATAAGCACAAAGAGAAATTCACGGAACCAAAATCAAGTTCGAATTCAAAACCGTGGTGGCCAAGAAACAGATAATTCAACACCGTGTCAACCAAGCAAAATATATACGAATTGGAACAAGTCAGAATCAATCTCAAACATCCAAACGAAGATCAAGTGGCCGTGATAAATCGATTGACAAATTCAAACAAACTCATACGAACAAAAATAAAGGGGTTTGAACCCTATATAAAGGTTTAACATCATCGGCAAATACCATTCGACTTCAAGCAACAAAAGAATAATCAAACAACTCGAATCAAGGTCGAGTATAGTATAAATCAAAAAGGGAACGAACGTACCAATTTTCGCAACAGATAAACTCGACTCAAATTGAAGCTGTCGTGAAATCGAATCGAAGAAACATCGATTGCTGACGCAAATCAAAGTAATACCCATTGAAATCGACTTACAATCAAGCGGCGCCTCAATTCGTCAAAGCCCAAATTTCAGAGCAAAAGAGGAACGAGATCAAAGCACCATTATCACAAACAAGGAATGGGCCGACATAGTTAAAGAAATAAAGAGGGACGTTTGTGGGTCGGTCTTGTTTAATTGTTTAATTAATTATATAAGGCTTTGGTATATTTAAATTAGGGTTTGATTGTTTAATTTGTTTTTAAATTTAAATTCTTCTTTTAAACCATTGTAATTTCTAATCGTGTGACTAGAGGGCAAACTACGTGGCGTAGTTTGAGAATTCGCAACTCAGTGGCTGAGTTGTGGCAGGGTTTTGAGCGTAAAGTTAGGTTAGTTGATAGCGGGTGTCGCGAGTTTACGTGTGTAAGCGTCTGACTATCTAATTTCTAGTAGAAACCATGGGGGCAGCACGTTGGCAGGATTTTGCCGAAGCTGGGTAAATCTGTGTGTTCTATATTCTGCATTTACTATTCTGCTATTATCTGTGTTGATATTGTTCTGCTGTGATCTGTGTTGAAAACATTTTATATAAACTTTCGCAATAATTTTTATAATTGATAGTATCACCCTATTCACCCCCTCTCTAGGGTGAAATCGATCCTACACTGGCCTCTGATCTGCATTGATTTTATTCCACTGGCTTCACTCTAAGTCTGGTTGTGTTGACACACTTGTCTTGTGCACTTGTTTGCCTTGATGTCCCATTGCTGTTGCATTTGCTTCTTGATCACTTGTTTTTTTCTGGTCTTTGTGTACATGAGCATTGCAACCATCTCTGGTGGTTCAGTTATGAAGTTTTGTTCTTGTTGTTATGTGGTGTTGAAGCTCCATGATGCTTCATTCCCAGTTGTAATCAATTGAGTCTATCTGGTGTGTTGTTGCAGTGTTGTTTTGTGTTGATGTTGCACTTAGTTGCACTGTCCTTTCACTGTTTTGTAGTGGTCTTGTTGTCATTTACCTTCATATGTATTCATGAGGTCTGTTCTTGATACTTTGTACATATGGTGATCTGGGTTCATTGATGTGTTGAGCTTGATTGTGTAGATTTGAGTCCGGCCATTGTATTGAACTTTTATTCATGTTCATTGACTCTAGTACTTGACCATTCTATTTTTGTTTTGTATTTCACCTGAGTTGAATCCACCATTTGGTTGGGTTTGACCTTGTGCTCACCTGTCCCTGCAATTGCTAACAAGTAAGTGTATATTGATGTGCACGGCTTTGTGGCATGTACAGTGATACACTGTGCATGTCACAAGTTGTTCCTATAGATGAATTCAAAAAAAATAATGACGAACAACCCAAATAACTGAGGCAAATAACATTTTCAAAAACACACTTTAATTTTCACTGCAAAATATTTTCTTTTTCAATTTTACCACGTCAGTGTTCATTTTGCAAATAATTCAGATGTTGGATGCAGGCTAGAATAAAGTTGAAGATAAAATACGAGTGTGAGTGAATATATGCAGTGAGGTCAAAATTGTAAATTGAAATTTGTGATGTAATCGAAATTGTAATGTAATTTAAAAATGTATATATATAGTGAGAGCTCAAATTCGTACTATTTGAATTTATAATAAAATATTTATTTGAATAAAATATTTGTTTGAATATGAATTCTGTGTTATTTATTTTATTCATCAAATATTTATTTAATTATGTGAAAAACAAAATAGTACAATAACAAATGCATTTAAATGAATATATATGTATGTATATATATATATATATATGTTTATTATCATCAAACAAAAAACATATACCAGCATATTCAACAAACTCCCCTTTTGATGATAACAAACATATATTAAGATTTTGAATTTATTAAATGTATTTGGTCATTGATGAAATCCATTTGCTCCCCCTATTTGAATGTTCCCTCTCTACAACAAAACTCCCCCTTCATTTATGTATGAAAATAAATAAAAATGTGCAATGCATGACAATGCATGAAAATAAAAATATGCAAATGAACCTAGATGAGAATATATGCAAATAATAAATATAACTTGACTTATTTGCCAAAATCTTAACTTCTCTCTCCCTCTTTTGTTATCAGCAAAAGAGTAATAGTGTTAGAAAAATAGAGATAAAATGATAGACGTTAATACAACATTAATACCCAATCAAGTATAAATATTAAATTTCAATAAAAAATCAAACAAAAATCATAAATACTCTGTTAGGCGCATATTCCACTTTAGAGTGATAGGGGTGATGTCAGCATATAAAACCATATAGTTGTGTCTATTTGTGGTATATTTATATCAGTAATTTGAATACTTACTAACCATGCATAACCGTTAGGACTTTTAAATGAGATTAGTAGTATTCTCAATTTATAAATAAAAACGAATATCAAGCATCTTCTAACCACGCATAACTGTGAGGACTTTTAAATGGGATTAGAATCAACTCGTCTATTTAATAATCAATTTTGATATGTGTTCCATACATGCATAACCGTGAGGACTTTTAAATGAGCATGAAAGCACATGAACAAATATTCCAAGTAATTCACCTATGCATAACCGTGAGGGCTTTTAAATGAGAGTGAATACTTTGGATGTTTTTATTGCTAAAAAATAAAATAAAAACGAATAATTTTTGGTTTAAAATACCACATTTTGACATACTATATTGGATTTTAATGAGTGATGGTCATTAGAAATATGATAGAAATAGAGATGGTCATGGAATTTTTACCAACAAAAGTTATTATAAATCTTGTCTAAATTTTTAAAGAAATTTGCTAAATATACTGCCTCGAGTCATAATATATGATTGATATCGACACTCATCACTATTTCAATCACTATTTATCTTTTTCATAATAAGTAGGGAGTCAGATTAGTTAATGTAATCATTTTAGATCAAATCCAAAAATAATTATGAAATCAAATTTTCTAAATGCCTAATCTGAAACAAAGTCAATAAATACTATTTTCTGGAAGGGGTTTCTAAAAAAATGTTTGTTAATTGAAAATCAGTTGAAATGAAAAATATGCAGGTATTTTCTTTGAAAATGTGATGCAACCAATGAATGTCTCTACATAAAACTCGTTCCACTGGTACTTTTTCTATCAACTAGACAACAACATAATCTGTATCTAAAAAACTTTTGAATCAAGGTTATCATAAGTTGGATATCATAGACCAGACCGTGAAGTTGCAATAAATATCTTAAAATCCTTTTTACAGTCGTTAAATGAAATTCTTTTGGATTTGAATTGAAACTGTGCAAATAAACAAACAGTGAACATAATGTCAGGTCTAGAATCAGTAAAATAAACAAATATATCCACGTGTATCTAGAGTAATCATCAACCAATACAAAACAACATCTCTTTTCACCTAAACTTGCAATATCGGTAGTCCAAACAAATCTATATGAAATAGTTCAAGGATGAAAAGATGATTGGTCAACATTTTTGCACAAATCAGAATCAAAATCAACATTCATTTCTTTATCACATAACTGGCTGATTTAAATCAGATTATGGTGCAGATTTTCAACATTTAATATACAGTTCAAGATAAATGTAACGTTACCTATTTTACCTTTACGATAATTTTTCGTTGTTACCCATTGTGACTCTGTCACCTTTGTACTAGGCTAAGGAACTTTGATTTGTCGCCCGTCGTGTGCCTGGAACAGCCAGAATCCAAGTATCACTCTTGTTGTTCCTTAGCCTGCCACCATATCTACATGAGATTTTTGTGACCTATTTGTTTTTATGGGTCCATAATTGTTAGTGACAAAATATTTTGAAGAACAAGTTTGTGGAGAACCAAGACATTTAAGTTTGTTCCTTTTGGCACCCAGATTTGTTTGACTTTAAGGGATTTTATATTTGTGCCTTTAGGAACCTAAATTGGTATAGTTTTCACGTGTTTGGACCTATACCAACAATTGTTTTGATTGTGTCCAATTTTTCTACCAATTGTGCACTCGGATTTGACACGATTAGTTTTACTTCTAACTCTTTCAGATTGAGTGTACCCAAGTCCTTGTCTAACAGTATTAACGGTTTGTTTCCCTAATAACATATTTAGTGATCTTTCTCCTTTGGAAAATTTTCCTAAAGTTGTAGACAATTGTTGGACTTGTTTTTTGAGAGATTCATTTTCATTCAATAATAGAGTGCACTTTATAATAGAATTTTCTCTCCTAGTATTTTCACTTTCTTTCAAAATCAGAATTTCATTTTCAAGTGATTTAATTTTAATTTCTGATTTTTTAATTTCTTCTTCAAATGATGGACAATTATCACACTTAGGGCTCTTATTTCGATAGTTTTTAACCAATTGATCAAGCTGCTTATTTAGTTCTATCAAACTATCTCTTTGTGATTCAATTTTAGCATACTTCTTCCTAAGTCGTTCAAAACAGCCATTCACTTCGTGAAAATATATAAGTAATTGTGAGTGAGTTCGTTTTGATACCTCGCTTGGCTCGTCATCATCGCTGTCGGTTGTATAACCTCGAAGGCACAGATCTGCTTTTTCACTCTCACTGCTAGTGCTTTTATTATCATCATCACTTTTATTCCAAGTGGCTGCAAAACTTCTCCTTTTCGATTTCTTTCCTTGGCCGAGTTGATTCTGAGGACAATTGGGCTTGATGTGACCAGGTTTATTACACTTGTGACAAATGATCTCTTGCCCTTCTGAGTTGTCTAGAACTCTAACAATTCTATTCTTCGGTTGTTGATTTAGAGCTGAATTTATGTATTTGCGGTTCCACTTTTTGAATCTCTTTATTATCGGTGCAAATACAACTGCTCCATCCTCATCATCATCATCTTCACTTTTTGTTGTTCCTTTCAGAGCTATTGATTTCTTTCATGTATCACCTCCTTCACGTTCTTCCTTGAATTTGACTTCTAGCTCATAAGTGGTGAGATTTCCGATGAGTTCTTCGACTTTAATTTGTTTCAGATCCTTTGATTCTTGAACGGCAGTCACTTTTGCTTCAAAATTTCATGGAAGAATTCTGAGGATTTTTCGAACTATTTCCAGCTCTATGTATGGTTTTCCAAGGGATTTTGATTTGTATACTAGATTAGATAGTCGTCCATACATTTCTTTGACACTTTCATCCTTTACCATTGTGAAGTTTTCGTATTCGCTACTGAGCGTGGCAAGGCGAGATTCTTTGACCTGAGAGGTTCCTTCATGAGTCACTTCAAGTGTGCGCCAAATTTCCTACGCAGTTAGACAATGTGAGGCACGATTAAATTCAATTTGATCTAATGAACAAATAATAGAATTCATAGCTTTAACGTTAGCATTCTGCAATTTATTTTCAAGATCTGTCCATTGATCCATCGGTTTCTCAATTTCTTGATTATCTACCACTATAGTTGGTGTCCCATATCCCGTCTCAAAAATATTCCATGCATCAATGGTTTTCAGAAAAAATTTCATTCTATTTTTGCAATAAGCATATTCATCATTGAATATGGGTGGCCTAACTATGGACTGACCCTCAACAAAAGCATTATTAAAAGAATCCACTAAAAAATCAATTTTTTAAAACAAAAATTGGTTTTTGAAAAATCAAATTTTTAAAACAAAAAATGGTTTTTGTTCCTTGCTCGGATACCACTTGTAGGATCGTTTTCACCCTAGAGGGGGGTGAATAAGGTGATGCTAATAATAATAAAAATTAATGCGGAAATAAAAGCAATCACAGATAATAAAACAGAAAGATAATGCAGAAGAGATCACACAAAAATTTACCCAGCTTTGGCAAAAGCCTGTCTACGTGTTGCCCCCAAGGTTTCTACTAGAAATTAAGTAGTTAGACGCTTACACACGTAAACTTGTGTAATGACCCGTAATTTTTTTTATTAGTTTTAATAATATTTTTAACTGAATTTTTGTGAAATTCTAATAATTTAATTTGGAAATAAAAATTTGATATTTGTAATACGTCTACTTAAACATAGCAAATGGTAAATTTTTATCAGATAACATGGAAGTTTATTTTATTGTGTAGTTTTATTTAAATTTAAATCGGTTAATATTTGCTGATAATAAAATGTTTTCCAAACCTGAATATTTTTATATAATAAATTTGTAAATCATCTTCTAAGGGAGACGTCATGTTTCGTTTCGTCAAATTTGGACTGCTATTGCTCAGTTTATCTTATTTTCGGCGTTTTAGCAGCATTTTGATACCGATATCGAATTTTGATAGGATGATCATACCACTGATATCTACATACCGTTTTGATCGTCTCGTCATGCTGATCTCTACGGTATATTCAATTATTAATTTCGATGTCCGATGCACGGTGGATTCTGTGAAACGATTTAACCGTACCGGTATCCAATCTCAAGCTTTTGGGCTTCTTTTCCTTTCATCTATCTAACTGTTGAAACAAACAGTCATTAGTTATTAATATTTCCTGAATTATCGTGCATGCCTTTCTCTATTCCCATTAGTCTTCCGTTATTCCAACTTTTGTTTGTCGGTCCCAATATAACTCTGGCTTGTTATTTTCTTCCATTCTCTTACCATTTGTTCTTCTTTCACAATTTCTCTCTGTTTTCTTATCTGAGTGAAAAATATATCAATGTATATTAGTTATATTACATTTGCACTCATTTTTTTCGAAAGGCAAACCTTTTCTTCATCTTGTTTCTTCTCCTCCCCTCTGTTCTTTGATCTGCTTCTTTGAAGAAAAAAAAGAAATGATATGCCATATCATTTCCAAAGCTTGCATGTAATTCTCCACCTCCCCTATGTTTCCCTCATCCATCATTTGCCGAAGCCTTCAACACCCGTACATGCTTGGCCCCACCCGAAGCCGCATCTCCTCACCACCGCCCGACCTCTTCCTTCAAGCAGTCGACACACACGGCCTACCGGAATTCCACCACCTTCCTTTTGCCATGACCGAACCCACTCCCATCCCAAACTCCCCTCCTTGTGCTACCACCTTGACCGTCGAAGCATCCATCCAGCACCCATCACCGCTCCTCCTCCTCTTGAAGATAGCCGAACTCTCTATTTTTCCTTCTTTCTTAAATAGATAATATAGATATCATTTTATATATTAGGTTAGTTTATTTAAGTTTTATAATTTATCATCTTATATATATATATATATATATATATATATATTTCCACCTATATTTAGTTTGCATGCAATTTTGTTTCACTGTACTCATACTTTGTTCTTGTTTATGGTCTGCATAGTTGTATATATATATATTTTGTTTTGCTGGTCCTATAAATGATGGCAGTTTTATATATTAGTACATATATTAAGTTCATATGTAATGTTTATATGAGTTTGTGTGCAGCTGTTTGAGTTTATAACAAAGTCAACTATATCGATTTTGTTTTTTTGTTTTACAAAATATATGTAAGTTTATTTACCTGATATGTTGGGTTTATATGCAAGTCTATGTAAGAATATATATAATATCAAATTTTGTTCGCATATATCTATATGAGTATTATACAAAACTGGTTTGTTGTATATATAGCTTTACCGTCTATGTTTAAGGTACATATAAGTTACTATAATATATATAGGTGACAGTGTTATATCATCTTTTGTCTACAGTATGATTATATATATATATATATTTGGTTTTGAATATACTTTGCATACATTTTGTTTATAGTCTACTATATATATGTTACGGTACTATATATATAAGTTATATTATTACTTAAGTTACAGTGCTATATTGCAGTAGTCTACTGTATTAAAAGCTTTCACCTATATTTGCAAGCCTACCTGCATATACATTTCGTTATAATATATTTTGGTCTGCATACAACTTTATTAGCCAAGCATACATATACAATCGGTTGGATTTTTATTTTTATTTTTATAATGAACTAGGTCTATACTAATTTTATAATATAGATATAGGGATTTATGTATGTGTTTTACAAATTGTAGATACTGTGATTTTAAAGTCGGTAAACTTCAGATTTGATGTATAAAATTTTTTAAGTTTAATATATATATATATATATATATATGTTTTAAATAAAAATATACTTGGACCCACTTTTAAAGTATATATATAAGTATTGATTTTAAATATAATATATATACCTTTGATTTCTTTTAAATGTTTATATTTGTAAGAATAATGATTCTGAATCATATTTATATATTTTATTTTAACTTTGGTCGTAAATTAAAAATATTAATGTTAAAAAAAATAACAATATTAATAATATAATATACATTTTGTTTCAATTATATCTTGATGGTTCTGATTTATTTCATATATTCCTGTTTATCAGCTTTGTCCGTCGAACTCGTGTCCATCGTGCTTTACTTTGAAATTCGTGCCAATCTTAATTTGCTTTGGAATTCGTGCTTGGATTTGTAACTCACCTCATTCTCGTTTATCTCTAGCCTCGAAAGGTGAGCAATCACTCACGATTAACGTTCTTATATTTATTAAATTTGTTTTCAATTGAAACGACAATTGAAATATGCTGTTGTTAGTTATTTAAACTACTATATATATGCTATTATCTGTAACTGTTCACCTGTGACATCTGACACCATGATATGTATTTATATTTTATCTGTTATTGATGATATATGCTGTTGATATGTTATATTTTTATCATCATATCTGTTATCACTCTACAAGTTCCCTGTTAGTATAGATCTCCCTATGGGTTGAAATGATACATACCCGAACGATCTTGTAGAATAGGAGAAAATTGTTATGGGTTGAAATGATAAACCCAAGCGATTTTCATTGACTTTGTATTTGGGATTACGGGTTGAAATGATATATATCCGTAGATAATTAAATTACGGATTGAAATGATAAATATCTATATCATTTAACCATAGGATAGAGAATTATATACAGACACCGTTGGTTTATATATTTTGAAAATGATTTCCAAGGTTTTGAAAGGATATATATGGGTTTTATTAAATATTGATTTTAAAAAAAAAATATGTAAAAATTTTAGATTTTAAATTATATGTTTTAGGAATTTTAATTCATAAGTTAGTTTTGGAATTATAAAAATTTTAAGATTTTCTTATAATATTATTTTCTTAAAAATATATATAATAAGATTTAATTTAATAAAAATTTAATTTATTTAGTATATAATATGTTTTAAAATTTTTATTTAAAAATTTATATTAGTATTTAAAAATAGATTTATAACTTTAATAAATAGGGGTTGGAAAGATAAATTAACGTTGGCTTGGAATTTAAATTGGTTAATAATTGAATTTAAGAAAGAATTGTTTTAAACTTATTAGTTTTGAGATTTTGAAAAGATATGATTATAACTTGGTTATAACTTGATTTGATAAAAAGGTGATTTAATGAATATTCTCAAGTTTTAAATAAAATTGAGATAGAATATTTAACATTGATTTAAATTTATAAATTGGGACTTTATAAATTGTTATAAAATGATTAAGTGAAAAACTTCCAATTTGAATAAAAATTGAAGTAAAATGTTGAAACATAAATGAAATTTATATATTGCAAATGTTTGAATATTTAAACTTGAATCTTTGAACTTTAAATTGAAATGGGTAAACTGGAATTGATTTAAATTGAATTTTTGGAATTTAAAATGATTTGAATCGATTTGTGAAATTAGAGGAAACTATTTTAATATATATAAAAACTATTTTAATATATATTGTTTTCAATGTCTAAGAATATTATGATTTTAAAAGTGTTGATATTTCCAAAGTGTTATGATTTCAAAAGTGTTATGATTTCAAAAGTGCTATGGTTTTGAAAGCGTTATAATTTTTGAAAGTGTTACGATTCTGGAAGTGAATATTATTTAAAATGTATAATGATACCGAATTGATATGGTTTGAAATGATATGATATTTTGATATGAATTATGAACTATTTGAAATGAAATGACCACGGTGTTATAATAACGTTTGGTTGTTAAAGAGACCGTGATCGGATATTGTCATACTCTCTGCCAATACCGAAAACCACTTTAACAACTGTGTACGTGGTGGAGATTCCAAAAATGAAGTAGGATGGTTTGGTGACGATTCTGTATGGTATTTACGTAGCCCTGACTCCCATGAGTCAGCTTGATGCGGCTAAAACAAGAGCCATGCCGGGCCAAGTGAGGTCATTCCTCCGATCGGGCACATTTCTTCGATACCATTCTATTTCTTTTGTGATTTGATTGGGTGCACCCTTTGATTTGGGAGTGTGTCACGAGGTGGGCGGTAGTTGCTTCTATGCGTTACCACCAGTCCGGATCCGCAAACGGTATATCTACCCTGGCATTGCCTCAAGTGCCTTGTCGCATGCCCTATCGCGCCTTCTACGAGTTTGTTTTGTACCATACCTATGTGATGTCCTCTGGGTAAACCTCCAGTTTATGGAGGAGCGTACGATATTGTATAGATTACGGGAATATATAAAATGTGTTAAGGAGGATATGGGTAACGCCTTAACGCTATTTTAATACTTTTACTTTACTATAGACATATTATAATAGCGTATATTACTGCATAGTAGATAGTTCCACGGATCCTTAGAGGATGGAAATCCCAAACATCCTTTAAGTTACTTTTATTTTAGTTGACATTTCACTTGAGTTGAATTTATTGATATAAGAATGTTAATCCTGACTCGAGCGTTTTGTGTTTTGCTTTACGCTTGGGTCAGACTGAGTGGCACAGCATTTGAGACTCACCTTTGGAGCTTTGGAGCTTTACTTGGAGATCCATCTGTATCTATTCAGCTTTCAGCTATCCAGTGGTTTTGTTCAGACTTGTCATCTGTTTGTGTTCGAGATATTTTGTTGTATTTTATTTTCAAACTCTGATGTTTTATATAGTAGCTTTATGAACTACTATTTATCTATTTCCGCTGCTTATTGTTATATTACTCTATGTCTGTGATTCTGTGGTTGATTTATTTACTGTATATGCTGAGTTTTTCCAAATAATAAATTAACAATTTGTTGTTTTGAGCAATTCAAGTCTGACATGTGCGGATGCGAATGGCATAAAAATACCGGGATGTTAAAACTTGCGACACCCACTAACGACTAACCTAACTCTACGCTCAAAACCCTACCATAACTCAGCCACTGATTTGCGAATTCTCGAACTACAAAACCGTAGTTCGTACCTAGCTACACAACTAGAAATTCACTAAATTTTAAAAAGAAATTACAGTTAAAATAAAACAAAAGCAAAACCCTCATTTTATAATTGAGCCTAATATAAAAATAAAGGCTGGCCCAACTAATATTAAATCAAAGAGACGTCTCTCTTCTTTTTTATTTTCGTGTAAAACTTCGGCCGTTCCCATTTTGCTCTGTGAAATTAATGTCCGCCTCCTTTTTCCTTTGCTCGCGAATACTAGGGCTTACGTAAAATTGGTCCTTTGCTCAAAATAGAAGTCGCCACCTTAATATCAATCAATTGACGTGATGATTTTAACACTGGTTTGCTTCTTCAATTGATTCCTAGCTTGAGTACATGTGGTTGCTTCAATTAGTCGAGTTCGAATCAATGCTTTGAGCCGGTACATGAATTGCCTTTTATCGATTATGATTATGCTCGACTTGATTTGCTTTCGAACTCGATTTGGATTCGAGTTATTGGTTTGTGATTTTCTTTAATGAATTGCTCTGGTATTTTTTTTCTTGAACTCGAATGTCTTTTGCCGATGATGTTAATGGGTAATTTATAGGGATTAAAACCCTAAATTTTAGTTAGTATGTTTTTGTTTGAATTCTTCATTGATTTTCACTTGTCCATTTGATTTTGCTTGAGCGCTTTTGATTAATCTTGACTACTTCATTTGTTTACACATTACTGATACATTTTCACTTGCTTGAATCGGTTCCTTCTTTCTCTCCTACGATCATGGAATTTGAATTTTTGACACTTCCTTGACTTGATACAGTCTAACTTATTCATTTTCATGTTACTTATGCTAGTTGAATTCTTTTCTGGCTTTGACTTGATGACTTCATTCAAACTGCTACCTTGATGACCCACGGCTTCTGACCATTTCATTGTTGAACCATACTTGCTGTCACACACTCCTGAAATGTTGAAATTGAAGTTTACATATTTGTGTATACTGCATATAAACTTGTATATATCTTGTTGCAAAACTATCACATTTATCTCTTCCGTGCTGATCTGTTGATGTATGAAGCTTGTTGTCATTTTGGTAGTGGTCTGGTTTCATGTTGAAGTCATGCTCCACTGGTTTATTGAGTTGCTTCATGTACTCGAGTATCTTTGTTGTTGCAGTCGAACTGTGGTTGTTATGTATACATGTGTGCATACATGTGTGTGTATATATGTATGTATGTATGTATGTATGGTGGTCTGCTTCACATTTTGGTCGATGGTTTGCTTTGTCATTGCCTTGTATCTGGTCTGCATATCATGTCTTCTTTTCTGGTGCTTTTGTATTCTCTGGTCTATTGGATTTGGTTTGTGTTCTGGCCTTTGATCTGCATTGATTTTGTTCCACTGACTTCACTCTAAGTCTGGTTGTGTTGACACACTTGTCTTGTGCACTTGTTTGCCTTGATGTCCCATTACCGTTGCATTTGCTTCTTGATCACTTGTTTGGTTCTGCTCTTTGTGTACATGAGCATTGCAACCATCTCTGGTGGTTCAGTTATGAAGTCTTGTTCTTGTTGTTATGTGGTGTTGAAGCTCCATGATGCTTCATTCCCAGTTGTAATCAATTGAGTCTATCTAGTGTGTTGTTGTAGTGTTGTTTTGTGTTGATGTTGCACTTGGTTGCACTGTCCTCACTGTTTTGTAGTGGTGTTGTTGTCATTTACCTTCATATGTATTCATGGGGTCTGTTTTTGATACTTTGTACATATGGTCATCTGGGTTCATTGATGTGTTGAGCCTGATTGTGTACATTTGAGTCCGACCATTGTATTGAACTTTTATTCATGTTCATTGACTCTAGTACTTGACCATTCTATTTTTGTTTTGTATTGCACCTGAGTTGAATCCACCATTTGGTTGGGTTTGACTTTGTGCTCACTTGTCCCTGCGATTTCTAACAAGCAAGTGTATATCGGTGTGCACGGTTTTGTGGCATGTATAGTGATACATTGTGCATGTCAGAAGTTGTTCGTGTAGATGAATTCAAAATAAATGATGACGAACAAACCAAATAACTGAGGCAAATAACATTTTCAAAAACACACTTTAATTTTCACTACAAAATATTTTCTTTTTCAATTTTATTGCGTCAGTGTTTATTTTGAAGATAATTCAGATGCTGGATACATGCTGGAACAAAGTTAAAGATAAAATATGAGTGTGAGTGAATATATGTAGTGAGGTCAAAATTGTAAATTGAAATTTGTGATGTAATCGAAATTGTAATGTAATTGAAAAATGTATATATGTAGTGAGAGCTCAAATTTTTACTATTTGAATTTGAAATAAAATATTTGTTTGAATATGAATTATGTGTTATTTATTTTATTCATCAAATATTTATTTAATTATGTGAAAAATAAAATAGTACAATAACAAATACATTTAAATGAATATATATATATATATATATATATGTTTATTATCATCAAACAAAAATCACATACTAGCCTATTCAACAGAAAATATTAAAATGAATTAGTGTGATTAGAGAGGGAGATGTTGAAAGTATTAAAATGAAATAGTGTGATTGGAGAGGCTGATGTTGAAAATGAGAAAATATGGTATCGTATTTATAGTGGGGAAGTAGAACCGATGTCTTTGTGATAACACAGAAATAGGTATAGACTTGATAAATTTTGTAACTCGGTAAACTGCAAATGTGGCGATATTTAAGGTGGCACCGTGTATGATAATGACTCAGCAAATGACTTCTAGCACCATGTAGCAGTTTAATTTGTAAAGTATGTTGCTGTCAACTTTATTTTATTTTAAAGTGGAGGCATAGGGCTTAGCTTTGCAACCAATATTTAATGAGTATAGGCTGATAGTCCTTACATGCATAATGCACCATCATCATGTGCAGCATGCTGGTCATTGTACATAATATATAAAATATAGGTAGGTATAGGTAAGCAAAATAGCAAATATTCACATGGTTAATATTATATACATCAAGCACATGCATCTTACATAATTTGCATGGTTAACATTATACACATGTACAAATGAACGTACATCATACGGCTGACTCAGTATCTTGTAGTACATATATTTTGGTAGATGTATTTGTTATCCCGTCTTTTGGCAAGACCGAGACACCAAGGAACTGGCTGGAAAGAAGCAAGATCACCCATCTCCAACTTTGAATGATTGTTGGGCGACTACAAATATCGATGAATTTTTCCCGAATCCGGATTCAGCTATAATTGATAAGACACGCCAAGCGAAGCTGTGGAAACCAACGTTCCAAATTTCGAGACAATCCGAGTTCGTATGCTCAAATTATTGTCAATAGAAAGTGGAAGAGACAGCCTCGGTTCGAATCGATCAGAAGGAGTCCTGGTTCAGATCCATCAGAACATTAAGTGGCCTTAGGTTCGAACCCATAAGTTAGCCTCACGATCGAATCCATAAGCCATGCATTGGTTCGAATCCAGAAAACCTAACCTTGCTTCGCATCCATCAAACAAACCTATATTCGAAACCATAGACCCAACCTTGGTTTGAATCCCTCAAGGTAAGGCGCTTCGAATCCATTCAGCCGAGAAGTCTTCGTATCGATCAACTATGGAATATCCTGATCGATACGAAGGAATATCCCTTCGATCGATTCGAAGGGCCACGTCTTCGAATCCATTACCACGAGTCCACCCAGTCAAAACGGCGAAGGATATGGAGTCGACCCAGTCAATACGGAGTGGAAAGCGGATCGATATGAGGAACATGCGCCACGTCATCGCCTTCATGTGCAGAGGTATGGATTCGAACCTATGGATTCGAACCATATCGATTCGAACGAATCCATAGGACGAAGAACACCAACTTGAATCGATCATAACTTGAGATCTACAAGTCCAAATGCTATGAAATTTTCACAGAAGCTCGAGCACATGTTGAAGAATGTTCACACCAAATTTCAGCTCGATTGGAGGATTTCTTGATCGATTCGAACATAGCTTCGAATTGATCCCAAAGTGGGCCCGGACTTCCAGAAAGCGGGCATGTGGGTCCCCTGACGTACTAGAACTGGTCTCCCTTAAGTTTAGGCGAAATATCAGCCTCCCACACCTATAAATAGAGCCCTTGGTCATTCAGAAAAGGGGTCGGATAATTCTAAGAGCTAAAGAGCGCCCAGACTCTGCCAGATTTACTCAGAATCGCCACGGTTGTCTTCTATTCAGACTTAGCTCACTAAACCAGTTGTACTGCATTATAAGACATTGTAATCTTCGAGTGTCGAGTAATAAAATTATCAAACCTTCATAGTGGACGTAGGCTACAAAGCCGAACCACTCTAAATCGCTTGTCTTTGTACTTTACTTTCTGTCATTTTGGAGTTTTTGTTAGATAATCCACAGCGTTAATTTTCGGTGTCCGCGTTTATCTCTTCAAAGACTTCCGAAGAGTGTTGTGCCCATTTTTGGTACAAACAGTATTGACTCAGTGAATAAAATTTCAATTTAAATGAGATGGAAGAAAATTTAGGGAAGAAAATTAGAAAAAATCTAAAAAGGGTATTTTGGGAAGTTTGCGTTTGCACCAAAAAAGTGTGATACTAAAGGTATTACAACTATTATTAAAGATATCCAAACTGATTGTGACAACCACATCCACTTACAAAAATCTTACCTAACTAAATATATAGTAGCAATATATTTAAACAGATATGAAATTGCTCATTATAGGATCATAGAATATAATTTAATTACTGTAATATGAATTAAAATTACCTATTTAATGATGCCTTTGAATCCACATTGAAGCAATGACTTCCCTTCCTTTTACTGTTCTTGATTCGTCAGATTGCAAGTCCGAAATCACCGACCTTTAACTATCGAATAGTATTATTTTAATTTGAAATAAATTTGAGAATTTTGGAGTGGATTGAGAGCTATGTTTTAACCAGCAATGTAGAAGATAATGGCGGCCAAAATGGTTAGTAATTGTTTATATACATACATATATACATACATACATACATACATACATACATACATACATATATATATATATATATATATATATATGTATGTATATGGTTGTATTAGAGAGAAACGAGGAAAACCTTTTTCCCATTCTCACTTTATCTCAACCCAACATCTCCAAGCCAATTCCCTATGTTTTAGCCACCCCTAGACCTTCCCAAAACTGAAATTTTGCAGCCCTAATGATGGGCCTTCAACCCATCTAAGCCCAAGCCAAAATACTATGCAATTAGATCTAATTTAATCGCTTGTCGATATTGTATATCGATCGATATATTTATAACTGTTATAAATATATATAACATTATTTATTTCTCAAATCATATTCAAATTTTATAATTAATATTTCATAATATTAATTAATTTAATTAATTTATAACAATTATAAACTAATTAAATCGTTCGGTCTTAAGGGAATTCATCATTTCGGCTGTGTAACTCTTGGGTGTAAATTTGGTCAGCGATTAACAATGAACTATTCTAATGTTAACATTCACATGTCACTTAGCAAGTGTTGTAATATTATGGCCAAATTTATCGCTTACTCATTTTCAGTAAAATCCAATTTTAGTTTAATAAGCGCTACCCGATTATGACATTTATTTACACCAATTCTCTTCATCAAAACTATATCACTTTGGACTTATGGAATTTGGTAATGGTCAAAATTCCAACCTCATCCACATTCAACTTTATAGTGTAAATATAAAGTCCTTGATTCAATAATAACAATCATTATTAACCGAAAGACTATGGCCAGAGACTTTGACTTTGAGTTGACTTGAGTTGACTGTGATACTAACCGCATATAACCGAGGAGATGAATCCTCTCTTGAATAGTGCTTCACTTCCAATACTTCCACTCGACCCAACTATAGTCACTCGATGGACACCATGCCATGATTTGGCTATAATCAAAGCGGAGCTTTCATATTGAAGATCCACAGTATTCTCAAGTCGAGAGAACTGTGTAAATCAGTCACATTGATATTTTTTGTTTGACCTTAGTTATATTAACCAACAGAAAACTATTGAGTGAGTCGTTCCTTAGTTATCCAATAACTATTAGTACGTAACCCCTAGGTGCCTTCAGCAGTCATGAGTAATACACTGGCCAACATTTGGAGAGCATTACGTACTCCAGTCTCAATGGATACATCGATATCCAATCTCGATGCATCTTGACTAGGAACATTTAAAATGATATATTTGTTTTGTTGTGAGAAATTACTCACGGCTACAACACTTTGTAACTACTATCACAAAATATACCATTTATGGATTTTTCTATTAAATATACTTTTAATTAAGTTAATTAATTAATATAATCACATTATATCAATTGAAAGAAAATACCTTTTATTTCGAACAAGATTGGTCAACGAGTTAGATATATGTAACAAATTACATAATTGCCCCCAGGGCATACCCCTAACTTTATCACATACATTGAAACCTCCGGGTATCACGATCCCTCAGCACATTTCATATCTATTGTAAAGCACGCCCTTGCTCAACTTCACAAGTTTGCATCCTAGAACTTGTCCTTATGGATCATCATATAACTCCAATCAATGAGTTGTTAGGTCTGGAACATCGGATCTCATCTCTTCCAATCTTCATATCACATGGAAGAATCTGATTTCAAAATCCTCTTAAGGTGATTTCTTCATTTGATGACAAGGATAACCCACCCAAAATACCAAAGAGTGATCCACTATCGATGAGTGTTCCAATATATTTTTAAAGCAACTAATAATTTTGTGTTATGATTATTTGATATTTTGTGATGAATTATATTGATAATTGGAATATTGGATGCTATGGTGTGATTGAATATATTTCGGTATATTGAGTTATCAAAATATATAGATTGGATTTTTGATAAGAAAATAAAAGAGGAAAAAGGAGTAGAAGAAAAGAAAACAAACAT
This sequence comes from Allium fistulosum, assembly GCA_030737815.1. Taxonomy (NCBI): domain Eukaryota; kingdom Viridiplantae; phylum Streptophyta; class Magnoliopsida; order Asparagales; family Amaryllidaceae; genus Allium; species Allium fistulosum. The sequence goes on along the minus strand of CM060905.1, from coordinate 309,158,627 downwards.
CAACAGAATCTAACCATCGCAGCGGAATAAAATGTAATGTATAAACAAATTTACTTTTGTGTAAAGATCAGTTGTTATCTATTATATTTTATTCCGCTGCGATGGTTAGATTCTGTTGATGTTTGTTTTCTTTTCTTAAATATATTTTTTCAAGTTAAAACTTCTATCTACGTTTAAAACCGAAATCCTTTTTTTCCTAAAATACCACCACTATTTTTATAAAATAATTTCCCAAAGTTTTTTCAAAAATTTCAAAATGGAAACTCTTTGTTCAAAATATTTATGAAAGGTGGTAATTATTTGAAAATGTAGATTTCAAAACACATATTTTGATAAATATATGTTGGACCTCCCTAATTATCATATTGATTCCTCGGTGGTACTCATCAAGTCTTTAGTCACCAGAATTCTCTAATTACTATTCTCATCTTCAATGAACATCTTCAAATCTTTTAATCATTCTGAATACCTAGTCATCCTTAGCTTATGAAAATTGTTGTCCCACTATAACCAAACCAAATATGTCCCTCGTAATTTCGCTAGTTTCTCCAAATTTACATCCCACCAAAAGTTAATTTTGGATAACTTCCTCATCTTACATCTATCAATACATAACAATCAAACAAACATGCAAGCATAGAAGCAAATAAGCAACCAAGTAAACAAATAAGTAAATAAAAATAACTAAAACCAATCGCAGCAAATCAGGCAATCAACACAGTACAAGTAAGAGGAAACAATTCAAATAAGCATAACATGAATTAAATAAATAAACAATCAAACAATACAATACAAACAATAAATCAAACGTAACTTAATAAGAAATAAATCAGCACATACAATTCAACCAAAATGAACAAATACAACGAAAAGGCCATATCTCCAATATCGAAATGGGTAGTCCTTATTGTTAGAACCTTGAATTTTGATGTTTTGATTGTGATAACTATATAAGTAAATATTATATGAACTAACCATACTTACAGGAGAGGATATTGTTTTTACTTGAGAATAGTCTAACAATTTGCAGACTAGATTCCGGATTGAAGCTTCAACAAAATATTTAGTCTAAGGTCTGAGTTTAGTAGTAAATTCATGTTAAAATCTCTTCGAAGTGGTATATGCACACATATGCAATTTAAAAATTTTCAAAACATAGTTCATAAGCTAAATTTTTTAATGACACAGTTCATATGCTAAAGTTCTTTCAAAACTTTAATATGCCACAAAACACTGAAAACAACCGGTTGAATAGCATGGTTCAACCGACTGAATCTATGCATGTGCACAGTTTACTTTGAATATTCAGACGACTGACCATGCATACTCAACCGGCTGAATTGGGTCATTTTTGTACTATTTCCTTGCTACATTAATTTTTAATCCATTCAGCTGGCTTATTCATGCTATTCAGACGACTGAATCTTCATAACGGTTATAATTTGAAAAGACACTTCAATTCAGCGAATAGAAACAACTCTTGATTCAAGAGTTGTTTCCATATTCTTTCATGGCTACCTTTCACGAATGATTGCAACTCCTAATCACTATAAATAGCTATGAAATCCATTGTTTTAATAACTAATTCTAATTCTCATTCTTATTGTTTAAACTATCTTGCCATTTGCATTCAATATTCATTCTAATCACTTGTTCACTCAAGCAAACTTCATTAGTGATTTAATAAACTTCCAATCTTCATTAATTACACGATATAACACAAATGAGAAGATTATAGGAAGGGTGTACGTTATTGACTTATCAGTGCCATTCAAGTGCATATTCAATCAGAAACAATTTTACTATTTGTATTGGAAGTCTTGTTCGGTTGCTCAGGCAGTTGAAGTCCTATTCAGTTGCTTAGGCGGTTGAAGTCTTGTTCGGTTGCTCAAGCGGTGTAATACATGTTTCTCCAGGTTAAGTGAGGGTTGATAGTTGATTTGCAGAAGGATTCTGGGACTGGACGCAGAATGGGAAGTTCTAACCAGTATAAAAATCTCTGGTGTCATTTACTTCATTATTTTACTTTTATATTTATATTCCATACAAGTAAATAGTTTAGTTAATATTCCATATTGCAGGATCCTTAGTGACCTTCATTTGGTACCAGAGCAAGGTCGTCATATAACCATAACACGGTTATTTGATATTCAGTTAATATGGAAAATAACACTAGCACAAGTTTCATTGAAGGTAAATCAACTGCAAGACTACCACTATTTAATGGTTTGAATACAATTATTGGTCAAATCGCATGAGAAATTATACGCAAGCAAATGGATATGATATTTGGAATATCACTCCGAATGAATACACTATACCTACTTGATGCAGCGTAGCCCACATTTGTCAAAGGTATAAGTCGTGACCGACTTAACATGATAGAAGATTTAAGTCGTGACCGACTTAACAGGAGTAAAAGCATCAAAGGCATAAGTCGTGACCGACTCAAGGAAGGCAAAGACATAAGTCGAGTAAGTAGTGAGGAAGGTGAAGGCATAAGTCGTAACCGACTTAAGGAAGTAAGTCGCACACGACTTATGGAGGGAACTATAGGTCGTCCACGACTTATAGAATCACATGAGGGGAAGCTACGACTTAATTCCAGGGGGATACGACTTAACCAAGCTGAGGGAATAGAGCTCCGACCTAACAAGAGTTTTAAGTCGTTGGAACGAATTAGTGGATACTTACGAGTTAACAAGGCCCTTAAGTCGACTGGACGATCTACCGAGTTATGTAGAAAGAAGGCAGAGCAAACTGGTGAAGTATTAGGTCGTGAACGACCTAACGAGTCAAGCTATAAGTCGTTGAAGATAGAGGTCGTGGATCTTTCCTACCGACTTAATCTGAGCCGTTGATTCTTAAGTCGAATAAAGCTGGTTATCTTTAAGTCGCGAAAGCTGGATGCCGTTGAATCGTATACCGCCTTAATCTTGGCCGTTGATTCTTAAGCCGTGTGAAGATGCTACTGTGATGTGTTTAAGTCGTTTCCGACTTAATTTGGGTCGTGTATTGTTTGTTGTATTGTGTTTTAGGTCGTAGGTTATAAGTCGTGATACTAATGTGTCGTTTGTGTTTGTAACTCGTAGATCGGCAGCGACCTAAGTTTGTATTTTCTATTGTTAAGTCGTAGGTCGCATCTTTTGAGTCGTGTACTTTGTAAATAAGTCGTGAGTCGTGATGTATTTTGTTGAGTCGTGAGATTATGAGTCATTACCGACTTAGGAGTTGTAATGTTTTAGGCATGTTGAGTTGTAGCCTATAAATAGGCCGAGTGACACACTTGTAATGGTTGTTGATTTTTGAATAAAATTCCCTTTTGTTAGCTTTGTGCTTTCATTCAAATTGGTAGTTGAGTGTAATCTCCTATCTTCTCTCTCGGATAATCGAGTGCGCTCGATTCAACGATTGCAGAAGCCGATTCGCGGAATCAAGTGCGCTTGATTAACGCTCGAAGAATTGAAGATCTCTCCTCACGGTATCGTGCGCGATCAACGTGTCAGAGATAGCTAGAATTCAGTATCTTCGGATCAACGAATTTGGGCATTTCAGTATCTTCCAATCCACCGATTACTACATTCATCGTTCTACATTTGTTTTGTAATATCCGCTGCATCATTTGGTATCAGAGCTTGTTTTAGCCAATCATAGCTAGATCGAGACTTGGAGCCTAATCATTTTGAAGAATTTTGAAGTTGAAGTGTTAGCCGAGCTTGAGTGTGGAAGCCGAGCTAAGAAGAGTGTAGATCGAGCATCGTTTCATTGTCTAGCCGAGAATTTTGTTCATCATGTTCATCGCGATTTGCAACCAAAGTGGAAGTTTCGATCCATTTCATTTTGGATCAAAGTTCAAATTGTGTTTGAATTTAAAGAGTTTTGTGAATTTTCAAGTATGCCACCAAGGAGAGCTAATTGACATCAAAACGTAGAAGCTTTGTATCGAAGAGAAGAAGCTGATGAGATGGAGCAAAGAATCAATGAAAACTTTAGTGAAAAGCTTAACGAAGGAATTGGACGATTAGAGAAGATGATGTTAGAAATGAATCAAAATCGGAGAAGGGTTTCACCTGAATCTAACCATGGGGGAAGTAGAGTCTCACCACAATCCAATCGAGAAAGAAGTGTTGACAATGATCAAAGGCGTGGGAGGAACGTGGATGATCATGAACGGAGGAATGTAGATAGAAGGGATGATGGTGGTAGACGTGACGGTAGTAGAGATGTGGGTGGACGAGATAGACAACGGTATACATCTGATTTTGAAGAGGAGTATGATGGTGGTAGTGTTCGAGGACAAGGACGAGGACAAGGAAGAAATCACTCTGAGTATGATCACAAGTGGGAGTCGGGGATGAAGACTGAAATTCCTGAATTCAAAGGTGGTATGCAAGCGGAGGAGTTTCTAGATTGGGTAGCTAATGTTGAGGAGATTTTTGACTTCAAAGAAGTTCCAGAACATCGTAGAGTGAAGTTGGTTGCTACAAGGTTGAGGGGTAGAGCTTTGGCGTGGTGGCAGCAAACCAAACTTACACGTGAACGGATGGGAAAGTCAAAAGTTGAATCTTGGGAGAAGATGAAGAAATTGATGAAGGCAACGTTCTTACCTTACAATTATCAATCTTTGATGTATCAACGTTTGCAGAACTTGAGACAAGGGATGAAATCCGTGAATGACTATGCTGACGAATTTTATCAACTTATTGCACGGAATGATATTATGGAAACGGAAGAGCAGCTGACATCTAGATTCATTGGGGGATTGAGAATGCAGATTCATGATATGGTTAATATGTTCGATCCAAGATCTGTAGCGGAAGCACATCAGAAAGCGTTGGCTTGGGAGAAGCAGGGTAAACGAGGAGGTGGTGTGTTTACTAGTTCCAACAATCAAATGAAGGGTGTTAGTGGAATTTCTAATGTGTCTAAACCTATCAGTAAACCGGTGGTGAAGGAGGCTGAGAAGGCGAAGGTTAACAATGGTTTCAAATGTTACAATTGTCAGGAATTGGGTCATAAAAGGAATGAGTGTCCAAAGCCAAAGAAGAGAACCATGATTGTAGAAGTTGAAGATGAGGATGTTGATGGGGAGTGTTCTAGTCCAGTTGAGGAAGATGAACAGGATATTGCATCAGGAGATGAAGGTTGTAATCTAATGCTGAGGAGATCGTGTTTGACACCGAAGCAGGAGGAAGCTAGTTGGTTGAGGAGTAATATCTTTCAGTCGACGTGTACTATACTGGGGAAGGTGTGTAAATTTGTGATTGACGCAGGAAGCTGTGATAATATTATCTCAACCGAGGCTGTGACAAAATTGAAGTTGAAGACAGAGAAACATCTGAATCCATACAAGTTAGCATGGTTGAGAAAAGGAGAAGTGAAAGTGGATAGACGAGTTCGTGTTCCATTCTCTATTGGGAAGAAATACAAAGATGAGATCTGGTGTGATGTAGTAGAGATGGATGTATGCCACTTGCTTTTGGGAAGACCATGGCAGTATGATCGAGCAGTACAACATGACGGTCGGACCAACAGCTACAGTTTTATGTTTGAAGGCACGAAGATTATCTTAGTTCCAAAGAAGAGACAACAGGGAGAAAGTAAGTCAGAAGAGATTGAAGAGCTGAAAACTTTATTATCTCTGAAGGAGTTTGTTAAGGAGGTTGAAGAAGAGCCGGAAGTATTCTTGTTAATTGGGCGTGAGAGCAGTGAAGAAGTTGAAATTCTAGAAGAAGTTAAACCAGTTTTGAAAGAATTTGACGATGTATTTCCAGAGGAGTTACCAACGGAGTTGCCACCGTTGAGGGATATACAACATCAGATAGATCTTGTTCCATGTGCTGTGTTGCCACACAGACCACATTATCGAATGAGTCCGAAGGAACATGAAGAGTTGCGGAGGCAGGTAGAAGAATTGCTTGAACAGGGGCGTGTGCAGGAGAGTTTAAGTCCATGTGATGTACCAGCTTTATTGGTACCCAAAAAGGATGGAACGTGGAGGATGTGCATAGACAGTCGAGCATTGAATAAGATCACAGTCAGATACAGATTTCCGATGCCAAGGCTTGATGATCTATTGGATCAAATCAGTGGGTCCATAATCTTTTCTAAGATTGACTTGAAGAGCGGTTATCATCAGATTCGCATTAGACCAGGGGATGAATGGAAGACAGCATTCAAGACGAGGGAAGGATTGTATGAATGGCTGGTAATGCCGTTTGGTCTATCAAATGCACCGAGTACATTCATGAGGGTGATGAATCAAATTTTCAGACCATACATTGGAAAATTTGTAGTGGTTTACTTTGATGATATTTTGATCTACAGTGCGAGTACAGAAGAGCATGTTCAGCATTTGAAGAAAGTGTTAATTATTCTTCGTGAAGAACAATTCTATGCTGCTACAAAGAAGTGTGTTTTTATGGCGAGGAGTGTTCTATTTCTGGGGTATGTTGTGTCAGAAGAAGGAATACAGGTTGACCAAAGGAAAGTTGAAGCTATCAGAGATTGGCCGCAACCCAAGACGATAACGGAAGTTCGTAGTTTTCACGGGTTGGCTTCATTTTATCAAAGGTTTATTCCACACTTTAGTAGTGTGATGGCACCTGTTACAGATTGTATGAAGGGTAAACAGTTTTCATGGTCAGAGGAAGCAGGAGATGCTTTTGGGAAGATTAAGGAGTTGCTGACATCTGCACCAATTCTAATATTACCAGATTTTCAATTAGTGTTTGCACTACATACTGATGCGTCCAAGGTTGGGATTGGAGGAGTATTGAGTCAGAAGGGACGTCCGATTGCATACTTTAGCGAGAAGTTATCAGGAGCAAAGAGGAGATACAGTACATATGATGTTGAATTTTATGCTGTTGTGCAATCTATTAAACATTGGAGACACTATCTATTTCAGAAACAGTTTGTTCTATACACTGATCATGAGGCATTAAAGCATTTACAAGGGCAAGACAAGATCTCAGCGAGACATGCATCGTGGATTGCATATCTACAACAGTTTACTTTTGTTGTTAAACACAAGTCAGGGGTGACGAATCGTGTGGCTGATGCTTTGAGTAGGAGGAGTCATTTGTTGACTACACTGAAGGTTGAAGTGACGGGGTTTGAAATGTTGCCAGAATTATTTGTCAATGATCCTGACTTTGCGAAGGTGGTTGATAAAGTCAAGGAGGGAAAGACGGATGAGTTTTTGATGGAAGATGGTTTTCTGTTCAAGGGAAATCGATTGTGCATACCTGATTGTAGTTTGAGAATGAAGATTGTAAAAGAGCTACATGAAGAAGGACATGTTGGGAGAGACCGTACATTACAGTTGATTTCACAGTCTTACTTTTGGCCATTAATGAGGAAAGAGGTGGAAAGGTTTGTGGAGCGATGTCATATTTGTCAGGTTTCGAAAGGAACTTCAACTAATGCTGGATTATATATGCCGCTACCCGTACCAACTAAACCATGGGTTGATGTGAGTATGGACTTTGTGTTGGGGTTGCCGAGAACGCAGCGTGGTAATGATTCCATTTATGTGGTGGTTGATCAATTTTCGAAAATGGCACATTTTATTGCTTGTAAGAAGACGGCGGATGCTGTTCATGTTGCTCAATTATTTTTCAAGGAGATCTATCGACTTCATGGATTGCCAGAATCTATTGTGTCGGATAGAGATACTCGATTTCTGAGTCACTTTTGGTTGAGTTTGTGGAAAATGGTGGGAACGAAGCTGAAGTTTAGTAGTGCTTATCATCCGCAAACGGATGGACAGACCGAGGTCGTGAACAGATCATTGGGAAATTTGTTGAGGTGTCTTGTGCAAGACAATCTGAAGAGTTGGGACATGAAGTTATGCCAGGCAGAATTTGCTCATAATCATGCAGTGAATCGTAGTATAGGGTTCAGTCCATTTCAGATTGTATATTCCAGTATGCCAAAAGGACCGTTGGATTTAACAGTAGTGCCACAATCAAAGAAGACAGTTAAGAAAGCTGCTGATTTTGTTGAGGGGTTGATGGAATTTCATAAAATCGTTCAGGAACGATTGGAGAAAGCAAATGAAAAGTATAAACGATCGGCAGATCTAAAGCGAAGAAATGTTGAATTTAATGAAGGTGATTGGGTTTATGCAGTGTTAACAAAGGATCGTTTTCCAGTGGGCGCTTATAACAAGTTAAAAGCCAGAAAAATTGGTCCTGTAGAAGTCGTGAAACGGATTAATGAAAATGCTTATAAGTTGAAGCTGCCAGAAGATGTGTACACTTCTGATGTGTTCAATGTTAAACATCTTGTACCATATCATGGGGATGAACGAGCTGATGTGGAAGAATTTACAAATTCGAGGTCGAAATTTTCTCAACCTGGGGAGGATGATGCAGCGCAGCCCACATTTGTCAAAGGTATAAGTCGTGACCGACTTAACATGATAGAAGATTTAAGTCGTGACTGACTTAACAGGAGTAAAAGCATCAAAGGCATAAGTCGTGACCGACTCAAGGAAGGCAAAGACATAAGTCGAGTAAGTAGTGAGGAAGGTGAAGGCATAAGTCGTAACCGACTTAAGGAAGTAAGTCGCACACGACTTATGGAGGGAACTATAGGTCGTCCACGACTTATAGAATCACATGAGGGGAAGCTACGACTTAATTCCAGGGGGATACGACTTAACCAAGCTGAGGGAATAGAGCTCCGACCTAACAAGAGTTTTAAGTCGTTGGAACGACTTAGTGGATACTTACGAGTTAACAAGGCCCTTAAGTCGACTAGACGATCTACCGAGTTATGCAGAAAGAAGGCAGAGCAAACTGGTGAAGTGTTAGGTCGTGAACGACCTAACGAGTCAAGCTATAAGTCGTTGAAGATAGAGGCCGTGGATCTTTCCTGCCGACTTAATCTGAGCCGTTGATTCTTAAGTCGAATAAAGCTGGTTATCTTTAAGTCGCGAAAGCTGGATGCCGTTGAATCGTATACCGCCTTAATCTTGGCCGTTGATTCTTAAGCCGTGTGAAGATGCTACTGTGATGTGTTTAAGTCGTTTCCGACTTAATTTGGGTCGTGTATTGTTTGTTGTATTGTGTTTTAGGTCGTAGGTTATAAGTCGTGATACTAATGTGTCGTTTGTGTTTGTAACTCATAGATCGGCAGCGACCTAAGTTTGTATTTTCTGTTGTTAAGTCGTAGGTCGCATCTTTTGAGTCGTGTACTTTGTAAATAAGTCGTGAGTCGTGATGTATTTTGTTGAGTCATGAGATTATGAGTCGTTACCGACTTAGGAGTTGTAATGTTTTGGGCATGTTGAGTTGTAGCCTATAAATAGGTCGAGTGACACACTTGTAATGGTTGTTGATTTTTGAATAAAATTCTCTTTTGTTAGCTTTGTGCTTTCATTCAAATTGGTAGTTGAGTGTAATCTCCTATCTCCTCTCTTGGATAATCGAGTGCGCTCGATTCAACGATTGCAGAAGCCGATTCGCGGAATCAAGTGCGCTTGATCAACGCTCGAAGAATTGAAGATCTCTCCTCATGGTATCGTGCGCGATCAACGTGTCAGAGATAGCTAGAATTCGGTATCTTCGGATCAATGAATTTGGGCATTTCAGTATCTTCCAATCCACCGATTACTACATTCATCGTTCTACATTTGTTTTGTAATATCCGCTGCGTCATTACACCATATGCAAAATGGTCTTACACATAAAAATTAAATGATACTGCTAATGCTAAAGCCATGAATATGTTGTTTTGTTCATTAGACAAAAATGAGTTTAACAGAGTTAGTATGTGTAATTCGGCATATAAAATTTGGTGTACCCTTAAAGTTACACATGAAGGTACTAACAAAGTTAAACAAACCAAGGTTTCTATGCTTAAGAACCAGTTCCAGAATTTTAGAAAGAAACAGAATGAGACTATAAATGAAATGTATTCCAGATTTTGATATTGTCTCGAAAATCCTAAATTCTTTAACGGATGAATGGGAATGGAAAGTCCTAGCTATAGAAGAAGCTAACGATATTTCTACCATCATACCTGAAGAGTTTGTAGGAAATCTCATGTCGTATGAAGTAAACTTGTAGGCCAAAAGGGATCAAGCCTAAGATAGAAAGACCATAGCATTCTAAGCTGAACAAGAAGATTCAGATTTGCATGAAGATGACATGGCATTTATAGCTAAAAATTTCAAAATATTTTTAAAATTTAGAAATAACAAGAAATTCAGAAACAACAGGAGAGCCAACAATAACAAACCATCGCTTCAAATCTCGAATGTTATGAATGTCATAAGAAGGGTCACATAAAGAAGGACAGTCCTGATCGAAAGAAAGACAGGTACAAGAATAAAAGAGACAAATATAAAAAGAAGCAAGCATTCTTTGTTACATGGGATGATTCAGAATTGTCTTCCTCATTAGACAGTGACACTGACAGTGACACCAAACAAGCCAATGTGTGCTTTATGGCTTCATGTGACAATGTAAATGATCTAACCTTTGATGATTTACTTAATATAAAATTGGAGCTATTAGATAAACTAAAAGATGTTGAAAGAAAATATAAAAATGCTTTAGAAAAACTAAACATGAGTGAAATAGAAATTGATATGCTTAGAGGATGAAAAGAAAATCTTAGAAGAACCTGTCAAAACACAAGAATCTTTGTCTAATGTACCTTCTAAACTCACTATGCTATCAAATGAAATTGAAGTTCAAGAAGAAAAGAATATGACTTTAGCTTCAGAAAATCACGACTTAAAATCAAATGTCAAAATTCCTGAATTAAACAATACTAGTCTCAAAACTGAGTTAGAAAATATTACTAAAAATGTTTCTAACTTTAATAAAGGTAGAGAAAGTCTTTCTACAATTTTTTGTAACTCTCAAAACTCTTTCAATAAGTAAGGTTTAGGATATACAAATTCCTCAAAATCTTGTTCAAAGAGAAACATTTCACTAAATAAACATTTCAATATACATGAGAATTTTGTAAAAGAAAAACCAAAACAAAAAGTTTCACTCAAAAGGACAGTTACACCATGAAAATTTTAAAGATTTGGGTACCAAAAAATAATGATAATTTAATTAAAAATAAGTATATTAAAACTTTTATAAATATTGTACATAAAAAATGAAAATTTTATAAAGGAATTCTAAACCCTTTTGGGTTTGGTTTCCTAAGATCTAACTCTTATAATCCTAATAAAAAGTGGGTACCAACATCATCTCTATATTTTTTGCAAGTATCAACTAAGAAAAGAGGAAAGTGGACACTTGATAGTGGTTGCTCAAAACATATGACAGGAAACAAAGAATGTTGATTAACATTATCTACTCATATGGAGGATCTGTCACATTTGGAGATAATTCCAAAGGTTATATCATCGGCAAAGTCGATGTGAGCAATGACGGTACATATGACTTACCTCTTATTACAAATTTTTTACTAGTTAAAAGTTTAAAACATAATTTGCTTAGTATAAGTCAACTATGCGATAAAGGTTTTAATATACCTTTTTTGGAAAATAAATGTAATATATTTGATCAAAACAAGAATCTAATCTTTGAAGGAACTAGAAAACGAAATATATACATATTAAATATGAAAGTTAATCATAACACAAATATGTGTCTAGTAGCCAAAGAAAATGATCTTTGGTTATTGCATGAAAGATTTTGTCATATAAACTTTAAAGCAATAAACAAATTATCTAAAAATAATTTAGTAAAAGGTTGACAAAAAATGAATTTTAAAATAAATAGTATTTGTGATGCTTGTCGATTAAGAAAATTAACCAAATCTACCTTTAAATCAAAGAAAATTATTTCTACATTCCACCTTAGTTATTACATTTAGATCTTTTTGGACCAACTCAAGTTTAATCTATAAACCATAGTAGATATGTTTTTGTAATTGTAGATGATTTTTCAAGATACACCTGGACAATATTTATGAAAAATAAAAGCTATACTTTTGAAAATTTTAAAATCTTTACTAAGAGAATTCAAAATATTAAAAACATAAAAATTAAAGACATTCGAAGCGATCACGGTTGCGAATACGATAATGATATTTTTGAAAAATATTGTAATAAGAAAGAAATTGTTCAAAAAAATTCATTTTCTAGAACTTCGCAATAAAACGGAGTTGTAGAAAGGAAAAATAGAACACTTCAAGAATGTATTAGGACTTTATTAAATGGAAGTACTCTACCTAAACATTTTTAGGCAGAAGCTATAGCAACTGCTTGTTTTGTTCTAAATCGAGTCTCTATTAGACCATTAACAAAACATACCCCATATAAAAAATTTAATGGAAGAAAGCCTAATATATCATATTTTAAAGTTTTCGGCTCAAAATGTTTTCTATTAAATACAAAAGACCAACTTGATAAATTCAATCCAAAATCCAATGAAGGAATATTCATTGGATACTCGGAACGAAGCAAGGTGTATATAATTTATAATAAAAGAACTAAAATAATTGAAGAAACTCTTCATGTATTATTCGATGAAAATTTCAAATCTAATAATAAAAATGAAGATGAAGAAATAATTCCTAAATCAAATATCACAGAAGACGATATTGAAAATAATGTTGAAATTGAAAACAACAATTTACCAAATGAAAATGAAATTCGAACTCCACCAAGATTTCTATGAAATCACCCAATTGAAAATGTTATCAGAGAAATTAATTCTAATGTAAGAACTCAAAATCAATTAAATCAAATGGGTCATGTAACCTTCCTATCAAACATTGATTTCAAAAATGCTAAAGAAGCCTCAACTGATGATTACTAGACTATAGCTATGCAAGAAGAGTTAAATCAATTTGAACGAAACAAAGTTTGGGACGTAGTTCCTAGACCTAGTAATCAAACAGTCATCGGTACTAAATGAGTTTACAAAAATAAAACCGATGAGCGAGGAAATATTATTCGAAACAAGGCTAAATTAGTTGCTCGAGGTTACAATCAAGCGTGGAACGACTCCTAAGCAAGGTGTGCACAATCTGTCTCCTCAATGACCTCACGTGTCTCCAAATTCTTGGGAACAAGGTTCACAACGTAATGTTTGGTCTCCTATAATTCCATTACGTGATATATGTTGGAACTGGACTAGCCTATAACGGAATTTGTGGATGAATTTCAAAAGTTTTACTCTATTGGATCTTTTATTGGGCTTATGAAGTCTAACTGAATTAGAACATTTCTAAATTTCATTTAAATAAAATCATTTATTTTATTTAAATTCAAATATATTAAGATTTGAAATTAATTTTATTTGATTTAGTTTATACATAAATGTATCATATACATATATGTGTGAGTGCATGTGTAACATAATAATCCTTAAAAGGTATAATATGCCTATATGTAGATGTTGAGATTTACATCGCAACAAACATATTAGCTCATTTTGTATGTCGTGTATGTTGTCCAAATATGTGCATGTATATGTGTTATAGACACACACACATGTATGTATAAATATATTATATATAATATATGAACATAAAACATTTATATATAGATAAATATATATAAAAAGAGATAGAATAATTATTAAAAATTATTTATAATTCAAAATTAAAAATTAACTTAGCTTTGCAAACATAATAATTTTAGTATTTCAATTTGTATATATTATGAATAAAATAATATTTTCATCAATAAATAATTAACATAAAATAATTAATGAAAATCCAAATTTTATAATTTTTAAAAATCTAGGATCATAAAATAGAGCTTAGGAAAATTCTGGAGATTTTTCAAAGTTGAAATATTATTTTTAAAATAAATACATTGATTTTAGCAATAATTATTTAATATAAAATAATATTATTAAAAATTCAAATTTTAAAATTTCAAAAATTCTAGGATCATGAATGAAAGGTTATGAAATTTTTTTAAGAATTTTTCAATAAAAATATTATTTTTAATAAATCATAAAATTTTCCGAAATAATATTAATTATTAAAAATAATAAACTTTATTTTAAAATTCCTAAATTTTTTCTATATGTTTCTGAAATGATATAATATTTGAAAAAAATATAAAATTGAATTTTTAATGTAATAATTATTTTATATATAATAAACAATTCAAAATTTTGATAAATATTAATTAAAAAATATGAATATATGTATGATAATTCATTTTCGAATTTGTAAATTCATATTATATATAAATAAGTGTACTAAAATTTTTAAATCATATATATATATATATGCATATATGCTATTATGAGAGAGAAATATACACTAATATATATATATATATATGTGAGTTTATTAATAAATATATATAAATTAATTATTAATGATAAAAATTGATTTTGTACAGTAAACAACATTTGTCTGTACATAAATCAAATAGTATAATAAATAAATTATGCACATAACCAAACTGATTTGTGACAACCACATCTACTTATAAAATCTCACCTAACTAAACATATAGTAGCAATATATTTAAACAGACATGAAATTACTCATTATAGGATCATAGAATATAATTTAATTACTGTAACATGAATTAAAATTACCAATTTAATGATGCCTTTGAATTCTCGTTGAAGCAATGACTTCCCTTCCTTTTACTGTTCTCGATTCGTCAGATTGCAAGTTTGGAATCACCGACCTCTAACGACAATGTAGAAGGTAATGGCGGCTAAAAAGATTAGTAATTGTTTTTAGAGATACATATACATACATACATACATACATATATATAGGGTTGTATTAGAGAGAAACGAGGAAAACCTTTTTACCCATTCTCACTTTATCTCAACCCATTATCTTCAAGCCAATTCCCTATGTTTTAGCCACCCCTAGAACCTATGCAGTTAAAGCGCTCAGTGGATTCAGTGCGGTAGAGGTGCAAAACGTCATAGCGGGGATGTAGCGAAGATATAGGGGGATATATCGGATTACTCTAAAATAGCATATAAATCCCATACTTGTTGTTTTTACAAATATGTAGATAGTAATTATGTGAAAAATTAACATTCAATTGAATTATAATTAATACAAAAATAATTTTAAATAAAAATATGTGCAAATGGATTGTAAATGAACGTAAAACTGTTATATAACTTAATTTAATTTAGTAGAATATTAGAGTATTATCATTTCTAAACATATATCAAAAAGTCAATGAAATTAATTAATTTCATAATTTTTATAGCGTATAAATATCATTTTTCAATCCAATTTTTTATAGAAGATATAGCGGAAATAGCGGATTATAGCGGAAATAACGGGATATAGCGGAAATAGCGGGGATTAAAGCGGAAAGGCTATATGTTGGGGATATATGGAAAAATCGTAGCGGTAGGAATCCGCTATAAGATATATCGGAGTTATAGCGGGGATATAGCGGGGCATTAACTGCACAGCCTAGAACTTTCCAAAACTGAAATTTTGTAGCCCTAATGATGGGTCTTAAACCCATCTAAGCCCAAGCCAAAATACTATGCAATTAAATCTAATTTAATCGCTTGTCGATATTGTATATCGATCGATATATTTATAACTGTTATAAATATATGAAACATTATTTATTTCTCAAATCATATTCGAATTTTATAATTATAATTTCATAAATATTAACTAATTTAATTAATTTATAACAATTATAAACTAATTAAATCGTTCGGTTTTAAGGGAATTCATCATTTCGGCTGTGTAACTCTTGGGTGTAAATTTGGTTAGCGATTAACGTCGAACTATTCTAATGTTAACGTTTACACGTCACTTAGCAGGTGGAGTGACATTATGGCCAAATTTATTGCTTACTCATTTTCGGTAAAATCTAATTTTAGTTTAATAAGCTTTACCCGCTTGTGACATTTGTTTACACCAATTCTCTTAGTCAAAACTATATCACTTTGGACTTATGGAATTTGGTAATGGTCAAAATTCAAACCTCATCCACATTCAACTTTATAGTCTAACTACAAAGTTCTTAGTTCAATAATAACAATTATTATTAACCAAAATGTTTTGGCCAAAGACTTTGACTTTGAGTTGACTTGAGTTTACTGTGATACTAAACGCATATAACTAAGGAGACGAATCCTCTCTTGAATAGTGCTTCACTTCCAATACTTCCACTCAACCCAATTATAGTCACTTGATGGACGCCATGCCATGATTTGGCTATAATCAAAGCGGAACTTTCATATTGAAGATCCACAGTATTCTCAAGTTGAGAGAACTGTGTAAATCAGTCACATCGATATTTTCTGTTTGACCTTAGTTATATTAATCAACAGAAAACTATCGAGTGGGTCATTCCATAGTTATCCAATAACTATTAGTACGTAACCTCTAGGTGCCCCCCAGTAGTCATGAGTAATACACTCCCCAACATTTGGAGAGCGTTGCGTACTCCAGTCTCAACGGATACAGCGATATCCAGTCTCGATGCATCTTGACTAGGAAAATTTAAAATGGTATATTTGTTTCGTTGTGATAAATTACTCACGGTTACAACAATTTGTAACTACTATCACAAAATATACCATTTATGGATTTTTCTATTAAATATACTTTTAATTAAGTTAATTAATTAATATAATCACATTATATCAAGTTTATAATAGGAAGAAAATACCTTTTATTTAGAACAAGATTGGTCAACGAGTTAGATATATGTAACAAATTACATAATTGCCCCTAGAGCATACCCCCAACTCTATAAATCTCTCACTTGCACTTGGGGTAAATTATGGAATATAATTCCAACTTCTCCGATCAGTTTTCTCAAAACCAATTAGGTCAGTCCCTTAGTGCATACCCATTCACTAAGGTATGAAATGGTATTAGAGCCCAATAGCATATGCGGTCTAAATTAGTCATGTTAGGGCTAACTTATTAAGCTTTCCCACTCAGTATGGTATCTAGAAAGGTAATGTCTAGGATTGGAATTTTGTAATCAAGTACCCTGTCCTACCTGGTTACCGGCCTGGCCTGAAAGGTGAAGTGAGCCCAAAGATTGCCCCTAATAGAAAAGGCCCAACTTAATTTGGGTCTTGGGATAATTTTCAAAATATTGAAAAATAAAGTAAAAGATTTTAAATTTAATTATTAAATTTAAAATAAAATATATGTTTATTATAATAGTTATAATGTAACATATTTTTCAAAATGTTTGAAAAACAAAATAACATAATTTTTGAAAATTATAAAATTTATTAATAAGTTAATTAATAAAATGTATGTGCATGTAGTAAATATATTATGAAATATGTTATGATATTTTAAAACGTTTAAGATATCATAAATATGCATGCATACATATGAATAATGATTTTCAAAATCAAGATAATTTAATTAATTTAATTAAAAGGTTAATTAATTGAAATTATAATTACACATGTATATGATATACGTGCCACACTATAAAGGTTATAGTATATAATAAATATAAATGTAATAAATGTTTAGTTGAAGTCACACCAAAGAATGACTTACCATAATGCTTCACAGTAAAACTGCTTGATGGGTCTGATCAGGTTGTTAAAGTTGATTACTTGTGGAAGCCGGAAATTTGCACTATATGTAAGGAGTTTGGGCATATGGTAACAACTTGCAAGAAGATTGTAGTTGAAGATAAAGGAAAACAAAGTGAAGCTACTGAACAACAAGAAAATGGCGAAGAGAAACAAAACAGGGTGAGTAAGGGGAAATACGCTGACAAACAAGATAAGGTGAAGCAAGTGTGGAAAAAAGTCAACAGGAGCAAAGTGAATAAAGGTAGCATAAGAAAAGAATTGGAGGACGCAACAAAGAAAATGTTAGGAACAGAGGAAGAAATTGAACTAGGTGAAATTGAGGGCAGTAGAAAAGTCATTCCAGTTCAGAATAAAATTAACACAGTTGAGCAAGAATGCACTGTTGTTACTCATAATAAATTTAATGTGTTGCAAAATGAGGAGGAAGTGCAAGAAATAATGGTGATTATTGAGGAGGAGGAAGGGCAAATCTCTCCTGAAAATAATTGTGTAGAATTTTGTAAAGAAGCTAGTTCGATTATTACAAATTCTGCTGTTGGTAATGTGGATGAAAATTTTCAACCTACTTTCAATTTAGATGAGCCGCACCGTTATATAAATGAAACAGCTAATTGCGGCAAAAGCAAGGAGCCTGGTAAAGGCAATACTGAAGATAATGCACAGGCAGAAACACATGTATCAGATCCGGACTGTGCATGGTGTGAAGCATTTGAAAATAACATTATCCAATTAATTATTTCTATGCATAAGCCTAATGATGATGTCCTATTGCCTGATCCTATGCATTACAACTTCTCCATTGACCTGCCGGGTTGGCCAACAAGCTCCTCATCCCCACAACCTCAAACTATCCCTCCACAAAAGCCTTCTTCCACCATTTCTAAGACTCATCTATCCTCCCCTCCTCCTCTCCCTCATAGGAAAATTGAAACACGATCTCTTTCAGCTAAGAGAAGAAATAACTCCACCTCCCAGCAATAATTTTTATGTTTAACAAAATTGCTGCCTGGAATCTCAGAGGTGCTCATAGTAATATGAAACTTGATCAAGTGAAAAGCATCATTTTTTCTTATGATATCTGCCTATTTGGACTGCTTGAAACTAAGCTCAATCTATCGTTATCCATCAAAGCAGCTGCTTATATAAATCCAAAATGGGAATACCATCATAATCTTGATATGGCTTCTTATGGGCGTATTCTCATAATTTATGATCCTGCTGTAATTTCACTTTCCCCTATCTTAACTAATAGGCAATACATTCACTTTCTTGTCCATGAAATTCAAACACAATCCTCCTCCTTCATCACCTTTGTTTATGCTGACAACTCGGCCCCCTCTAGGAATTCCTTCTTCAAATCTTTGCCTCCATTACATCAATCATCTCACCCCTGGCTTGTTTTAGGTGACTTCAATTCTTGTTTTGAACTCACTGACAAATGTGGAGGTAAACCACTTTCTCCTACAGATATTGCCCCATTCAATTTAGCTGTTGTCGAGTCTGAATTAATTTTGGTAAACAAGTCAGGTGCTAAGTACTCTTGGAATAATAGAAGTCATAGTGGTGTACGAACTTTCACGACAATAGATCATGCTTTTAGCAACTTCCAAGCTCTCTCCCGTTGGCCATCCTTGTTTGTGTTCCTTCCTCAACCAATAATGTCTGATCATTCTCCTTTGATTTTATCTCTGGGTCTCCATGTACGAAAGGAAAAGAGAAGTTTCAAATTTTTTAACTCTTGGCTCAAGCATGAGCACTTTTTTCCTCTAGTTTCTCAAGTTCATACTGAATTTTATTGCTTTGGTAATCCCATGTATAAGTTTTGCAGGAAACTTAAAAGAATCAGACAGGAGATCAAATTGTGGGCTTCTTCCACTTTTGGTGTTGGAAGCTTGCTTTCAACAATGCTTATGGACCAGTTGAAGAACCAACAAGAATATATGATGGACCATCCCCTCGATGAGCAAGCAGCTGCTGTTGAAGCAAAATTATTCAGTGATGTTAACAATGCTCTTAGCATGGAAGCAAACATGAAGAGGCAACAATTGCATAATAAGTGGATAGTTGAAGGTGACAGGAATACAAAGTTCTTCCATGATGCATTAAAGGTTAAGCATGCAAGAGAGAATATTCTAAGCATTTTAGATGAATAGGGTTCCCTATGTTCTTCTGCTGAAACTGTCGATCAGGCTTTTGTTGAATATTTCACTTCTCTGCTTGGTAATTCATCTGGTTTCTCTCTAGATCTTGATCAAATATCAACGCTTGCATTGCCCTGCATTTCAACTCAGGAAGCTAATACTCTTATTAAGCCTGTTTCTGATAAGGAAATCAAAGATACCCTATTCTCTATGAACAAACGCTCATCTGGAGGCCCTGATGGCCTTAATGTGACATTCTTTACATCTACGTGGGGTGTGCTTGGCCGTGACTTCTGTGACGCTATACACAATTTCTTTTCTAAATGCAAGTTACTTGGGAAAGTTAATTGCACAAATATTGCACTAATTACTAAAGTCTCTCCTCCGACTAGTGTCTCCTCATTCAGGCCTATCTCCTGCTATAATGTAATATATAAATGTATCACCAAAATTCTTGCTACTCGTCTGGCTAGTGTTATTCCATCTGTTGTCTCAATGAACCAAGCTGCTTTCATACCAACCAGGAATATTCTTGACAATGTGCTTCTACCTCAAGAGTTGCTTAAAGGTTATGGTAGAAGTACTGTAACCCCTGCTGCTGCTCTTAAAATTGATATTTCTAAAGCCTATGATTCTGTACACTGGTCATCTATTGTTAGAATAATGGCAATTATGGGATTCCCCAAAATATTTGTGTCTTGGATATATGTGTGTATCTCATCACCCACCTTTTCTATTGTAATTAATGGAAGACCAGTGGGATTTTTCAGAAGTAGCAAAGGCATACGTCAAGGAGACCCTATATCATCTTACTTATTCTTGTTGGTTATGGAAGTTTTCACTGTTATACTTAACACAAAATTCTCACAGAAATTAATTAAGTTCCATCCTAAGTGCTCTACACTTCTAATAAACTCTATAATGTTTGCTGACGAAGTGATGATGTTTACTAAGCCTGAAATTCAATCTCTGACTGGCATAATGGAAGCTCTGCAGTCTTTTTACAGTATGATAGGACTTACTATTAATCATGCTAAGTCTTCCATGTTAGTTGTGGGTGTAAGTGATGCGCTAAAAGCTGCACTTTATCAACACATAGGCTTCTCTTGCATGGATAATGATATGAGGTATCTCGGTCTCCCTTTAATTACTAAAAGAATTACTAATGCTGATTGTATTCCTTTATACGATAAGATTACTTCTGTAATGTGTGCCTGGGTGAATAGGGATTTATCCCAAAGTGGTAGACTTGTCCTAATCAAATCTATTGTATTATCATCTCTAGTCTACTAGGCACGTTCTCTAATCCTCCCTATGAAGCTGATGCAACTTGTTCGTTCGGCCGTTAATAGATATTTTTGGACTGGCAGTATTCATAATAGGAAGTTGATACCATGCTCTTATTCAACATTTGAAACTCCCTTGAAGCTTGGCGGTCTGGGTGTTATTAACCCTAGGAAGTGGAACCATGCTGCAGTTAGTACTCATTTTGATGCCATCATCAACAAGAGAGGTACAATATGGGTAAAATGGATATGGCAACATTGCATTAAGTCCAGATACTTTTGGTGTATGGACATTTCACAAAATAGCAGCTGGATATGGAGGAATATTCTGAAGCTTAGAGAAGTTTATCTACCTATTATACAATATGAAGTAACTGTTAACTCTGAAGTTAGCTTCTGGCATGAACCATGGTCTAGTAAAGGTCTTATCCTATCCAAAGTTTGTGATTATCAACAGATACAACAATCTGGTATACACTATGATGCAAAAGCCAACGACTACTTTCATGAAGGTAAAATGCAGCTGCCAAATACTAGTAATCAAATGCTCAAGAATTTGCGGACTGATATTCAAGCCAAATCCTGCACTTCTCAACAACTTGATGTTGTTACATGGGACTTGAAACCACACAATGTCAAAGGTGTGTACAACTTTTGTTCTGCTTTTTCTCCACTTCCAGCTACCAAGTGGTGTTCAGTTATCTGGTCTAATGACTCTGTCCCTTCTCATAACTTGATGATGTGGAAAGTTTTAAATCAGGCACTTCTAACTAGAAGTAAATTAAACAACATTGGAATGCAATGCCCCTCTTTATGTCTGTTTTGTGACATGTATGAGGAAAGTACTGAACATCTTTATTTTGAATGCCCTGTCCTCAAATATTTGATGAACAGATTCAGTTACATTACTGGCTATAACCTATCTTCTGGTAGTTCGAGTATGGTCTGGAGTATCATATACAAGGCTACGAGATGGAGATGTGATGGATCAAGAGTGTTAGTTGTCTGTTTGAAAATATACATGATGCTAATTTGGAAGGAAAGGAATGAAATAGTTTTTGAAAACCAAAGGAAAAAGATTGAAGTTCTATGGCATGATGTAAAGAAAGCCATCCACATGCAATTGACGAATGGAAACAGAGTTTTCCCTGACAATTTTAGTCATGGCTGGGCTTGAGTTCTTGTTGTTCTTTCTATTGTTCTTTTAGTCTAGTTCTTTTCTCTTTTTCTATTTTTCTCTTATTCTTCTGTGTTTTTGTACTCTTTTATTGTGTTGCAATAAAACTGGTAGGGGCCCAGTCAACCCCACTAGCTTTGCCAAAAAATATAAAATTAATTAAAATGTTAATTAATTAAAATTAATTAAATATTATTTAATTAATATAATATTATGCATAAGACTAATATATAAGTAATGTGAAATATAAAAACTATATAAATAAAACTTATATAATATGAATGTATAAAACCCATAATAGACATAAGAAATAAACACATACGTAATCGTACGTATATCGTGATTTCTGATGTGTTCGACACTTGAATTATTTCATAAGTCGATATCACTCAATTTAATGTTGTCCTCTACCATATATATGTTAATAAATTACTTGCATAATCCTTAGTTGTTGAGCAAACTCAAGCTAAGGATGTTATGTGTAGTATTATTAATATATTGAATATATGATGTAAGATAACTATATGTATTTGTTGAGCAAACTCAAGGTACATATACTATACTTAGACCATCACGATATGGTAGGTACGAGTGAATAATTTCATTTCGATTTGTTGAGCAAACTCAAGGTCAATATGAAATTAGGACAAGGTTCCGAGGGTTTGGAGTTGTATGTGATACAACTGATAAAGGGTTATCCATTGTTCGTGAAGCTATGACTTGTTGAGCAAACTCAAGGTCAGAATTCCAAGATGGAAAAGTCCTAACACCTGCTACTGAAGTCATAAGACTTCTATGTTTGACTTAGGGTTTGGCGAAACATAAAAGACAAGTGGGAGCTTATTAGTAAAATGAAACAGTGTTTAACCTTACTAATATTATAAGAACATATATTATGTTTTATCCTAGTAATCTACCATTTAAACTTGCAGAAAATGTCAAATCCAAAACCGTTTTCTGAAAGTGACAAACTCACCGGACCTAACTATACCGACTGGCTAAGGCAATTAAAATAGAATTGACTTACGAGCACATTTGGACTTCTATTACATGTGAACCCAAAACAGATGTCACTGATGGTGCAGACCCTGAAGAATGACTTGCTTATTTAAAGTGGCAATCTGACTTAGAGATCACCCAAGTTTTTGTGTTGTCCACCTTAGACAAACCTTGCAAAGGCAACACGAGAACATGTCTATCCATGAGATTTTTAATAGTCTCAAAGCTCTTTTTGGTGAACAGTCCCATTCCGTATGGTACGAGCTTTCAAAAAAACTGTTTAACACTAAAATGACCAAAGGGAAGAAAGTGGACGATTATGTTCAAATGATGAAAGGCTATCTTGATAGACTTGCACAATTAGACATAGAGATAAGCAACGAAATGCAAGTAGACTTGGTCTTTGGTTCTCTCACTCCTCAGTATGAACAATTCATACCGAAGTACAACATGAACCAATTAAATGTGAATCTCATGGAGCTCCTCAACATGTTGAGGTCAGCCGAGTCAACATCTAAAGATCAAGGTGTCGTACTTGTTGTGAAGGGAAATGCATCATCTTCGAAAGGTTCGAAGAAGCCGAAAAGGGATAGTAAGAAAAAGAAAAGTAAGAAGACCGATGATAAGGGTGAAAGTCACCATTGCCACAAGAAAGGTCACTGGAAGAGAAACTATCCCGACTACTTGAAGATTGTCAAGGAAGGAAGTAGAATGGTTATGCAGCTCCATAAGGGGCTTAGGAACTGGCATCGCATGGCAAAAGGAGAAATGAAGCTCCAAGTAGCTGATGGATCTATAGTAGATGCAACGACAGTAGGAGACTATCATTTAGATTTGCCAAGTGGATTAGTATTAGTATTAAATAATTTCTATTATGTAAAGGACTTTATTTCTGGAATTATCTCTGTTTCTGGATTGTCTAAGACTGGATATATTTTTCATTGTGCAAATAATGTTATGAACATTAGTTTGGATGGAAATAAATTTGCAAAGGTGTCCTTGAAAATGGCATTTATATGATTAATACTAATTTTGTCTGTTCTGTGAATGAACTTTCTAATAAATTAAACGACAATTATCTTTGGCATTGTAGGCTTGGTCATATCAGTGAGAAATGACTACACAAATTGAAAACCGATGGTTTTCTACCGTCAATTGATTCTGAATCATTTGAAACTTGTGAGGCATGTCTTAAAGGTAAAATGACCAAGCACCCCTTCAATGGAAGCAATAAAAGAGTTAATGAACTCTTAGGGTTAGTACATAGTGATGTATGTGGCCTAATGCCCATATTAACCAAAGATAACAGTTCTTACTTTGTTACTTTCACTGATGATTTCTCAAGACTAGGATATGTATATCTTATGAAGAAAAAATCCGACGTTTATGAGAAATTTGTCGAGTACAAAAAATGTAGTAGAAAATCAAACGGGCCGTAAAATTAAAATTCTTCGATTAGATCAAGGAGGTGAGTAAGTTGGACAGGATTTTCAACAATACTTAAAAGATAATGGGATTATCTCTCAGGTTACTCCACCCTATACTCCGCAACATAATGGTGTGTCAAAGTGAAGGAATCGAACCCTATTAGATATAGTTCGTTCCATGATGAGTAAGTCCGAGTTACCTCTGTCCTATTGGGGATATGCACTAGAAACTACAGCATATATGTTAAACTTGTTACCCACTAAATCTGTTCCCCACTAAATCTGTTCCCAAAACACCATATGAGATGTGGTGTGGTAAGAAACCCTAACTCAAATATTTGAAAGTTTATCGGATATCCCAAAAACTCGATGGAATATATATTCTACAGTACTGAGGAACAAAAGGTCATTGTTTCTCAACATGTTGTCTTTTTAGAAAAGGAAATTCTATTAAAAGAAATTAACAGCGAAGTTGTAGACTTGGATGAGATCCGAGAAGCTAACACTGAAGCCGAAATAGTGGGAGAAACAAGTTCACCCGTATACGAAAACATGCAACCTATTAGAAGGTCTAGTAGGGAATCCCGCGTACCAGAGGGATACTATGGTTTTCTCATGGATGGCGAAAAGGAGGACTGTGTCTTAGATGGCGACACTCCTCTGTCTTTCCAACAAGCACTGCAAAGTAAAGACTCTGCACTCTGGCTTGAAGCTATGAAATCCGAGATGGACTCCATGTACTAAAACAAAGTTTGGACTTTGTCGAACGTACCCAAAGGGATAAAACCCATCTGCTGCAAATGGATTTTTAAGTAAAAGCTAAATGCAAATGGAGAAGTGGAGACTTATAAGGCGAGGCTATTTGCAAAAGGATTTCGTCAAATTCAAGGTGTTGATTTTGATGAGACCTTTTCGCCCGTAGCCATGCTTAAATCTATTCGGATTATGTTAGCTATTGCCGCATTCAATGACTATGAAATATGGCAAATGGATGTAAAGACGGCTTTTGTAAATGGTGATTTAGAAGAAATCGTTTATATGTCACAGCCAAAGGGTTTTGTAGTAAGTGGGAGTGAAGGCAGAGCTTGCAAGTGGTTAAAGTCCATTTATGGACTCACACAAGCTTCAAGGAGTTGGAACAAGTGTTTTGATAAAGTAATCAAATAGTTTGGATTTTATCAGAACATAGAGGAAGCGTGCATATACAGAAAGGAATAGGGAAATGCTATCGTATTCTTAGTACTCTATGTTGATGATCTATTATTGATGGCAATGACACTTCATTATTGCAATCAGTGAAAGCTTGGCTTTCCAAAAACTTCTCCCTGAACGATTTGGGAGAAGCTTGGTATAAAGATCTATAGGGATAGGTCTAAGAGGCGTTGGGATTGTCCCAATCCCTGTACATAGACACTATACTAAAACGGTTTAGCATGGAGAATTCCAAGCGTGGAAGTGTTCCAACACAATCTGGAATTGTCCTTTCTAAAAAGGACGCTCCTCATACCGATGATGAGAAAGAGCGTATGAAGAGGATTCCCTATGCTTCAGCCATATGATCTGTAATGTATGCTATGTTCTGTACTAGGCCGGAAGTAGCATACGCATTAGGATGCGTAAGACGATACCGGTCTAATCTTGGAGAAAAACATTGGACGGCCGTAAAATGTATACTTAAGTATTTGAGAAATACTAAGGACCTATTCCTCATTTTTGGGAATGGCGGCCTCCTTATGAAGGGGTATACAGACTTGAGCTTTCAAAGTGATATAGATGATAGTAAATCAATGTCCGGCTATGTCTTACATGCTTGAAAATGCTATAAATAGGGAGGCATACCCTCTCTTATTCTTCACAAATTCATTCTTCTTCTTCTTCACCATTCTTGAGCTCCTTAATGCTCTTTAATGGCTTCTCCTCTTTAAGAGAGGTAGGAGGGTTAAAAATAGTGGAGTGCTTAAGCACTAGTCCGCTAATAACTCTATAACCTCTTCTTAATCTACTTCTTCATCTTCTCTTCTTTAATGGACCTTGGCCGAGAGCGTGATAGAGGGGAGGGCTGTGGTCGAGAGTTTGGGGGTGTTAAGAGCATGGCCGAGAGAAAGGTGGAATGGGGAGAATGTCCGAGCACTTGGATAAGGAGATGAAGTTGTTTAGGAGATGGTATTAGTGAAGTGTTGATTGTTTGAATGTTGGAAGGAATTTTTGATTTGGAAAATGGTGAGTAATCAATCTTAGTTTTATTTAAATAAAACTTAAAGCGATAATATACATGTTAAATTAGAGATTAATATGTTGAATGTGGGTTGATATTTGATGATAACTTGGTTGATATTATGATTGGTTATATGGTTGTGATATGGTTGATAACTTTTTTTGATAAATGATAAGAGAAATGGTTAGTAATTAAATGGAAATTTAATCAATAAATAATATGTGTATGGAGTTTACTGAGCCTCTTAATGGTTTTAAATATCTAAAAAGAGTTGACATGAATATTATAATAATATAGTAATAATATGAAATGAAATGGAAAATAAGTTTGAAATATGAAAAGTATTTGTTTAAATGAGTTTAAAATGATTTAGAAATGCTTTATAAATATTTAAAAGTGTTTCCATGAAGTTTGAAAAGAAATTGAAAAACAAGTAAAACTAGGCGCGTCGTGTAACGATAGTTCGCGATTTCGCGCCGTAAAAGTTAAATCCTTCTATATGATGGAATCAGAGTCGGCTCTGATGACTATAGTTTTCAAACAAAAAAGGATTGAGATTTTATTTAATAGATTTTAAAATATGAGCAAACCAAGTTTTCGATAAAATCGTGCTTTGGGAGTTCGGTGGCAAAAGTAGCAAATGTTCTAAATATATATTTTTAAAATGTTTAAAAATATGGAATAAATTCTATAAACCCTTTAAAATGTTCTAAAAGAGATTTGAGTTATAAAAATTGATTTCTAAATGATCGAAAAGTTGTTTTAATCAAATAAGTATTGAAAACACTATTTGTAGCACTATTTCGCAGCACTTTTTGCAACACTTTGATAACTTTTGAAATATGAACTTAAAATTAACTATTCTTTCCCAAATATTTTATAAATGTTTTCAAATAAATAATTAAGTTTTTTAAAGATGATTTGACGATTATAATTTATTTTAAAGAGTTTAAATAAACGATTTAAAGAAAAGCTGTCAAAATCAAGTGATTTAATCTTGGCTGTAAAAGTCGAAGAGTAGACTGGATTTTTTTGTTCATGAGATCAGGGTGAGGTGCTTCAACTAAGAATATTTTCAGGAGCAACCAGTGTCTTGGCTCACCTGACCTCTCCTAGGCGTGGGAAAGATAATGTCGAATGTCGGAAACGAGTTAAGTATAAAAGATTAAATTTTCCAAATTTAAACAACTTGGATTGCATGTATATAATCTTCTTACACTTGGTATAAATTCCGAGGAGGGAACCCGTACTATCCATATGAATTTAAAAGGTTATTTCATCGCTATTCGACGGATAATAAAGGTTGAATATGGAAATTGATATTGAGTAGAATTAGTATAATTTCCATGATCCTTTTTACTCAATAATGTTTTCCAATATGAGATTTAAATAAATGATTTGGAATTATTTTAATTCCTATAACTAAAATTAATTGTTTTGGATTTGCAGTAAACTACGTCTTAAATAACATTGTTTTTAACCCATTTTAAAATTATGATTTGGAAGTCTTTATAAAGATTTAAATAAATGATTTGGAAACATTTCTCTAAGTAAAAGATAAAATAATTTGGAATTATTCCACGATTCAAAAAGGTTTAATTAACCAAAAGGATTCGATAAATGAGGCTTAATGATTCCATATACTATTAAGAAGATAAATGGAATAATTTAAAATTACGTCTCTATGAGATATTTATGAATGAATAAAAAGATGAGTTAAATTGAATGATAATTGATAATCACATATGAACTTAACATCTTTTTAATCGATGATCGGTTCGGAGGAACCAGGGTCGTATTTGGGTAACTCCTATCCAAAAACCACTTTGAACCAATGTATACATTCGAAAGTGAAGACATGTTGAAGAAGATTATTATTGAAGATCGAAGATCTTCATAGCGGAAGGACTGCTTGTTGACATTCTCTGGGTAGCTCCCAATATAGAGACATTTATTATAGTAGTGGTCCTATGGTGTTTTGAAATCTTCAGATTGCAAGGACTACTTGCTACTAATGGTAGTAGGAGGGGTGCCTGCGGTTTCATTCAATCCCATAACGAACTTGTATGGATGAATGTCTGACAATGCATTTCTGATCATATTAATTGATCTCTATCAACGTATTATCTACTTGGTGGCGGAGGAGGTAACTTCTCTTAGCTTAACACCCTTTCCTAAGATGTACGAGTTCAGGAGTTATACATTTGTAGAAATCATTTATGTTATTATGGAATGGCAATGTGGCATTCAAAGTGGAACCTGTTATGAGAAAGAAAAAGTGTGGCTTTGTGGAAAGTATGAGCATAGCCTCTCAAGCCTCACATCCGGTAATGATAAGGGTAATTATGTGATCTGCTGGACATATATTTCAAGCTGTCGGTTTATGAGCGGATCAGAATGATTAGGCCTTGTTGCCTTATGGGCCAGAAGCGGTTTGGACCCTTATATTGTATGGTATAGTTGTCACAATCCTAAAATCCAGCGTTTGAAAATCAACATCAAATACCTCACTTGTATTCGATTGTCAGATATTCAAATGTCAAAGTTCAGTTCGGCGGAGCTTATAACAACATCAGATGAATATAAACAGCAGAAATAAACTAAACATCATAGATACAAAATCATTATAATGTTCACTACTACATCAGAGTATCATAATACATATGGCACAACTTCAAATAAAACATCATAATAGTACAACAGTGATCACAAGCAAAAGTCTTCAAAGGAATGAAGCGATAGTGAATATCCATAACTAAGCACCTGGTGATCCAAAAAGCTTCCAAAATATCTTCAAGGTAAAAGTCCCCAAAATACTGCTAACACCAGAATACGTAAACCTACTACTAGGCTGCCCGTGTGGAAATGATGGGCACCCACAGTTTAGAAAAGAAACAATAAACTCCGGGTCAGTCGTGGGACTGGTATGAGTAAACAAAACAGTTGCTTTAAATAAACAGATCTTAAAAAGAAACCGTTCATGCTTTTGGAAAATGAAACTACCATAAGACCTTCCGCCACAAACACAATGCAATCGGAGACTTGGAGGAGATTTCTTCTTATGATAGTCAAATATGCTTAATACGAGAAAATTCTTTGATATTATTACTAGTGCATAGTGTAGAAAGCCATTTCGAAAATATAATATTAATCTTAGCCAGCATACAACCATTATTATATGCCTACTATAGCTACCATCTAAACAGTGGTGACGACCATAAGTAAATGGCAGGTTCTACAACCAAAACAGTACAAGGTTCGTATTGGAAATTGGATTTCCAACAAATGGTCAGGCTAAGGAACTTCCTACTGCCACATGGGTACGCCTTTGGTGGGACGTCCCGAGAGACAACTGCTCTCTGCCAACACAAGGCCGAGTTACCTCTTCAACTAGGTAACTACTACACGAATATGCCACCCCCGGTCCTTTGGGACCTTTATCCGAGGGCCCTCGATCACAAAGCAACAATCACACAGTAAATGAGATTGGAGCAACCACATAGGTTAAGCATCAGGGCTCCATACCTAATACCACCTTTTTCCAGAAGGAGATGACATACTCTAAAGGGCGCGACCCTCATAACCTTGCCGCATCTTTCCTGTTTCGACCATTTCCGGGTTGTGAGGTCCGATGAGGTCTCGTCTACAAAGCTATGCTTTACACGAAAGCCATGCTTTGATCAACAAATGATCAGCAACATATAGCAGCACTCAGCATGCCACACTACCAAATTGGGAGTATATCACTGATAACCTTCAACTACATAACCTCTGAGCTCATACGTCTCAGAGAAGGGTGTTAAGCTAAGAGAATAAATTCTCCGCCACCAAACAGAAATGTATTTGAAAGAAATCTGCTATATATCTCAAAGTGTACTGTCAGACACACGACCATATAAGTCTGTTCCGGGTTCGAACAGAACCAAAGGCACTTCCGAAGAAGTCCTTGCAATCCGGGTATTCACAATCCCGATCGGACTTCCCATCACTTAGGGAATCTCTATACCGAAGAAACTCAGTGCAGAGACAATCGATAGGTCATCCTATCGTTTTTATAAATACCCGGTCTTCAACACCGGTCTTCAAATGCTATCCATTACGACATATCACTATTCGGAATGGGCTATACGACACAAAGGTCCTCTCCCGGCTAAATCGAATAGTGATCGATAAATTTAAACACGTGGATATATATATCAATCACAAAGATTTATATTCAGGGTTCGATGTGGGTTTCGGATAACTAACTGAAATCTGACTCCCTGTCGCATCGAGGTTTAAATACCGTTTTAAGGGAAAAAAGGTATCACATACATATAGGGACAAATCACAAGTCACAAAGCAATCACAATATCACAACAGAAATATCAATTCAGTACAGAATATTTGATGATAGGCAATCATCTCCAATTTGGATGAATATGATTAAGTGTATTAACCACACAATTATTTTATTAATTGCAAATCAATGATTAATTATTCTTAACTATGAATTAATTAAATCATAATTACTTTCATTAATTAATCATTCTTTAATTTATTAACTTTTAATTATAAAATAATTACAATTTTAATTGTTCAAATCATCATTTAATCATTATAAAGAATTTTTTTTTAAGTTAAAAATTTAAAAATTTGATTTCTTAAACAATTTTACTTTTAAAATTTAAGTTTTTAAAATACTTTATTTATTTCAGATAATTATTTCAAAAACAAATTTTAAACTCATGTTTCAAAATTTTCAAAACTTAAATCTTTACTGTTTTTAGGCCTGACCCGAGACCTTCCCTGAGTTACCCCCGAGAACAACACTCCCCTGCTTCGAGTTTCTAGCCAATTCGACCCGTGTGACATTTTTTTTCAAAAATTTTGTTTAAGTCCTAAAACTAACCCGATATCATGTTAAACAACTCGAGTTCGACTTCGAGTTTTCTTCCCAATCTCCCGAGTGAGACTTCGAGTCGCACTGCTCCTCTCCCAAAACAAACTACTGACACCATCAATCCCCTGTACACATGCACGGCGGCACGACTTGACTCCGACGAACACCAACGCCTCAGGCAAATCACAAATCACACACCTACTCGAAAATCCAAGTTCGAATTGCCTTCAAAAATTTCGAATCGAAATTTAGCATACAGTTCGAAATCTGTAGCTCAAACCAAAACGACATAACGACTTCGCCACCCCCGCAGAGACCACCAGAGTCGCCCATATTTCGTCCACACCACGACAACACGACAAGCAACCATCCACCAGAGATTCATGACACTCGATCACGTATAGGAGTCGTACTCACCACGTTACTGACATGAACAAAAACTTGAAATAAAACCCTAAAATGGATTCGACCCAACAATATATGCTATGGAAAAATTATCTGATAATTTTCTCAAAATCAATGATGTTTATACTTGCTTCAATCCAAATTTCAACATTTATAATTAGATTGATCACCAGAAATTAAAAAAAAATGATTTGTGTTCAAACTCAAACTGGTCTGTATATACCCAACTAAAAATCTTCATTTTTGTTTTAAAAATCATGATTTGCAGTAAGAATTTAAGCTATTAACTTGGATTGGCTTTTTATAATACTTGAGTTCATCACATTTTTTTTCTTGATTGCCTGTAACCAAAGTTACAGTGATGATATCTTACAACCTTGGTTCAAATCAGCTTTAAAAATCTAAATTTGAGTTTCATTATCTGATTTGATTTCAAACAGAAAGTTTTACTAAGATTCAGTTGAAAACAAATTGAGGTTTGAATCAAAATCAACCCTGGTAATTTATACAGAGAGAAACAAATGTATAGAGTAACCTGGGTACACATATATCAAATCATATTCAAAGATAAATATATACAATGCCATAAAATAAATGAATCACCTTTACAGTTAAACTTAAAGCTTTAAGTTGATGTTTACTCACTTGGAATATATTGAAACACAGAGCTTCTAGGCTTGAGAAGAAACAGTTTTGATTTTCCTTGTTCCAATCTTTGAGTTTGAAAATATGGTGATACTTATTTTTTTTTCTTTTTTCTCAGTTTTACTATGTTATGTTTGAACGAACAAGAATATGGAAGTATAAAAAATAAAAGAAGTGCACAGGTTTTTTAGCAAAGGACTGAAACAAGATAATAGTTGTACCTTTTTAAATTATTTGTACATTGTTAACCAGAGATTTTTCTTCTTATTATTATTTCGAATGACTTGCCTATGGGCTGAGTTTGAAAGCATTTAATGCTCATGTTCCCATCCTTATTAACATGAAACCTTACTTTAATTCTTGCAAGTACTAAGTCTGTTTTATTAGTAGATTTTTCTTTGCCTTGCCTAAGTCTTAGTTTCCTATGTTCTACATATCAACATTTAATTTATCACATATATTTTATTTTAGAGTTGAGCAATGTATATACATTTTGTTTGTAATATTTTTTTTCTTTGTATATATTTGTTTATATATATTTTTCTTAACTTAATATTCAAATTCAATATATATATATATATAAGATGTTAAATCCAAGCGATTTAAATTCAAAAGAAATTGGAGTTTTATTCATTTTAAACCAACATTATTTTATTTTTTTTATTTTTTTTATTTTTTTTAAATTTTAAATTTTTAAATTACCAAAAATTCAAATAAATCACTAAATTTAAATTAAAAAAATCCGGGATGTTACAATATCCCCTCCTTAAGAAAATTTCGTCCTCGAAATTTGAAAGAGAGAGAAAAGTAAAGAATATACGAATTCAGAAAAAGATAGAGAAATGGCTTACCAGTTTAAGCCAAGATATCCACTCTGCAATTGGGATATGATTTCTGCATATTATCTTCAATTTCCCAAGAGCAAGACGACCAAAGAAAGTGTTGTAATATGACGGCTGATTGATAACACAAATAGTGTCTCGAAAGTCCTGCAACATGATGGCAAGCCCATCTGTATTAGTAACCTCAATTGTCCCACTGGAGTTGACCCTTTGTTGTTGAACCCAAAGATAGGCTCAAGACTTGGTTCTAGCTTTTCTTCAGGGATCCCCATTTAGTCAGAAGCATGATGTAAGATGACATTGAAGTGCTTCCACTGTCTACAAGGATCTTGGTAACTATGGAGAGTCCAATTTGAGCAGCTACCATAAGCGGGTCGTTATGAGGGTGTCTGATTCCCTTCGGCTCTTGCGAGATGATGGTGAGATTAGGCATTTGAATGTTATATTAAGGCTTTTTGAGTGGGGGCTCCTCATGAATAGAAAACACTCCCTCTTTAGCTTCTCTGATATACCTGTTTCTAGCTCCTTTTCTGCTTCCGACCAGATGCGGTCCTTCATGGATCACATCAATTCTATTAAAAGACGGGCTTAGATTTAGCTGATTTTCCTCTTCTAGGATGTCCACAACATTGTTAGAAAGTTTGTATGGCCCGTTGTCAATTTTTGGAACCTTCTGCCCATCCTTGATGAATTCATTCAAATATCCTTCATGAATCAGCTTTTGTATTATATCGACCAACACACGGCACTCGTCCGTCTTATGGTCATTCACCTTGTGATAGGTGCAATAGTCACCTCCTTTCTTCTGCTCGAGAAAGGTCTTGGCTTTGAATGAGGTTGGGAAACTAACCTTCTTTTTAGTCATAGCATAGATGTAGGATAAAGGCTTATTCAAAGCAACAAAATTGGTGTTTGAGTTATCTTCCCACCTTAATCTCTTATGACTGCGATCGAAGCTAGCTCTCCCCAACTCTTTCTTAGGTTGTGTCTTTCTCCTAGCATGGTACATTTCATCCATTCGAATGAATTTGTCAGCCTGAAAGTGAAAATCTTGAAGGTCCTTACATCCATAGATGTAAAGCTCTTTCTAGAATGGTGTGTTCTCTACCAATCCAGAATGTACCGCAATTAGCTTATCCCTGTCATTCATATCCTTGGCCTTTAGTGCTTCCATATTAAATCTTTTGAGGTAGTCTTTTAGTAGCTCTCATGGTCTTTGTCTTATGTTTTTCAGCATAGTATAGTCGATGGTTGGATGCTTACAAATACAAAATTAGGCTAATAATTCATAAAAGAAGTACTTCCAAGGGTAGATAGTTTTCTCACAGTATTGGTGGTACCATTTAGCAACCGCTCCTTGGAGCATCACAGGAAAGAGTCTACATCGAACTGCACTGGATGCATTATAAAGGTCCATCTAGCTCTCAAATTCCATTAGGCAATCATCAAGGTTCGTGGTTCCGTTATATCTTAAAGACGGAATCTTGACTTGCGACGGGATTCTTGTGGACATAATCTCATTGGTGAATGGAGCTTCTCGATGATTATTGTTAACTCTTTCATCCAAGGTTCTCTTTCCCTTATCATTAAACATATCTCTGACTATTTTCTCTACCATCTCCTTTAATTAAGCTTCTTCATTACGATAATTGTTTCTAGCAGGTTGGTACTCTCTAGAGGTTGAGCTTTCAAATTGTTCCTTAGACTTGTCATCAGCTCGTCCTTGGTAATTCAGCTTAGAAGGTTGATTATCTTTTATCTTCTACAGAGGTGAGTTGAGATTACTTTTGCTTTTGAGTAGAGAGGTATTTAAGTTTCTTCTTGATGAATTCACTTCATCCCCAACAGTAGGTCCGATAGTTTTGGACGACTTCTAAGTGAGCACCGCTTCTAATAGCCTTTTCGCTTCCATTAACTGTTTTCTAAGCTCTTTATTTCAGCTTCATTGCCGGTGAGCTGTTCCGATTGCGATGGTTGACCGTGCTTCGAGCTTGTAATGCTGAAATTAGGGGTCACATTTTACTCCAGATTTTTTATATGCGCGACTATTTCTTCATTTGGGGCACTGAGTTTATTTGGTCTCACCATTTTCCTACAACAAAACTTTACACAATCAGTTTCTAGATAAGGATATAATGAGTTGGAAGTTTAAGCCCTCCTTCTATTCCAAAAATGTTAAACCAAAATATGATCTAATACCCCAGATGCTATTTGTAATAAGTTAACCCTTGATTGATTTGACCATGTATGAAGGGCCAATTTATCATTTAATATTCAATGTATGAGTGAATTGTTAAAGAGTATTCATAGCGTCATAGACTTCTTTATAGATCAGCCTTCTTAAATTCATAGGACTTAAGGGCGCTTTGTCCTTATAACCACATGAGATGAAGGTCGAAGAGTGTTCATGTGGGTATAGATCACGTTAAGGCTTCAACATCCAAATGGATTCTATGACACAATATATGTTTATAAAGAGTTGAGGAGACAAGCATAAGTCTTGTGCAATGGTCATTAGGCATGCTAATGGCTGTGTAGATCATTCTTATGGTCAAAGTCAATATTCATATATATACATACACACATACATACATACATACATATATATATATATATATATGTTCATCCATTCCCACAACATTCGAAGAAGCATAAGTGAGGAGATCATAAATGATCAAGCTCATATCCTTGATTTTATTAAGTGCAAAATGGTTACAAATTGGTAGGTTTTTGTCCCTAAATCGATTTAGGGTTACAAGAGTATGCGATTAGAAAAGAAGGATGTAATGGAAAAACCCCTCTCCCAAAACATGACCCCTAGGGTCCTATTTATAGATGTCGGTCCAGGTCCTTCCGCTTCCTTCCTTCCATCACCATCGGAAATAATGCCTTCATTGCCTTTTGCCATTCTTCTAGCGCCTCCTCTATCACTGTCGGCAACAATCCTTTCATTCTGTTGATGTTGGTGCTGAAGCATCTTTATTCTTCTTGTACAATGCTTCCACCGTAATTAAATGGATGCTTTCGTCACCGTCGAAAGCAATGTCTTTAAGGATATTGACTAAACATTCTTTAAATGTCGTATTTATATGTGAACTTGACGCTTTCGATACCATCGGAAGGAACTCTTTTGAGAAGCGGAGGGGAACCGATGCAGCACTATGCTGCTGAAGGCACATTGAATCCCTTCATTGTTGTTGAGCCAAGGTGGCGCCACGGGTGGAGTATTCTTTGAAGAATTGCAAAGGGCTTGTAAGGAGTGTGATGGAAGGACGATACTTGCTTATGGAAGGATGACTATTTCGAAGATTTAATGATTGCAGTAGGGAAGAATTTAGCAACACTCATGGAAGGGAATTTTTCAACACGTGCGAAAAGGATGGCTTCGGTGGAAGAATTGACTCTTGTGGAAGCATCTCCTTTGATGCTTACAGAAGCATCTCCTTTGATGCTTGCGGAAGCATCTATTCAACCTTGACGAAAGCATCTCCTTCGATGCTTCCGGAAGGGAATCAACTCTCATATTATAGCTTCTTCTTTCATACTTTTACTCTTGAGAGGATTTTGTGGATAACATAGATATTTAAGTACCACACACTATAGGAAAAAAGGCATCAGACAACGGATATGCCCCGTTGTCTGATTGCATATCTATCTGTCGTTAAATCCCATGCCATCTCATTGCATATCAGACCACAGAGATGCTCTGTCGTCTGATATGCACTAGCACGACAAAAAAAACCATATGTTGTCTGATGTTATAGTATCATTTCAAGAAATTCTTATTAGACAACATATAAGTATTAACTGATATGAATTATTGTTCACAAAATGAAATTCAAATATCTTATTTAAACAAATATTTATTTCAAACATATTCAAATACAATACAACTTTCATTATTACTCTACTTAAATTTTCAAATACAACTTTCACAATCACTCTCATGTATACAACATTTCTATACACTCTCATATACAACATCTCTTTTACTCACACTCTCTCACACTCACACTCCCACGAGTTTATTTTTGATGTTGATCTTGATTTGCTTGCTCCATCCATCTCCTATACCTGTCAAATAAATAACACAGTAAAATGGAAAAAGAAACAACCCTAAATTACAAAAATAAAATTGAATTTGATTATTAATATTGCCTTAGTTTATGGGTTTGCTTTTCTTTATGTTTTAGATAAGGACAAATATATGTGTGCATGGATAACTTATGATATTCATAGTGTATCACTGTGAATATCACAAGGACAAGCCTCAATCCAATCTCACGGACAAGTGTGCACAAGGTCAGACCAAGCAGTGTACATAAGGCATTCAGCATTACACAGTCAACACATATATACATACATATGTATGCATGTATATATGGTGCAGCAAACGCAAGTGAAGACCAGAATATGGTGCAGCGAACACAAGTGCTTAAGCTCATATTAGTAAACCAAAATGAAACAAAATGGAAATCAGATTCAGGCCAGAATATGAATTCAGACATGAACAAAAATGCAAGTACATGTGTATCAGGTCAATACTAATGCAACAGCAAGCATCAATTATGGTTCAGATTGAACAAGGCAACAAGATGGAAATTAGATTTAGGCAAACACGTAGGGTATCAAGAGGAGATACACACAGCTGCAACTCGATAGCATATACATCAAGAAATGAACTTAGTGCAAACATTATTTATGTACTTAAAATAAGTTCAACTCAAAATGGTTCAAAACTGAAAAAAAGTTCAACTAAACCTCAAAATGGTTCAAGTTCAAGGAAACTCGATTGTACATATGAGCATACAAGTGTATACATAAGCACATACAAGTATATACAAGCATATACAAGTACATAAAAGTGTATATAAAAACTAAATTGGATCAGGATTTGCAATTGAACCAGATCAGACTCATGTACAAAAGGCAGTTCAGACATATATGCAGATATGAGAACATTCTTACATATATACATACATATGTATGTATATATATACATGGAAGTTCACAAATAATATGCAGATATATATATATATATAAACACACACACACATGAGTATGGATGAACCAAGACAGCATAACAAGAAATCACAGTGCAAAAGCAACATTCACACATATATACATACATATGTATGTATGTATATACATGGAAGTCCTAAATTACTTGATATGAACCAGATCAGACTCATGTACAAAAGGCAGTTCACACATATATACATACATATGTATGTATGTATGTATATACATGGAAGTTCACATATACACACACATATGTAGTGATATGCAGGTATAAACATACAGACACATGAGTATGGATGAACCAAGGTAGCATAACAAGAAATCACAGTGCAAAAGCAGCATGGACCATCATCACATAATAATAAGTCCAAGCAGTTCAAGTTCGAGATCAAAGCACAACCATAAGATTCGAGCCAACAAAGTGCCACAAATTATGTATATACGTGGAAGTATGTATATACATGTATGCACTGGCTTAGCAAGCATTCACACATATATACATACATATATGTATACACATTGAACACGGCAAAGCATACATTTTAGAAATTATCAAAAAAATCAAACAAAATTAGATGGAAACAAAATCAGTCACAAACAAAACCAGTCAAACTTAACTTCCCAAAACAATGCAAGATTTGTATGATTCTCATTACTAAAAAAATAACAAAATGTCAACCAATACTCAGAGTCAAGGAAATCAGCCAATACAGCAAATCGAAGTCAAGGAAATCAACCAGAGTCAAATATAAGGAATCGAAGGATGAACAAGTCAAATTCCTATAAATATCCATTATCATCATCGACAATAATTTGTCGAGTTCAAAAAGGTAGAAATAAAAAAAACATACCAATTCTCGGATCAAAAGAACTTGACCAATTAAAACCCTGATTCTAGAAGGATGATCGACAAGTCGAGATTAGGGTTCTTCCGATTGAAGGCAGCAGATCAATCAATATGGCGAGATTAGGGTTCTTCCAATTGAAACCCTAATTCCAGAAGATTTGATTTGGTTTTGAGATTGATAGAGTATGGGGAGAAGAAAACGGGATGAGGGGTTTAATTTTTTATTTAACCACGAAGAGGGGAAAATGGAATGAGAGAAATATAAGGGGAAAATAATTAAAAGAACCGGCAGCCACAAAATAATTTAGTAGGAAACCAAAATATAAGTGGAGCCAAAACTAACTGTTTTTATAACTTCAATCAGATAACAAATAAAATTTTATCTGAATGACAAGCATTAACATTGAGATTTTAGGGGCTATGTCAAACAACAAATTATTTTTCCATATGTTGTGTGAAATAGCGATAAATATTGGGATAACAGAAAATCCACCTTATGTTGTGTTATCACTATTATCTGATTCACTTTGTGGCATAATGACAGTCCCCTTTTGTACCAAGATACTATCCTCACTAGTATCTTTAACTCGGCATCTCATCAGGATTCATCCCCAACGCAGTATCATGTCCTCATCGTCGTGTATGCTAAGGAACCCCCATAGTGCCTAATAAACGGCATCACTATAATTTGGTCATATCCTATCTCGCTTTGGGGATTTACAACTTGTCTGCTTTGTATTATGGACTCAGCTCCATGGACTATAGTGGACTCGGCTCCTCAGACTACCCCATTCATTTTTGAAAGATCTCTTTTATGGGTTAACTTGCCTGGCCTTTAACAAACAAACTAGCAAACAACTATGGTGGTGCATGACCTAACATGGCCTACACCAGTAGGAGGTGTAGCCCGTTAGGTGTAAGCCAGTCTTCCTCGTTGACCGCTCAGGACCGGTGACATATTCAACGTATGTACAGCTCTTATTCCCTAATTTGGCACCACACGCTATCATAGCGTTGAGCCTTGCTCACTATCCCCTTTAGATTGCTTAATGCAATCAAGGCAATACCCCTCCTAAAAGATTGAAGCAGACCCAATTGGGGTATCCCTTCACCTACACGCAAGTGTATATAACTCCACGGGTCCTACAGTTGGATATGTCCCACATCAATATACCGCATGCACAACTGCTGGTAGCCCCTTGCGGTGGGAAGACTTCCATTGTGTAACACTACTGACCTCGCATTCCAACCCATACTAATGACTATTTCATTCTTATTTACTGAGTTATTTACTAACTTTTAATAATTCATGCCCGTACTTGAGGCTACGTGTGTATATACATATACATATACATACATATATGTTTATATATCTTCATTCATTCTTGTTTAATAATTATGCCTCTGTTATTTACTATTAACAATATTTCTCTACTTCTTTATGTGTTTACATCTTATTATTTTTAAGTCCATTTACTGCTTTCTTTTTAAAGATTTGGATACCTTTTCTTATTAAGTTTCCCTTTTACCATTTTACTTTATATTTCTATTTCCTTTTAAACTTAAATTCCCTACCTTGTTTTAGAGGACTATCTATATCCTTATTATTTCAAACTATGACTTGTCTATCTTTTCGTTTCACTTCAGTTTTACAGATATTGCGTATATTCTTTTCTTAGACTATTTTTATCACATTTCTAATTCCTTTAATTTATCCTCCGGTATTTCTATATTTAAATGCATTGGAATTACATTTCTCCCAAATGGAATGGTTAACACTATAAATTTCTATATCTTATCTAAAAGGGGAATTACATGGAATTATATTTTTCGTAATTATTAAAATAAATAGTACAAAATATGGTAAATATCCCTATTTTATACATCTATTTCTTTTTAGGTGTATTGCTACTTATTTCAACCATTACACTTTTATTTATAAATCTGAAACTTGATAATATATAGAAATCCACATTGCAACAGGTTATATAATCCAGTAAATTATCTTAAATCCTACAATTTACCATGTTAACTTAATTTACTTTTTTATTTGCAAAAGACGTATTAAATTCAGAAATTTGGAAGTATGATATATTCTATAAATTTCAGAGACTAAATTCAGGGACTATTAGTATCCAATATTTTCTAGATACTTGCAATACACAATTCAGGTTATCAGTAATAAAATATGTAGGCATAGTTTATGACTTTATTTCACGTATACAATTTTAGCCTACAACTCCAATTTACATTCAGGCATACATGAATAGATTTACAACTATATAAATCCAATGTTATATAAAAATATATAATTCCCCACTCACCTTTTTAGCTATCCAAATCTCTAGATCTAATCCTTGTTATCCTAGATTTGTTCCCTTTTCTCCCTATTTGGATATACGCCCTACAAGCGTACACAGATTTATCATAGGTCTAGATTAGAAAATAAATTTGAATTTGATTTATAATTTAGATTCGAATTTACAATTTACCATGACTTTGGTGATTTTATTTGATCATATTCTCTTCCTCGATCATCTTTTACGATTCTCCAATTGTATATACGTATAAACTATAACTATTTCTAAGAATTTTGGATTTGGAGAAGAGGAGAAAATGGCACAGCTTCGGCATAGCTCTAAAAATATGAGTTTAGAAGTGAAGGTCTAGTTCTATATTTGTAAGGGCTCAAATCAATGCCAATCGTTCAATTGAAGTATATTAAATCCAGGTCGTTTGGCCATGCATTATTTTTAAATTTCCTCAAGCAACGGTCGACTGTCCCTTGCCCAGGGTCGACCGGTTGCGGTCGACCTGGGCGCATCATGAGTCGAACTATTACTTGTTTTAGTCATGATTAATTATTCTACTGTGCTTTGTTTAATTTTATTCCTTTTTTGACCGATCGATATAATTTATTTTCAATAACATTTTTCTTAACGTTTAAGCAACGTTCACTGTCCATTAAATTTAACTGACCGTAATCAATGTTAGTTGATTATATTTATTTCCTTAATTGCATATATAAATATTTCTGATTGAAAACTTCAAATATTAATAACCTTTTCATTTGGACTCCGATCGAAAAACTTTATATGTGAAAACGGATCAGAAAATCACTATGAAACTAACGGTGTAAGTTTCATAACTAAATTCTGACATTTATAAAAATTCTATTTTTCGACGTTATCATTTATTAACTAATTTATTTTTAATTGATTATCGTAAAATTATGGGGTGTTGCATAGGATTCACCTTTAAAATAAGTAGTAGAGTAACCTTTCGATCATAATTTCTTGTAGTCTTCAACACAAGTTCTTATATACCACCGATAGCAATATATCTTTAATATCTTTAAAGAGTAAGATAAGAACATAGAGTAAATGATAGAGAATTTTAATGTGGACTCTTTGATTTTCAATAGTTTGCAAATCCATGAAGAAATAGAGAGAAAGTACGTGGATTTGCAAAGCAAAGTATGAGTGTATGTGAGCAGTAAGACTTTTCTGCAAATTATAAGAGAAATGAGAGAGAATTAATTAAAAATTTCATTGTCCAAAATCTTTAAATATAAGATGAAGATAAGTGCTTCTTCGTGATAGGGGAAATTAAGTTTCTATTCATTTGAAATCAAAAGTGGCAACCAACAGCTAGTATGACAACATACTTATTTGAATATGTCAACATGTACTAGTGTAAAATGACAATCTTTTTATACAAATTGTTTTAACTCTTTTAAGTTGTAAAATCAATATTAAAATTTTATAAAACAGTTATGGAGAGTAAGATAAAGAGTTTTAAGAAAGAAAATTCAAAGGTTTGCTATAGGATCTTTAGCAATCAAATCTAATACTCGATGTACTTAAAACTAACTAATCATTTTCTTGTACTCTTCCGACCTTTGTTCCTTGAGTCCCTTGTGTTCTCCTAGCGTTCCCTTTGAATCTCCTTTGTTCTTTTAGTCTTTCTCTTAACTCCTTGATCTTGATTCCTCTTGGTCTACCTGGTCTTGTACTTGAATTGTTGTATTGACCTGGCTTATTATGTATATACTCATCATTACATGATCATCTTGCAACATGTCTTGATAATATTCCTATATTTCCTATACTATTTTATATATAAATGGGAAAATCATTAGTACCAATATCTATCTGGTTGTTATTATCAAAACCAATACTTATGGTTCTAACACTCTTAACATTGCATGCCATGCATTGATCATCGATCTGAGAGTTCCACCAGTCAAGCAAAAGAAGAGGAGTATGAGACTGGATTTGTCAGTGGTTCGAGACAAGTTTTAGGGTTAATTTCTGTTGATTACAGCATTTACAATGAACCCTAAGAAACTATATTAACTAATCAGTATTTCTCAATTTCAGAGATTTGCACAATTTCAACTGTATAATCTAGAGTTTACAAGTTTTAGGGTTTATAGTTAAATAATTAAAGTGGTGTACTAGCATTAAGCATTAGATTTATCCATTTACAGTTACTTAAATTTCAACTCTAGATCATAGGTTTTCAAATTGGGGTTTTACAGTTTACAATTGAATTTCTGACATCTTAGATCAAATAGAATAGATTAAATTTAACTATAATAATCATCTAACAAGCTATTCCAGCACACTCTATTAGATAATCCCCTCCGTACACTTGTTCCTTCTAGATTCGATTTGTTGTATTTCTTCTACTTTGATTTTAATTTAATTTTGAAG
Organism: Allium fistulosum; assembly: GCA_030737815.1. NCBI lineage: Eukaryota > Viridiplantae > Streptophyta > Magnoliopsida > Asparagales > Amaryllidaceae > Allium > Allium fistulosum. The sequence goes on along the minus strand of CM060905.1, from coordinate 309,114,502 downwards.
AAATTTTAGTTTTAGAGAAGAAGTTAGATATTAGCAGAGTTTCAGTACAGTAAGTTCTCTAGTGATTTTAGGGTTAGGTTAAGAAACTAATGGAATAAAATACGTAAGCTATATGTAGATCATTTTATTTGCATGACTATTCTTGATTCAGTATTCGAGTACATGATTTTGAGGTGATTTGCACTGGTCCGAACAAGGATTTTTCACTCAATTCTTGACGGCGAACACCCGGTATAGTTTCTTGATATGATCTTGGGGGTTTCTATCATACTATATGGCTATGTAAAGAGAATGGTAGTTTCTAACCAAGGAACCTGATCGGAGTCTGCACTAATGAGGTCAAGTGATTTATACTAGTTTGAAAGTGAAATTTATATGATAGAGCAAGTGATCAAATTTGATATTGCATACCGATGATCCATGTACATCGTACAGGCTTTAGTATATGTATACTATGTTTTATTAGCTTATGGAGAGTCTAGGTGATGACTCTTCGATTTGTTATGAGGTACCATAAAAGATCGACTAAGTAATAACCTAAGACTGTTGAGCGTAAGGTGCGCTTAGTAGTTTATTTATCATCCTATGCGAAAGAGGGTTTTAAACTTGAGCAAACTGTAAGCTTAATTTGATGGTAATTTTAAATACTATTAAGTATTACTTTATGATTGTTTCCGTGTATTGGTCATGTCAGAATTTCGAGGATGAAATATTCTAAGTAGGAGAGAATACAATGACCCGGATTTTCGGACACTTCGTATTTAAATATCTGAATTATTTAAATATTTGAACCTTGGATTAAATATTATTAAATTGATTTAATAACCTTATTAACCCCTTTTTAATTAATAACTAATGATGGTAAACTTGTTTTACAAATTTCTTTAAAAAATTAATATTTTGAAGAAATATTGATAATGTGACCGAAAATCATTTTATCGATAAACAACTTTTTACTCGTCGAAAGTTGTTCAAACTTTTTTACATGCACTTATTTGCTTAGGAAATCAATAATATGAAATAAAAATATTTTACCACTTATGGAAAGAAAATATTTGATGATATCGTGGGTGATGTCATGGGAAGATATTTTGAAAAATGAGCTTTTAAGGAAAGTCTTAAGTGTTAATTAAAAGATGTAAAGGTGTAAAGTAAAATAAGAAATCATGGCATGTGGGGGGTTCTTGGCCATGTAAAGGGGAGTTCTTGGCTTGTGTATTCATTCATTATCTCCTAAAGCTTGAAAAATAACAAAAGATCAAAAATGGTGGATGTGGATTAGCACTAATCCACTTTGTTCTTCACTAATCTTTCTCTAATTAATTCAAATCTCTTCAAAACTCCACCAAACTTTCACCAATACTTTAGAACATCTTATAAAGCATGGATCTAAATTCAAAAGTGGAAGAAGCAAAGAGGAGATAGGGTTTCCATGATGGGCCGTGAGCAATAGGAAGGAGGGGGAGGACTTGCTTTGTGATTTTGGTGTAAAGGTTGGATCTTTATGCTTTTGGAGATGGTTGAAAGTGGTTCTTTGATTCTTCTGTGTTAGAGCTTGTTGTAGGCTTGGATTTGAGTGAGTTTACTCATTATATTGTATGCATATATATTGTGTGTATGTTTGTGTGTGCGTGCGCGAATATAAAGTTAAAGTGACATTAATTGATTAAAGTAATAAACTTTGGACCCTCTTGCTTTTGAAAGCAAATAACAACTTTATATTATATAAAATCACTTCCATTACATTCTATAACATATGGCATGGCCTAGGCTTTCTATTTGCATGATTTGTTGGCTTGTGTGTTGAATTGAAGTATGTTTGAAAGTGTTTGAAGCGATAATAGTCGCTATAAGTGCACTTCGATAACCCTTAACTTTAACTTGTGTAAATGGAAGGTTTATGATATTAACTTAGGATAATTTGATTTGATTGGTTTCTGCACATATTTTGGAGTATGGGATAGTAAAGAAATGAAAAATTATAGAAATTACAAAAACAAATTATGGAAGCTAGAAGCAAAAAGGTCACTATGGATGCACTTTAAAAATGCTTTGTGTTCGGTGATTTTCTAAGTCAACTTTGAGAGGCATCATAAAGGCTTCTTTGAATTTTTTATAATTAACATAAGTGGTCTTTTTACTGGAAAAATATGGAATTTAAATCATTCACTAACTTGTGAAACAAGGTTGCAAAATGTTAGAGCGAGAAGAATGCCGATATATGAGCACTTTAAAATACCTTAATTTGGAGTTTAAAAGATTATGGAACTGGTAAAACAAAATGGCTAAAGTTAGAGCAAAAAGATGGTTGTAAATACACTACGAAATATACCTTGTTTTCGGGAATTTTTATAATAAATTGAAGAATATTCTTATGGTTTCTTTCCATAGTTTTTGAGTAGCCTAAGGGTATTACTACTGTAAAAAATTTAAGTCTTGAATTATTTGTTTAAGTGGTTAAAACTGGTTTCAAAGATCGTGTTTTTCTATGTTGTTCTTTGTATAAAACTTTTAACAGAATTTATAAATGCGGTAGTAGATTGTTTGAGGTTATAAGTGTCTAAAAATGATATCTAAATTTGGTATTTCCTCTAATCTTTTTAGGGATTTTTTCTAACACATTTTGCAGTATTTTAAAGTTGGTTTGAAGTTTAAATATTTTTCTAATAATTATATATGTATTTTTAAAGTAAAAGGGTTTTATAATATAGAACATGCATTTTATTTATTTTCATCAAATTATAATTTAATTATTTTCAAGTAATATTTTTACATAGATATCTAAAACCTATTTATAAGTATTTTTAAAGTATTATATATATAAGTTTGGAAAAAATCAGTTAAGTATTTTTGAAAGGCATAAAGGAAGTTTTGGATTATAACACTTATGTTATAATAAATGGTTTTGCAAAGTTATAAATAAGTATATTATCTTGTTTACTAAATATAGACATATGTAGATCTTTAAAAAATATTTAAAGATAATGACAGGTATGGAATAGTTTTGGGTTTTTTATGACAATGTGTTAACAACATTTGTCTTTAGCGCTTTTGCATTATACTTATGAATGTAAATAGATCTTTAAAAAGAATGTTCTAAAGATAAGCGTTAGTGAAGTGGTCTTGAGTTTCTAGTGATAGTGTTTATGTAACATTAGTTGATGTGCACGTAAATGAACATATTTTTACTTCCATATTTAATTTAATTAATTAAATAAATGATCATATTGAGTATTTTAATATGTTTAAACCAAAATTCAAATTATTTTCAAATCATCACATATTCATCTTCATATAGGGGGAAAATGATCATTTTTGTGCATATATTAATTTGAGAAAATTTATTGGAAACTTCTATGTTATTTTGTAGGAATTTGAATTCAAATTTAAAGTGGTTCCATGAAGAAATATGCATGCACAAGAGAAGACAAGCAAATGAAGATGGAAATAATTCAAACTCATGAACATGGAGGACCACACCTACCCACTTATCTTGATATACCATTAGGAGCTAATGCACATGCTAAAAGGCCATTAAAGTTACATGCACGCTTAATGGATGATTATTTCATGCTAATGATAACTTGGTGACCACACTTCCTAAGTGGGTAGTTTGGGTAGTTTCCCAAAAATATGGATTAGGGTTTCATAAATGTATAAATACCCCTTATGTTTCATGTAATTAGTCTATTCCTCTTAGCCTCCATTTAGTCAGTTTAGTTTGAGGCTCACTAATAAATCAAAGCTCTCTTTTCTTTTTCGTGGCTGCTTAGCCATTTTCCTTTCATGTATTTTTTTATGCAATGTTAATTAATATTCTTTTCTACTTACATGCTCTCTTTCTTCTTATGTTAGTAGCTTAGTTTATTTCTCATGCAAATAGATTAATTTTTATTTCATTTTAATTAGCTCTCCTTTTATTTTAGCTCTCCTTTTCTTCTTGTTTTTATTTTATGTTGAATGCTACAATTGGTGATATGATAACAAATATGAGAGGGTAAACCCCTTCAATTTACGGGAAATGAAGCTCTCTTAATCATGTAGCTTCAATATTTTGATCATTTATGTTCTCTTTTTATGCTTAATGGAAATATTTGAAGTGGTTTAACTTGTTGTTTTAGCTTTGAATTTGATAGCCTATGTTGTTGACACCAAATAGGTCATGCTTAAACAAACACAAACACAAATTACCTCTTTATCTACATATGATTATGGTAATGAAGTGAATGTTGAAATCAAAATTTGATGGTCTATATTTCTAATCAATAATTAATAGGCCATGCTTAAAATAGATTTTATTTTCAACTTCGTTGTCATTTTTCATGAGAGTCAGCAAGTGGTTTAATGGGTGTGTTATAGTTTGATGGGTTATATTAGGCTAATTAATAGCACAAATATTCCATATTTATGATAAACACATCAATTAAACTCACTAATGACCAAAAAAGAGATCATAATTTCATGTTGTGTTGATTTATGTAATCAAGGGAGTGGATTTATCTCTAAATTGCCTTCAAACTCTCATATTTTTATCCATTTTCATTTGCTAGTTTTTTCTACATTTTTAGCTTCAAACACTCTCAAATCTTGGTTTAATTTGATTGAATAGAAATTTTAAAATCTAACAATTCTCTGCAAATCGATCCATACTCGCCACGTACTACAATTGTACGCCGTGCGCTTGCGGTTAATTTTTAATTAAAATTCGATCGACTATTTTCCAAATTTAGCCGGTTCGAACAAGTTTTTGGCGCCTTTGCCGAGGAGTTTGTTTTGATTTTATTTTATATTCTTCGAATTATTGTCGTTTGATATTTATTGTTTGTTTGTTTGCATTAAATTTTTTTTGTTGTGTTTGTTGTTTGATTTTTATTTGCATTTTGTTTGTGTGTTTGTTGTTTTCTAGTGTTCTCTTCATTATGAATTTCTATTAAAATGACAAAAAATAAAAAAATAAAATTTTTAATTCATCAATTGCTATTTACATTCAGTGTACAAGTTTGTATTCACTGTTACATTTGTATTCACACTATTGTTTACATTTGTATTAACATTGCCGATCATCATACAACCACAATCCCACTTTCCATTATAAACTTCACCTTCAATAAACTGCCTGAACTTCAAACCATTATAATTCCATTGCCATTACTGTCTTCGGCTTACATCAGACCACCATCACTGACTTGCCTTCCTCCACCAGCATTCAAACCGAACCATTCCACACCTGATCATCTCCACCACATTCTATCGGTGCACATCCCACCTGCATGTGCCTGTCCCTGTACTAGAATCTAACAACCCATAGCAGCCTAGCACTTACCCACACTCCATCTAACATCTACATTTTGCCATATTCACAGAGCATCTACACAAAACATTACCCTGCCTTCTGCCATACCCCCAGCAAACACCTTCTAATTCCCATTGCCTTATCAACAAACAACCACCTGACAACAATCCTGCTTCCATCAATACAAATCACCACTGCCACAAACTACATCCTCTCCTTAACATCGACACACCAAACTTACCACACTTCATACAACCAAACCACCCTACCACCACATCACACACAACCATCAACACTCCACCTTCACTGCTGCTGTAGCCACCATATTTCCATTATCATTAACCAACCTCTGCCATACCTTCTTCATATTCAAACAGTTCACCTGACTACTGCACAACCATCTACACTCCTACCACCGCAACTTGAACTCTCCATTGCCACAACCCCCCCTCCCCCCACAAACACTAAACATCAACCATCTATTCAATCACTGTATATAACACTCCTTGAACTTCAGTGCATTACGACATAACACTACTTAAACTTCCCTACCTTCCCCCCTGCTTCGACAAGCTCGACCAAGTTTAAACTGGCCACTGCCTTCAAGTGCAACAACCACAGCCGCAACCCAATTCAACTCACTCCATCTCAACATCACATATAAACCACAGCTTTCCACATCAACAAAATCCATTTCACTTCTGACATCAAGTACAGCCACACCGAACCAAATCACTGACCATTCCTGCCTTCACCACCTTCAACACACTCCAGCTACAAAACCAAATCAACCCCTATTTTACTGCTCATACTACTGACAACAACCAGTCCTACCGCAGATACAACATCATCTTCATTGATCACAACTACCCCACTCCTCAACCTGAACATTTCCTCTGTTATCAAACTGCTGAGACCATTACAAAATCACTGCCTACTCCTCCTTCCAAGCGGCAGCTGAACCACATATCATCTCCAGCTTCCACAACCTGCTATACACAACAGCACAACAACCTCAGAACCTTCTTCAACCCACGTATCTGCAGACAACACTCAACTCCACCACAATCAGCAACCTGACTTCGAACACCACCCTTCAGCAACCACTCGTGAAAGACCCAAATCAAATCGCCACCTTCGACCCAAATTCTCCCTACAACAAACATCGATAACCATCGCGACCCAAATCAAATTGCAAAAGACCCAAATTCTCTTAACCCAAAATCAAAAGGCATCGCCAACGTGCAACCAGATTTTGAACCTGAATGTGTAACAACCCAAACTTGGTAGCCATTATTATGGCGAACAAAAACTGCTGTGAGAGTATTGGGGAAGAAGAAGTTGTTTCGACTGAGTACTGTTCTCTGGAATTAGCTGAAGATCATCAGAAGTAGTGGGCTTGTATGAGGAAATGGAAGCATAAGGAACTGGCAGAAGAGGAATGTGTGTACTAGTCTATAAATGTAATTGTTCGGGTGTATCAGTGTACAAGTTGATGTATCAGTAATTGGGTTGTTATTGGGCTGAGTGCAAATGAGTTGTACTGGTCTATAAATACTAGTGTGTGTGTTGTAATTGAGTGTGAAGAAATCTGATGCAAACACTTTTTCGTTCAACTCTGTTCTTTAGGCTGCAGTTCATTTCAGTTCATTTACATTTTTCTTTTAATTCCAGTACAATTTAATTTTAGTTCATTTTCTTCTTTAATAATTCTTGTTCATTTGTTCTTTCTTTGTCAATCTTGTTGCTGGTTCTATTAGTTGCTGGTTATAGTTCTAATCTAATCTGAGTTCTTCTTCTTGTTCACTTAATTGCAATTAATAGTTCTCCTGTTACAACTTCTTGCCATTATGTTCAGATCAGTTCTTACTTAATTCTCAGAAGTTTCAATTGCTTTATTTTTTTTAGTTCTTGTTTCCTTGCCAGTTTGATCCCATAGTTTTTTTGTTGTAATTCTCACTCATTGGTCTTATTTTTTTTACAATCTATAGCTTACATCTCTGATCAGCATTAAATTTCTTTCCTTGCAAGTTAATTTTGTTCTTGAAAACTGTTTGTTCCATTCTTGATATTCCCCACTAAAAACTTCCCAATTTTCCTTCGAGAAAAACCCTTATTGTCCCCACCCTTCCTTCGAGTCATAGCGAATTTTTCCCTGTTTCTTGATTTTCTTGAAAAATTGCCAACCTCTGTTCTTTTGTTTTGAGCAATCTTGTTTTCCAGAGCTGATATGTGCACGTACACACAACTAACACTATCTTCTTCTTCCCAAACTAATCACCATCATTCTAGATCTTTCCCTTCAGCAGCCATGGCCAAGAACCTAGATCAATTTGGGCCTTCCAATTTGGTATCAGAGCAACCTCCTGAGGCGCCAGCAAACCCTCAACTCGATCCACATGACAACCATGACAACACCCCACCACTGTTTCACCATCAGAATTCTACAAGAACAGCACAAGAGGAATTTAATCGAAGAATCGAGCAAGCCCAGCAAGAATTGAGTACAAAATTTGAAGGATTTAATAATGTGCTTACTATTCTCTCTCGAGACATTCAGCACCTCAAAAATCAACCACCACCATTTGTGCCGCCTTCCAATTCCTATCAAGAACCTCCTCGTGGATCTTGGCCTCCCCAGATGCCCGTTTACCCACCGCCTTCATACCCTCCTAATCCCCTAAATTTTCAAACAACTCCGCCACGAATGACCGTACCTCCAAGAAACCAACGAAACTTTCAAAATCAGCCTCAAGAACCCCCATATTCTTCCCTCAACTCCGAAAATGTATACCAGAATTATCATTACTCAGACCACACACCAAGAAATACTCCCTTAACCACTCTTAAGTTGGACTTTCCTGTATTCAACAATGAAGAAAGGGTAATTGATTGGCTTCAGCAAGTTGAGCAGTACTTTAGATTTTACCAAACTGACGAAAGATTGTGGGTGGATATATGTTCTTTTCATCTCAAAAAGGAACCCCTGCAGTGGTATAATTAGTATGTACACAATGTACCTAATCATTGTTCTTGGCAAATTTTTAAGGAAGAAATTTTGGTACGATTTAATCCAGAAGACATGGAAAGGCCCTTTGAGGCATTAGCAGGATTGAAACAAACCACCACTGTTTTGAATTATCTTAACAAATTTGAGCAACTGCAAATGGCCACTGAAGCCTTACCACCAAGGTTTGTGTTGGATCGATTTGTTGGTGGCTTAAAAGAAGAACTGAAGTATGATGTCCTCACTTCTAGGCCAACTAATTTCAAAGAAGCAGTTGCTTTGGCAAAGATGTATGAAAGTAAACAAACTTACACTCGAAAGAACAGCAAATCAGCAAGTGTCACTATGAGTGCTCAGAGAAACACTAATGGCCATTCCACTTCATCTCAACAGTTTCCTTCCACTAATCATCCCATAAACCCCACTAGTAACCAGAAGGATACGCAGCTGGAAGCTTTAGCAAAAAGCAAAGGGCTCACACCCGGTCAATTAATTGAAATGAGGAGACAAAACTTATGTTATGGATGCAAGGAGAAGTGGCATAGAGATCATAAGTGTAAAAATCCACAAGTATATATTTTAGAAGGGGTAATGCCTTTGACTGAGGAAGAAAAAACTGAAACAGTTGCAGATAACACACGAATAGATTCAGAGGACAATGAAGAGGAGCCATTAACCATCACATTGCAGGCTATGTGTGGAATTCCCACTTTGTCAACTATCAAGGTCAAGGGAAGTATACAAGGAAAACCGGTTCAGGTACTGGTTGATTCCGGATCTACTCATAGTTTTATCAATGCAGATTTGGCAAAAATATTAAAGCTCAAAGTTGAGGAATCCAGAGTTTTTGAAGTGGTAGTAGCTAATGGTGAAAAGGTGAAAGGGAATGGTGTCTGCCAAGAGGTGATATTCAAGTGTCAAGGGTGTGTAATGCCTTTAGACCTACTCTTGTTTCCTATAGAAGGATGTGAAGTGATTTTGGGTGCACAGTGGATGAGAAAACTGGGAGAAGTGACTTTAAATCTTGAAAAATTGCAAGTAAAATTCACATACAATAACAAGGAGTATGTATGGCAAGGAATACAACAAGAAGAGATGAAGGTTGTTAGTAAAAAGGCTATCAACAAGGAATGTATTCAAGGACAAGTTACCATGATGTTATGCACTATAGATGCTTCTGAAAAGGACACTCCAGATATTCCACCAGAGATTATTAAGCTTCTACAAGAATTCCCTGAAATCACTACCACTCTTCCAACCCTTCCCCCACATAGATTACAAGACACACACTAGTATTTATAGACCAGTACAACTCATTTGCACTCAGCCCAATAACAACCCAATTACTGATACATCAACTTGTACACTGATACACCCAAACAATTACATTTATAGACCAGTACACACATTCCTTTCCTGCCAGTTCCTTATGCTTCCATTTCCTCATACAAGCCCACTACTTCTGATGATCTTCAGCTAATTCCAGAGAACAGTACTCAGTCGAAACAACTTCTTCTTCCCCAATACTCTCACAGCAGTTTTTGTTCGCCATAATAATGGCTACCAAGTTTGGGTTGTTACAACTCCATTCCCCTTAAAAACGAACCTTGTCCTCAAGGTCGAGTTGTAGCAAAGGAGGTGGCCATGGTGGTTTATGTGAGCTCCCATTGAAGATAGCATCTTTACTAACTAAAGAACTGCATCTATTAAATGGTTTTCTGAGAGTAGACTGGAGAGCAGCTTTTGGTGTATCAACTGTTAAATTGGATGTTTGTGAATCAGAACCCTTATTAGTAGCTACATTCCAGCAGCGTGGATGGGTTGGTTCATTGTTACTTTTGAGCTCATCTTGTTCTTCGGCCTTTCTTTGTTCTGTCATACCAGTGGGTTTGGATTCTTTCCCGAAATTCAAATCTGAATGTTGTTCGATGCTAGTCTCTGCATTTTGTTCAATGCCTACTTGACTATCAGGTGTATCGCCATTCCTTTTATCTTCAATGGAAGGTTTTGAATCCTCAATCCTTACATCAGTTGCATCTTCATCAAGACTAAATTTAATATCAGTGCCACTTTCATAAGTTGTATCAAAATTAGTTCCCAGTCTTTCTTTCTCCTCTTGATCAATATTATTAACCATGATAACATCATTTTGATTAGCCTTATCTTTAACATGATTCATAACTCTACCAGCTTTGTCAGTCTCAGCACTATTTTCAAATACAGTTTGTGGAGATTGCTCAACATTAACTTGAACACCCTTGTCACTATTTTCTACTTGTTCCGGTACATGGTGCTTTACATATACTTTGTCAGCTTTTGTAGGTTCAACAGCTTTAACTGATCCACCTTCATCAATCTTGTCCATTTCAGAATCGTTACAAGGATCTACTCCAACATCAGTAGCTTCTTGGAACTGCTTAAATTTGGGCCTTCCAGAATGAAATTCAAACGGTAGTTTTTTATTATTTGAGAATTTGTTTCGTGGTTTTGGAATTGTGCTGAAGTTTGTTTTGTTGAATTCATTTTGGAATTGTTGCTGGAATTTGTTTGAGATTGTTTTGCATATCGGGCCGAGTTATAAGGATTGTGGGGTGTAGTTTTCAATGAATAAAACTTTTTTTAATATTTTATTTCTTTTGTTTTGTTTTAATTCGTTTGTTCTAAATTTTTTTACTCCATCCTTATCTTTAAAAAAAGTGTTTTTTTTCGGAGTTTGTTTATCTTTAGTTTAGTTTAGTTTTATCTTTCAAAAAAATAAAAAATGTTTTTTTTTGTTTTAATTTGCTTTAACCTCCATCCTAGTTAAAAAAAAATATTGTATATACTTTGTTTTTATTTTCAGGTTGCCAAAGCAGAAAATCAAAAGAAAACGAAGAGCTTGCTAAAAACTGTCGCTTTGCTTGCCAAATAAATTGCTTGCTTATAAAAAAAATTTGCTGCTTTAAATTAATTGCTCGATAATTCTGCATGCTCTAGTATTGTGCTTTCATCTCTTGTTTTTATTTTTGCTTTGCATTGTTGGTTGGTTGCATTAAAAAAACAAAAGTAAAAAATTTCAAAAACAAAACAAAAATTTCATTCATAGTTGCATTGTTAATACACGTTTAATTTCTACTTTGCATTTCATCCTTGAATTTAATAATATCGGTTAGACATCGATAACGCTTAATTGTATTTTGACAATTGTCTTCTTTGAACAATTTTATTTCCTGGCGTCTAGGCTACGGGAGGGAAATGAACATTTATAAATATTACGGTGATTCGTAATATTATAGTGGTTGTTCCTCTGAAGGTACCTAAATCATTAGTTGCATTGCTACGGTGATTCGTGGTGCACCGATAAATCCTGCCCGTTACCTGGCTGAGAACTATCTTGTTGAATTAAGACAATGTGTGATTATACAATTTTGGGTTAAGAGCTACTTAGATTAGAAAATTTGTAATTAAATCCTTGCATTCATTTAGTTGCATATGTTCATGCATATATAAAAAAATTCAAAATCAAAAACGAAAAAAAATTGTAAATATTCCTAAACTTAGTTTTTAAATCCTTTTCATTTGAAATTTTTAAATCCATTTCATTTGAAATTTTAAATCAAAAATTTAAAAATCCAAAAAAATATTATCTTAGTTTTTTCAAAAAAAAACAAAAATCCAAAAAAATATAAAAACCTTTCCAAAAAAAATTGAAAATCCAAAAACAAAACAAAAAAAAATCAAATTTCGTTTATTGAAAAATAAATTCTTTGTGAATACTTTTCCTTTATAAAAAAAATCCAAAAAAAAAGAAAAAAACATTTGTGAAAATGTCGGAATTTGCTTATTCTCCAGAATTTCACGATAGTTGTGAAAATCAATATAATCCATATAATTTCAAACCAAATTCTCATGGATATTTTAATGACAACTATTGCATAAATAATTCGAATTTCGAACAACAAAATTTTCAAAACGAAAATCAACCCTCAAATCTGGAAAAGAGTATCCAAACGATTTCGTCGTTACTTGAACTCACTGCACAAAATGATCAAAGGATACATGATTTGTGCAATTCATATTTGTGTAATAACTCGAGTCAAAGTTTTCAAAATAATCAAAATTTGAATTCACTTCAAAATTCAAATGATTTCGATTATAGCCCATGCCAATTCAATTTCGAACTCCAAAATGAATTTCAAAATCAAACCGAAAATGGAAACGACTTTTCAAATAATTTTGGCAATGGAAATAATCTCAACTACGATGCGATTGAAAATTTTCATTCTCAACAATTTCAAACTGAAAATCGTCATGTTAATAATCATAAATTCGATTTTGTTGAACAAATGGACAGAATTTACAAAGATCACACGGATTTGTTGTTCGAAACATATATGAAAAAACGTGAGAAATAAAACCAAATCTCAACGTGTGACGAGTCAAATAATAATCCATCTTTTACCATAATTGATGATTTTCAAATAACAACTTTTGAAATTGAAAATGACAATCTTAATGAAGATAAAAAATGATAATTGAATTGGATTTCAATTCTTTTGAGGGTGAGAAACTCGATTTGAAATTCGATCTTCCTTTCTCTGATTTTGAAATTTTGAATATAACAACTTTGGATTTTGAAATTGATACATGCAATGAAGTTGTTGATAATCCAACAAAGGAAGACAAATTTAATGAACACGAATTCTTGGGATTTTTCGAAAATAAGCTGTTAAATTCTGATAGGGAAAATTTAAATCACCATATTGATTTATAAATCAATAATCTTGAAGAATTTGTCAATGATAAGCTTTAATTTGATTTTGTTGAAAATAAACTTGAACTTTAATCAATTATTTTATCAACCCCAAAAATCATCGGAAATAAAACAACTCATGTGATTTTTAATAAAACGACATTCGTTTTTCCAAATCAACATTCGACTTCGAAATCTTTTGTAGTTTGGTTTTCTGCGCTTTAGCTGTGTCTCTCACACTTGACGAGACAAATGAATTGGTCTTTGAAAGACCGTTTCATTTACTCTTTAACAGCATATTTTCTAATGTCTTATAAACAATAATCTTTTCATGTAAATATAGGTCACATTTTTTTATTTTATTTTGTTTTTCTCCTTCCACTTGGATTGACTGCGTGGACACAGTCAAAATCAAGTGTGGGGGGAGTCTCATCTTCTTTTTTATTTTTCACGGTTTATTTTTACATTTTCTTTCCAAAATTTAAAAAAAAATCTCAAAAACAAAAACAATTTTTTTTATGCATTTTGATTTATTTTTAAAGAAACACTATAGGATAAATATATGGTTTTGGTTAATTAATTTGAAATTTTTGAAAAGTTATTTGTCTCAACAAAAATAAAGTTTGATTACAAATAACGAGGGTTTAACTAGTATATAGGAAAGTTCACACGTGTTAATTGTGAAATATATCCTAATTGAAAATCTTTGTTTTCAAAAGTGGTGAATTCAAAGCAATGGATATAACATTTTTTATCTTTTAAGTTAATTGGTGCTAAGATGATTTTGCAAAACTCTCTCTTCAAAAAAAACAAAACAAAAAATATAAAAACAAAAAATATCTATATATATGTGTGTGTGTGTGTATTTTATTAACACCTAGAGTCATGTGTTCACATTTGTGTGTCAACTTGCCATGCTCTGTACCCTTCTCACGTAAGCCAGAAAGGAAGTGCACGATCGGTATATCTGGCCTCGGTTTCTCTGAGTATGTGTATGTATATAAAAAATTTCTTTTATTAATAATGCCTACAGTCGATAGGTGTTCACACTCACCACGCTCTGTATTCCCCTCACGTAAGCTTGAAAGGCAGTGCATAGGTAATATATCTGGCCTTAGTTTTCTGAGTTAGGCATATGTAAATATCAATAAAATTTCCAAATAAGAGAAAGTAAGCAATTGAAATCCAAGCACTATTTTTACTTATTTGATTTAACTTGTTATTGAAAAGAAATGAAAATACCACTTTGAAAAACTTTGATAATCAACTAAGGATCCATTTCATAGTTACACCGTGTTATCAACCGAAACAACAAGTTAAACTATAGTCTATTTGTTATGATAACTTGATTTTTGTTTGATGTTTTGACAAGTAAACGACTTAAATTTTCAAGATAACGACCAGAATTATATTTAACTTATTTGTGTCAATTTAAAAGTAAATCCTTCATTTGTAAATATTTTCAAAAACTTGCATTCATCTCTTTGTAAATAAATCTTGCATTTAGAAAATTTTCACTTTGTATTTGGATTTTGTGGGTAGTATCCGCTGAAAACCCTCATGAGACAACACTCGTCCTACAAGGGGTACTTAGAGGTTTAACGGCTTGTTGCATACGCTCAATGCAATCGTGCTCCCTAGGAAAACGGATTTATCTTAGTTTAGTTTATTCGAGGACGAATAAAAAGATAAGGTGGGGGTATTTGATGTGCACGTAAATGTGCATATTTTGACTTCCATATTTAATCTAATTAATTAAATAAATGATCATATTGAGTATTTTAACATGTTTAAATCAAAATTCAAATTATTTTCAAATCATCACATATTTATCTTCATACAGGGGCAAAATGGTCATTTTTGTGCATATATTAATTTGAGAAAATTTATTGGAAATTTTTATGTTATTTTGTAGGAATTTGAATTCAAATTACAAGTGGTTTCATGAAGAAATATGCATGCACAAGAGAAGACAAGAAAATGAAGATGGAAATAATTCAAACTCATGAACATGGAGGATCCCACCAACCCACTTACCTTGACCTACCATTAGGAGCTAATGCACATGCTAAAAGGCCATTAAAGTTACATGCACACTTAATGGATGATTATTTCATGCTAATGATAACTTGGTGGCCACACTTCCTAAGAAGGTAGTTTGGATAGTTTCCCAAAAATATGGATTAGGGTTTCATACATGTATAAATACCCTTTATGTTTCATGCAATTAGTCTCTTCCTCTTAGCCTCCATTTAGTTAGTTTAGTTCGAGGGTCACTAATAAATCAAAGCCCTCTTTTCTTTTTCGTGGCTACTTAGCCATTTTCCTTTCATGTATTTTCTTTTTTATGCAATGTTAATTAATGTTCTTTTCTACTTACATGCTCTCTTTCTTCTTATGTTAGTAGCTTAGTTTATTTCTCATGCAAGTAGATTAGTTTTTATTTCATTTTAATTAGCTCTCCTTTTATTTTAGCTCTCCCTTTCTTCTTGTTTTTGTTTTATATTGAATGCTACAATTTTTGATATGATAACAAATATGAGAGGCTAAACCCCTTCAATTTAGGGGCAATAAAGCTCTCTTAATCATGTAGCTTCAACATTTTGATTATTTATGTTCTATTTTTGTGCTTAATCGAAATATTTGAAGTGGTTTAACTTGTTGTTTTATCTTTGAATTTGATAGTCTATGTTGTTGACACCAAATAGGCTATGCTTAAACAAAGACAAACACAAATTACCTCTTCATCTACATATGATTATGGTAATGAAGTGAATGTTGAAATCAAAATTTGATGGTCTATATTTCTAATTAATAGTTAATAGGTCATGCTTAAAATAGATTTTATTTTCAACTTCATTGTCATTTTTCATGAGAGTTAGCAAGTGGTTTAATGGGTGTGTTATAGTTTGATGAGTTATATTGGGCTAATTAATAGCACAAATATTCCATACTTATGATAAACACATCAATTAAACTTACTAATGACCAAAAAAAGAGATCATAATTTCATATTGTGTTGATTTATGTGATCAAGAGAGTGGATTTATCTCTAAATTGCCGTCAAACTCTCATATTTTTATCCATTTTCTTTTGCTAGTTTTTTTTTTACATTTTTAGCTTCAAACACTCTCAAATCTTGGTTTAATTTGATTGAATATATAAAATTTAAAATCTAACAATTCTCTACAGATCGACCCGTACTCGCCACGTACTAGAATTGTATGCCGTGCGCTTGTGGTTAATTTTTAATTATAATTCGATCGGCTATTTTCCAATCCGATGGATATTTAGCCGATTCGAACATTAGTCTTGAACCATTTGAAATAGATTTGTGAATTTAATTAGACCTTTTAAATGGATATTTCAAAGGTAACAACTAGTTTGAAATATTTTGAAAAAGAGAAAAAATAACGATTAAAAGTAAGAAATCTTGTTAATGATTTATGAATATACTTATACAATTTGAGATAAGTATATGAATACTTTGAAGTATTGATTGAGTACAAATGAATAATAATTATTGATAAATGAAGTTTTATTAGATAAAAGAAGTTTTTACTAATAAAAGAGGTTTTAATTAATTAAAGGATTAATTAATTAAAAAAAGGATTAGAAGTCGTTTATATGACTTAATCATGCTTTGTGTGACTTGATTGTGCATTGTGTGCTTACTCATTTATGGAAAGCATTTAGTCGTGTACTTAGCACTAAAAGCCGACTAAGTAGACTTGTATATCCATGAGAGTTGAAAATGAAGTGTCTACGCAAGGCTTTGATGTAACCGGTGCTCTAACTTACCTAGCTACACCCTTGACCGATGGATAGTATAAGTTGAGAAGTTCATAAACATGATAAATATACGAGACTAAGTTTCATATGCGATCATCTATTTTGAACTTGATAGTCGATTTGCCGACTATCGAACTTGACTGAAAATTCATTGAACTAGTTTTAAAGAGACCGGGATCGGAAAGTGTTCTGCCTATTGAATACCACTTCAAAACTAGTATACGAGTTCTATGTTTTGGAAGCGGTTACGAAGTGGATTGCTATAGAGTTGAACTATCTATCCTGAGGTTAAGTCTAATGGAGAGGTCAACGTTAACATTCATCAAAGGACTTATGTGGAAATCTATGGGGAGATTTTTGTTCTATTTAAGTGATGAAGACTCATGTGAAAGATGCCAAATGTGACCTCGACATCGAAAATGGCTAAAGAAAACGTAGGCCACACAACCTAGGGTTTAGCTAACTCGGACGGGGTATTTCAACTCCAAATCTAGATTATGCTAATTGATGTTGCCAGTGGGAGTTGTGATACTTGGTTCCACATGGTTCATATTATGTTCGGACGTGGGCCAGTTGTGTTTACCATATGGTATATTTAATCTAAAGATATAAGACGCTCGAAAGGTATTTTCTAATCCATGCATGGAGATCCACTTCAGTTTGTTGGAGGTGTCTCTAAGGAAAATCCATTATGCAAATGTATCTTAGTGGTTTTGACTGTACTTTAATGTTATTGTCTCGTGAGATGCAAGCAGCACAGCTATTTTTTGATTTCTATTCTTCACCCAAGACATTATACATTGTATCACATTATGTACTTATTAGATGGTGGTTCTTTTAAGGGGATAACCATTACAGCATTCTGTGCGGTCTTAAAAGTACTATTATATGCTAGCTACATATTTCTTGAGTTTTCAATACCATACTTAGGTTTGACATGTGGTTTTTGTTTTCCCTAAATTCCTCGTGTGCTCTTTCGAGTAGTCCGAAAAAGGCAAGTTTTCATTGATGTTCAATAGAGCTCGAGGAGACGAGCTGGATGTTTCACCTACTGTAGTATTCTTAATTCTGCTACATTACTATTGTGTATATCAACATTTGTGAGGACATGTTGTTATAATTATCCAGCCTGATGACGGTGTTTTGAATTGTAACTCCGAAATGGTGTGTATTTTAGAGTGACACTTTTCTACTATCTTTTGATATTATATGTTATCGTTCCACTGTGAGATTTTGATATTGTGTTCACTTCTTTCTTGTTATATTTTCTTTTTCTTTTCTTTTACCCTAACAATCTATCTTTCCGGCACTTGGATGCTCAACACATGAATACCGTGGATGTATTAATGTCGACATTTAGGGGTTGAAAAGGAGGATCGTTACAGACTATGTGTCCGATGTATGATCAATCCCCATAGATGAGATTATCGAGGAGGATAATCAAGGTTCCACTGAGGGGTTAACCTATTTGTTGATGATGTTTGCGCGTTATTGTTATATGTTTTCTTGTATGGATGCTTGTTTGTTTTCATATGAGTATGATGGACCCGGGAAATGTCTACTTTATGATTATTTGAGAGATAATCTTGGGTGTTGATATGTTAGCCTTGTGATTCTGAATAGTTCTTATGTATCGATGATAGTTGTATGTGGATGTTTCACCCTTTTTCGGTATTTCACTATTTGATTTGTAACTTAAATTTACTTATATGTGGATGATCATGCATAAGCACGGTTTTGAGACATGTTATGTGTACTAGTATTGATCTATGCCATTTTGGAATATTTATATGTTAGTTATATCATACCAGTTTCTATGTTATGTTGACATCTACATTCTAGACATAGTCTGACCCTAGTGTTATTTATATAATACTCATGTCAGTCCGAGGCATTTCAAGTTCAATGACGAAGAGACTATCTTATGATTGTTGGTCTTAGTTGGAGACTAGGTTATTAGCAGTGATGTGTATCATTGTAGATTTATAGGGCCTTACGTATGTATATGATATTGGATTGCATGTGTTTTTTTTTTGAAAAGTAATGGGCTAAGGGAGCCCTGCCCAATATATTTCATACTTTGAAATGTTTACATGCATATTACAGCCTCAATTCAGAAAGAATATATCACAATACAACATTTCATATCAAAGACATAAAACTGAAAGTTCTAACATCTCATAATTCACTTCAGCCTTTCTAATCTTTTTCGAATTCTCTTGTCAATTTTACAATATATAGCAGCTGCAGACTCCATTTTCATATCAAAAATTCTCCTATTTCTTTCATTCCAAATTTCATATATAAATGTCTTCAACATAATCATAAGAATATCTGTCTACGGAGATTTCCACCTTGTTGCCTTGAAGATATTAAACCATTCAATTTTCGAGTTTTTAACAGGTTTGTGAAAAGTTCCATTAGTTAGTAACCTGCACCAGATTCCAAAAGTGTAATAGCATTCAAAAAATAAATGGGTATTAGTTTCAGGTTGCCTTTGACAGAAAATACAATCTTCATTGTTAATAATACCCATACTTGCTAATTTCTGTTTAGTATTAAGAGCATTTGCCATGACTTTCCATAACAAAAAAATTTCTTTTACAGGGGATTTTTCCATCCAAATTCTCATAGCCCATGGAAACTTCTCTGTTTTAGCATTATTTAACAGAGCTTTATAGACTAAAGATACTACATGCTTCTTTCCATTGTTTGTCCAGAGGACCTTAAGGTTTAAAGATGGGAGAGGCAGAGATGATATATGTTGCCATAAAATCCGGACTTGATTAGCACTACAATAAGGTAATACAATGGATCCATCAGATATATAGGATGATACTTTAGCATTAATAGGAATACCAGATTGCATTATTAAATAATATGGAAGATTATCCTATAAAATCAAACCAGGTTTAGCTTATGGTGATGACCAGAAATGAAGTTCATTATTCATTGATGGATTGCAATGAATGATTGGCAAAAAAATACCTCTTAATTTTAAAATATTACACCAACTCCAGCTACTAAAATTTGGAATACTCATCGACCAAAAATCTTTTCCTTTAATAAGGTTTTTTAAAATCCACTGAGTCCATAGATCTTATTTTCCTGATAAAATCTTATCAAAATAGATTGAGAAAGCTGCAATATTCCATACCTTTAAATTTGTTATTCCTAGTCCTCCATTTTCTTTTGGTAATTGTATCTTCTTAAATGATATTAGAATTAGTTTTTTAGAAAATGGATCACCATGCCATAGAAATTTGTTCAATGCACTATTTATCATTGATATGAGTTTGGTTGGAAGAATATAATGCCTCATCCAATAATTAGTCATGGCAGTTGCAATACTTTGTATAATAACTAATCTTCCAGCTTGAGATAATTTTGTGTTAGGCCAAATGGATAGTTTGTCAGTAATCTTTTCATAAAGAGGCAAACAGTAAGATTTGGTGATTCTGGCAGAAATAAGAGGTAAACCAAGGTATTTGGCATTGTGTTGCATTTCTTTAAGACCAGAGTGTGATATAATATCAGCTTTCATTTCCTCATTAAGACTAGCAACTAAAATTTGAGATTTATTAAAATTTATCTTCAACCCAGTAATTGCATAGAATTGATCCAGTACCTCAAGAATAACAGTAATATTTGAAATAGATGGTTTAGTAAAGATGACTAAATCATCAGCAAAAAGCAGATGAGTAATGAGAGGATTCTTGCATTTTGGATGCAGCTCTAACTTCTTAAGTTTTACTTGTTCAATAATCAAAGAATTCAGAACTTCCATTACAATAATAAATAGGTATGCAGATATTGGATCACCTTGACGAACCCCTTGAGTTCCTTTAAAGAAACCTTTAGAACATCCATTCCTTTGTATGGAAAAGTGAGAAGTTGAAATACAAGTATATATCCATGCTAGCATTGGTTTAGGGAAATTCATCCTTGAAAGGATTGCTATAATAGAACTCCATGAAATTGAATCGAAAGCTTTCTGTATATCAAGTTTCAACATACATCTAGGTGAAATATTCCCAGTTCCATATCCTCTTAAAAGCTCTTGAGTAAGCATTATATTATCACTGATGTTTCTAAAGGGCATAAAAGCAACTTGATTGCTTGATATGATTGAAGGCAAAACTTTTTGAATTCTGTTGGCTAAAATCTTGGATATTATTTTGTATAGAACATTGCAACATGAAATTGGTCTAAACTCTGTAACATTAACTGCATTTGAACATTTTGGTACTAAAGCTATATTTGTTGCATTTACACTAGTTGGCATTTTGTTATGATTGGATTACATGTGTTAGACCTATTTTGTATTTATTTGAGAGATAGTGGGTATTGACTCTTTTTATATAGACTCACTAGTACTTGTATATGTTATTATTATCTTTTCATTGATGACTCTTTGTTCTCTATATCCAGTTTTATATTATGTACTGTTCTATCCTAGAAATGCATGTGCTTATTGCTTTGTGCCAATACCGAGTACGTATGGATGTGTTATTGGAGATTTTTTTAAGACATGTCGAGGTTAGCCCAAGGGAATATTCACATGTGACAGCCCAATATCACCTCATTCTCTATATTATTAGACATTATTACCTAGTAATACTATTTGGTAGTATGGGTATAGAGGTAGGGTGTTACAGTGACCGTATGTAAGTGATGGGATTTACACCATAACAGATCCACTTTTCCCTTTATATATGCCTTTGTTGTAAAGCAAACAAATTTAAAGCTAACTTTCAACATAGGAAGGAATCAAATGGTTTATGATTTTACATAAAAGTCCATTTATAGATTTTCAAACTGAAACAACTTTTATTTATATGTAAACAACAACCAAACAAATTATATTCAAAACAACAACCATGTAACATGGAGTTTAAATAACCAAAAGTGTTTTCAATCAAAATTGTTTAAAGTCAAAATTATCAAAATTGTTTAAATAACTAAGTAACACACACACACATACTCATGCACATTTTATTAAAAATGTTTTTAATCAAAACTATTTTCAGTCAAAATTGTTTACAATCAAAATTAATTAAAAGTTAAAAAAATTATTTTCAATCAAATTTATTTATATAACCATGTAACATACACAGAGAGAGAGAGAGTTAATTAAAAAAATTTAATCAAAATTTTTTTTATTGAATAATAATTTCAAAAAACAAACAATAAGATAGATTGTATAACTTAGGTGCGTATAAATTCCTTGTAAAAGATTCTACTCTAAACTATACAAATAGCATGAACAAATAATCAGAAGAGGTGAATGTTCTAAAATATATCAACATAATGATCATATAATCAAGTGAGGTTTAGTACAAAAGGGGAACTAAATTAAATTAACATGATGAACATATAATCAATTGAGGTGTGGCAAAAGGGACCTAAATTATATTGCAAAATGAACATACAAACAGATGATATGTAGCATGTATAAGATCTCTACCATATGAACATAATTAATAGATGATTAAATAAAATTCAACCGTCACTATAAGATGTAGCCAAAAAGTTGCATCATGAATGATGAACAAAGCTCCTAGATTCAACTAATCAAGCTTTGGATTTTGCAAGAACCAAGAGACGACAACCATATTTTTATTTGGATTTGATTTGATTTTGTTTGGTAAATTTTTCATGGCAGGGATGTAACAACCCGCCTCGAAACGAGCCTAATTTTTGACCCGGAAAAGGCCCATCGAACATTAGACCCATTTCAAAGCTTGTTGTTAGTTGGTAAAGTTGATACAGTAAACAATACACGGAGCTATCTACAAATGCTATTAGAATCCCATAGGGTAAAGGATAAAATATAATATCAAAAATAGTACCCATCTTATAAAAATTCAAATCTCAAAACAAAACCATCCCAATATCCGTAGTACAATATCTCCAAATACAATAACATCATGTCTATAATGGGTACATCAAAATATATAAAAACATAAGTAGATAGATAACTGCCACAAGACTCCGTCTTCGCCTTTATCTCTGAAATTAGCATCGTCTTTCCCTAACATGTGTTGTAATGAGGAGGGAGTTAGAACAACAATGTCTGATGAATAAAAATCGCGAGTCTTTCCACAATAGTATTTGGCAGTATAACTTAGATAAGAATATGTCGTACGTATCCTAACTATATTTCTTATAAATACCACCATATGTAAGCCGAAAGCTCTCCCACTCCAATCCTATAACTTATACTTTTCTAGCCCATCTCTATAACTTACCTTCAACTGTAGGCCAAATGCCTTTCCCAATCCCACCCATTTACTGCCAATCATGTCTTAGCAATGTGAGAGAAAGTACCCAAGCCACTTAATACCTTTTCAATGGGAATTAGGAAGCTCTAACCATTTAATACATATATCTTTAGTAGGTCCCATCATTAAATACCTAACCCAAGGCGAATTCTTCTCTGGTACTATCTAGCTAGCATCACACAAAATCTCATCAGGCCAAATAATACTTCTTTATGGAAGAGGTGGACTCTACAATAGCTACTTAATACCTCGAACCCGAAGCGGACCCTTTTCGAGATTTCCTACTACCGTGCCTAAACGCTAACCCTGACCATTTAATACTTCCTGATTAGGGAGGAGGCAGACCCTACAACAACCACTTACTTCCCCCTGATTCCCAACGCAGATCCTATGTATTATGACCTGTAACCTAAACTATGATGTCCCATATTAGTTCGACTATACGTAGGCACTGTTAACCAGAATAACTACACAGGTTTATCCTATAGAATTTGGAAATAACCTCGCGTCCTCTGTGGGTACTTATTCTAGGTGATATCTCACATCCACCCTAAAATCACACTACTGGTAGCTAGATTAGCTGGACAAACTTTTGTGTGCTTTTGATTGACCTCGCACTCTATAACTTAGTCATAATTTCCACCCTTCAAACATACTACCGTATATACCTCACCACATACTGTATTAAGACCTTAAAAGGAAATTTCCTTATTCTGCTTTTAGCTCTAAATTATTTCTTATAATTGTCCCATTCCTACAAGGGGTTTAATGTTAATTACTAACCTATTTACTACGCAATTAATACATTATTAATTATATGTTATTTATACGCTAACGTATATATAAATACATAACTAAAATATTCCTAAGCGTATGAAGATTGCATCATATACTAATCATTTAAATGTCAAAAAATCCAACTTATACAAGTCTAATTTCATACCATAACATACAAATTAGCTAATATTCTTATCCAAATAATAGTTTGTATAAGATAATAGAATCAATTGCCAAACTTATTTTATATTAAAATAGTAGAATCAACATTAATAGAATTTACAATTCAAATCCTTTTATACTCTATTCAACTTCTGCATATAAAATGAAAAGGGCTTTATATTTAGACTAGGAAATAGGCAATGCAAACTCTAAATAGGAGAATCCGTACTTTACATACCATTTCCTAATTTATTTTATTTTTAGAACCCTTAATCACATCAAAAGAGAAAAATGAGAAGTGGAATAGAATGTAAAATATTAAAATTGTAATAACCACACGAATTCTGCTATTTTAATATAGAATAATTGAGATTTCAAACATAAGAATTTACATTTCACTTTGGGGGAATTTTGTGGGTTTTAGTTTGGTGTTTTCATGAACAAAATTCCCTTTGGAATATATCAAATCCAACTTATAATATACGATTACTAAAATGGGAAATTCTAATATTTCCACTTATAGATGATTCCCAGCTTTCTGATTTAGATTTGAACACGCCTGCTTTTCTATTCTCTTTTAAGACCTCTAACTTTTGAAATATACAATAATTGGATTGTATATAATTAGATTCGAAATTTTAAGGATTGAAGGAGAATAGAACTAGAAATTGAATATTGAATATCTAAAATTCCTTGTTTGAAAATCTTCAGAATCATAGGGCAGAAACTTACAGAGCTCCGCTTACATTGCCAAATAATCTATGAATAAAAGTAAGGGGGCTAGCCATTTATTTATAGTGACTAGGAGGCACCAGAACCGCTATATTTTAGTTGGTTTAAAATAATAATACCCAAACCGTTCACGCCTCACATAACCCTAGCTGCCACAACACCTATCGATCAACCGCCCTTCCTCAAGCGGCAACCGGTCCAAGAAAGATGGTCGACCAGTAGTCTATATTTGGAACTTATTTATTTTCCCATTTTAATTTTAATTTAATTCCTTATTAACTTTTAATGTTACCGCTTATTTTTACATTTACTCAACCCCCAAGTTTCTGATTAACGTTTGCATTAATTATAAATTTGAATTTGAATTCCAATTGAATTATTTTGAATTCGAAAATTTCAAAAGTCAATAGCTTTTCTAGTTTGATCTTCAATTACAAAACTTCATATTTAAAAATTGATAAGAAAATTACCACAACCATAATGACATAACTTTCGTGATCAAATTCCGACATTAACAAAATTTCTATTTTTAACCTTATTACTTAATTAATTCCTTATTAGTTTTCACGAGTTATAGGGAGGGCATGAATTTTCAACCATGATAGGAGAGCGTGACGAGTGCAGAAGAAAATGAATTTTCTGTAGAATCAAAAGAATGAACGAAAGAAAATTTGTTTTAAAGGAAACACTAAAACCTTTCAATTCCCTCCTTTAAAACCGTCCTTTTTAAATTCCTCATTAAGCCTTATCAAATCCACTCCCCTGACCAACTTCATATTTTTGGCAGCAAATAGAATGAAGATAAAAGGGAAAAATCATTTCATAAATGTATTTTAAGTGAGTCGTAAAGAAGAGTAAAGAATATAGATTTATTTCCTTTCTTTAATTGCTCCTTTGGATTTTCAAATCACATTTGAAACCAACCTCCTCCTTCCCTCTTTGACCAACCATAATGGAGGCAATATGGGCCTAAAAATTTCCAAAAACCACTTAGCAATTTATTTATTTAAATCCTCTTTAAATATTCTATCGATATTGTATATTGACACGTGTGTATATAACTTTTATATATGCACTTTATTAAACACTGATGGCATTCAAACAAATCAAATAAAACTTAATAATTATATTTCATAAATATTAATTGGTTTAATTAATTTACAATGATTATAAATTAATTAAATCGTGTGGTTCTTCGAAGTATTCATCATTACGGTTATGTGACTCAAATGTGTAAATTCAATCAGCAATTAATATCGAACAATTTGAATATTTACGTTCATAAGTCACTTTAGCTAGTGGTGTAACTTTTTGTCGAACTTATCGCCTACAAAACTTTTCAGTAAAATCCAATTTTGCTATGATAAACTATTGAAGCCAAAAATGGATCAACGCCCAAAAATAGATTGTAGAGAACTTCTGAGACCTAGATCTAGAAGATAACAGTTGAAATAAAAGGAAAACAACAGAAATAAAGTAGAGAGATACGATATTTTATAGTGGTTCGGCAATCTATGGCATATGTCCACTTTATAGCTTTATTCCTTATATATCTGATGTAGTTTTTTTAGATTATAAGAGATATAAAAGAAAATAAGTCACAAGTACAGGGGTTAGATAGATTTTAAGTCCTAGAATTGCCCAAACTAGCCGCCTTGGTGACTATTGTGTGAAGATAGAAGATGAAGAAGAGGTAGAGCTTCCGCGTAGTGATGGAAAAAGCCAGATCTTCTTTAGGTTTCTATATGGCTTTCATTTATAGGAGTAGCAATCATATAGGGTCAAAAGCCTGCTTCTAAGAAGGTCTAGATATCATCCCGAAGTAGCATTGAAAAGTTGGGAGGCACACGAGTTAAGGCTATAACTCGGTACCGAGTTATCCCCTTAAGGGAAACTTATCGTTTTCTTTTGGGACGTGCTTCTTACTTCATTTTGGGGTGCTCCTTGTGTTTTTGTAGATCGTTGATTTTTTTGATGATCGTTCCTTCATAACATGGTTTGTTCTGTAGTCTACATGAGTTAACCCTTCAATTCTTGAGATAGGTCGTCCAGAACTCTATGAAATCCCTTAAGCATGAATAGAGGAACTAGATAATAACTCATGTGAAGTTGGACGAGCTAGTTGTAGAGCATGATAACTCAGTACCGTGTAATGGGCATATGTCCGTACTAACTTATGCACTTAGCATATTTCTAGTTGTAATTTCTTCGAGCTATTCTCTTAGTCCATCTGAGTGTGCCTTCTAGATTTCAAGTCATTTTGTCTCGTTTTGATGTTCTAACTTCCATTGACTTCCGCTTGGTTAAAAACCTAGTTAACATTTTCCCCCCAGTGTATGCATTCGTTGAAAAAAATCTATGCTCTGGATTGAAATAAAGCTTGAACAAGTATTCTTTGAATTCCAATTATCCATTTGGATGCCACGTCGAGACGTTGCTTTTACCTAGCTTCGATTGATCATTTTTCATGAACTACCTGATTTAATTTGAATCGAAATTCCTCTTTTCTACATACACAATGTAATATAGTTTCGGAAATTATATAGTGCGTCTATTTAACAAGAATGGCCACTACAACGATTTGCAGTTGATTTTAGCGAACAAAGAAAACTCGGTACCGAGTCATAACGATTACTCGGTACCGAGTCATAACGATTACTCGGTACCGAGTTATGGACTTGGGTAATTTTTCCAACAAAATTTTCTACTTAAAAACTCTTCCAAGCTTCTCTCTCACTTTTACTTCCAACACCGAGTTTTCCAACTTTCTACCTGAGTCTTTTCTTGCTTCACCAGAGTCTTTGCTCCATCGACCTAACTCCAACCATCTCCATTCATCCAACATTGCTACTACTTATCTCTACCACCACCTGATCCAGTCGCCGCCGCATAGAAAAACCCACTATCACCAAGCCCAAAGAGGTAGAACTCGAGAAAACGTCAAAACCCTAGCATGTGATTCGATAGAGTCGAGGTTGGCGCTGGTGGATTCCTGCTTAAACGATGATGATGATAAATTGGACTTGGTCAATTTAAATTTAGATGGAGATGGTTGATTTAGAGCGCGTTTAATCGACGATGAAGTTAGGTTTTACCTCGATTGAATGTGCAGGATTTCGAAGATGAGTTGCGCTTTCCGGCTTCACCTATCTTCCTTCATGAAATTACTAAATCTCGATCATCAAATTGATTCTAATATGAAAACTTGCCTTAAGCTCGAAAGTATTGGACGATTCCATCGCATTGCCTTTCTATTTCTGTACTTGCAGTGGTCCTAAAAAGTAAAGCTTTCCGCGTCTCTTCGGAAAATGGATTCGTTATCTATTTTTAAATCGATATTGGGTAAGTTCCAAGAGAGAATTTCAAAATACAAGGCAGATTGTTTTTAGGTGCGAGCGAACTATCTACATAGGATGGTCCATTTATAGTGTTAGTGACACTGGACTCACGTTGCATAGATAACACATTGTACTTGCCTCGGTCAGCGCTCAGAATCTGATTGATCAACACATGTTGACTTGCTTTAGATTCCGGGCATTGGCCACATGAGAATTTTATTTTAAGTAAAACATGCCTGATTATGTTAAACACCAAGTTTTCCTATTTAGGATGACTCATCGGTCTCCCCGTTTTTATCCTATCGAGGGAACTTCCACTCCTTCAGAAGTTGGATCATCTAGAGCTCCGGCTTCGCCTTCTATTCCAACTGGTCAATCCAACCTATGACTTCTAAGTCTCAAGGTCAGTTAGGTCCAATCAGTCCAATAATATGTCGACCACCACTAGGGTTGAGATTCAAAAGTGACCCTCTTGGAGCAGATTCCTTCGAACTTGTCTGCCAGGTTGCTTCAAAACATTTGTATTCAGCATGGTAACCCTAAAGATGACGATCGTTTGCTGACAAGAGACAAGCTTACTCAAAATCCTCCTCAAGGCTTCGCAGCTTGTAATCGCTACATTTGTCTTGGCGGTGTCATCCTACCGTTCAACTCATTTTGAGTCATTTCTTGCAAGCGATTGGACATGCTTTCATCCAAATGGATATTTATTGCTAAGATCACTGTATGTTCTTTTCATGGATAGATTCGAGTGCCCTTCGACGTTCAATGAGCTAACATACCTCCTGAAGTTCAAGAGAAGGAAGGATTTCCCATCCTATATGATTATATAAGCATGGAGTGGTTGTAAGATCATCGAAGGATCGCACAATAAATGCTTGTATTTCAAGAACGAATACTATTTCACGCATTTCTCAGAGGGATTCAATCACCCGTGGCTTATCGGAAGTAAGATCTTTTTTTGTTCTATCTTGTGCCAGAGCTTCTACGTAGCTAACTTAGCATGTGCGTCTCTTTTTAGTCCTACCAAGACGCGGCAACAGAGTGGAACATAAGAGAATGCTCAAAGATGTGAAGGCCATAGCAGAGAGCCGATGGACTATGGAATTCCTTATGACAGATGACAACTTGCGAGAATACGGGCTGCTTCACATAGGGAGATCTGTTGATACTAAGTCTCCAGCACCAACCAGCTCTAGGATAAACACTCGCTCCATTGCCCCCACTCGTAGCTCCGGTGAGAATGCTCAGGGGGATGCAACCAATCCATCGGATGAAGTACAACCTGGAGTAAACCCCAACGTTGAGACTAATCTATCTACTGGAGAAGATATTTCGAGGGATAGGGATGAAATAAGTAGGATGCCCCCGATCCTAGAGGAAGACGAGCCGACCCAAAGAAGGAAAGGAAAACAACCAGTGGTCACAGAGGAGGAGGAAGAAGCTATGGACGATGATGATGGTTGTGGTTTTCATGCCACCAAGGATGGGGATGAATCTTACGGTGAATCGCTGGGCATGAGCCCCGATCTTCCCTACTCGCCCCCACTAGAACAACTAATTACTGAAGCAATGAACGCAGAACTTCTTATCTCGTCTATTCCAGAATAGTTAATCATTGAGACTCCTTGATTAACTAGAGGCCAAGTTTTAGAAACTCTGATGGGAGATACGACATATGCGCCCCCTCTAAGAAACGTCTCCATTAATCTGATCAAGTTTGGGGACTTCAAAATTAGTGAGATGATAGGCGAGATTGGTTCAGATGTCTCCCTATCTCCGGGTAGTTTCATAAGCAAAGGCGAAGAGACTCCAACATTGGAACCATGCCAATATGGTTGGTAGAGTATACAGGGGGTCATTGGCACCACAAACTTCACTTTAGGATCATGTACATGCATTTCTACATTGAGTAAAGTTTTGAAGTTCCAACGCTAACTCCATTCTTTTTCTCGTTTCAGGTTCCATGGGTCGTGGACTATTCAATCAGTTATATCAACATTCCAGCTCTTACAGAGATCAAACCCCAGATCCAGCTCAGTGTCCTTACCATGAAACCAATGAGGAGAGAAGGAGAAGAAAAGATAGAGAAGCTGATGATAAGGCCCACCATTCCAAGAGAGACCGCGAGAGGGAAGAGAAGAGAAGAAAGGATGGTGAAGGTAGTGCCCTTGGTGATATTCATAAGCACCACAAGGACTCCTACGATCGCCATGGGACTACATCATCCATCATTCCTCCCCACACTAAGGTATAGACTACTGCAATGTAAGAAATCCCATCCTTTTGGGCCATAACTACTACTGTTGCTCCTACTTTTTCTAAGCGTGGTGAGAAATAAACACTTTCGTCGGATCCATCTCAGCTTCAGCCTGCTTACCCACATCTGTTCTTGTGCGAGGTTAATTTTAACTAGAATATAAAGCCCACGAACAAAGTTGACTCACTACGAAATCTTGAAACAGTCCACGAGGACTTGGAAGCTGGGTTTGAGTGGCAACGTCTAATCTGAGCTCTTTCTGATGTGAGTCGCGCTAATTACTAGCAAGTTCTTTCTTTTGAGGCAGAAAGGGATGATCACGACCGAAGCTTAAGGATCGTGATAATGAAATAGCTCAGTTGAATACTGATAGAGACACAGAATTGAAGGGAAAGACTGCAAGTGACAAGTTATTGAAGAAAACGACCCCGACACATGAAAGAACGCTCCTTGTGATTAAGGACCAGCTTAAAGATGCTCATGAGGAGTCAATCAAATTGAAAGAGTGAACCACCGAGGGAGAAAATGTCATCAAAGCCCGGGTTAGACTTTCGCCGAGCAGGCTGCAGAACTTACTCGTCTCTGTGAGGAGAATGCAAAATTAGCCAAGGAGAAAGAAAAGACTGAATCTGATAAGTTGGCGGTCGAAATTGATCTGTTGGTCACTCGGTCGGAACTTTAGGATCTTAAGAAAGAACATAATGAAATGACGACCCAGATGGATGCTACCATGCTACACTTCTATGCTTGCACTGTCATGAACAAAGGTAGTTTAAGGTGGCTAGGAGATAACTACCCTCGAACTCTCGCCATCGTTTGGGAAGAAGTATTGATCAGGTCAGGGAAAACCGGGGGCATGCTCTCTGAAAAAGAACTCATGGTCGCCTATCTCAGTTCTGAGGACAAGGATTTTCTTGCCGTTAGCAGGGAGATTTTTAAAGAAGAGAAGAAAAATGTTGTTGTGAGGCCACTGCTAAGGATTTTGTTGGCTCGAGTTCTTCGGGTCAAGGCGAAACATCCGCTTCCAAATCTCAAGAGCCAGCAACGACCATTCTCGCGTCTTCAAGGGTCGGTCCTACAACCGCCAGTACCCTTCCAGCTTATGAAGCTCGGCGCGAGCTGTAACTTCCTCCAGTTATTGAGGGGCCTACTGAAATAGGAACCGATAAAATGGACTTCAATGTTGAAGTTCATATTAGACTCCCGGCTCAGGTATTTCTCTCATTTCTCCAGTGCTCCAAAAGCTTCAATTCACTCTGGAGTCCTTTACTGAGCTATACAACTATGTTTCCCAATTTGTAGGTCAACCGTCGCTCCCGCCTCCTCCTCCAGCTACACAGGGCTTGTTTGGCGGCTAAATCTCTACCGGTTTAGAAAATTAGCCGATTAAGTTTTAATAAAAAATAACCGCAAGCCCACGGCGTACGATTGTAGCAGGTATGCGAGTACAGGTCGATCCACATGGAATTGTTTAGATTTTAAAATTTCTATTCAATCAAATTAAACCAAGAATTGTGAGATGTTTTAATCTAGAAAAATGTAAATAAACTAACAAAAGAAAATAGATAAAAATATGAGAGAAGAAGGCAATTTAGAGATAAATCCACTCTCTTGATCGCATAAATCAACACAACATGAAATTATGATCTCTTTTTTGGTCATTAGTGAATTTAATTGATGTGTTTATCATAAGTATGGAATATTTATGCTATTAATTAGCCCAATATAAATCATTAAACTATAACACACCCATTAAACCACTTCTTAACTCTCATGAAAATTGCAATGAAATTGAAAATAAAATCGATTCTAAACATGATCTATTAACTATTGATTAGAAATATGGACCATTAAATTTTGATTTGAATATTCACTTCATTACCATAATCATATGTAGATGAAGAGGTAATTTGTGTTTGTTGTTTGTTTAAGCATAGCCTATTTGGTGTCAACAACATAGCATATCAAATTCAAAGCTAAAACAACAAGTTAAACATCAAAAATTTCCATTAAGCACAAAAAGAGATAAAAAATTAGCAAAATGTTGAATCTACATGATTAAGAGAGCTTCATTACCCCTAAATTGAAGGGGTTTAGCCTCTCATATTTGTTATCATTTCAACAAATGTAGCATTCAACATGAAATAAAAACAAGAAGAAAATGCAAGCTAATTAAAAAGAGAGCTAATTCAAATGAAATAAAAGCTAATCTACTTGCATAAGAAATGAAACTAAGCTATTAATATAAGAGGAAAGAAGGCTTGTAAATAAAAAAGAAAATTACACGAAAGAAGAAAATGGCTAAGTAGCCATGAAAAAGAAAGAGAGCTTATGTTTATTTTTAGCCTCAAACTAAACTGACTAAAAATGGAGGCTCAAAAGAGGCTAAGAAGAGTGATTACATGAACATATGAGGTATTTATACAAGCTTTGAAACCCTAATCCTATTTTTTGGGAACTACCCAAACTACCCCTTAGGAAGTATGGCTACCAAGTTATTATTAGTCTTTAATTAATCTATCATCAAGTATGCATGTAACTTTAATCTTCATTAGCACGTGCATTAGCTCCTAATATGTGATCATGGTAAGTGGATAGATGGGGTCCTTTATGTTGCATGAAATGAATTATTTCCATCTTCATTTGCTTGTATTCTCGTGTGCGTGCATATTTTTCCATGTAAAGCCTCTTGTAATTTGAATTCAGATTCCTACAAAATAACATAAAAATTTCCAAGTAAATTTTCTCAAATTAATATATGCACAAGAATGACAATTTTGCCCCTATATGAAGATGAATAAATGATAATTTGAAAATAATTGAAATTTTGGTTTAAACTTGTTAAAATACCCTATATGTTCATTTATTTAATTTAAATTAGATTAAATATGGAAGTAAAAATATGCACATTTACGTGCACGTCAAATACTCTACGCTTATCTTTTTATTCGTCCTCAAATAAACTAAAACTAAGATAAATCCGTTTTCGTAGGAAGCACGATTGCATTGAACGTAACAAGCCGTTAAACCTCTAGGTGTCCCTAGTAGGACGAGTGTTGTCTCGTGAGGGTTTTCGGCGGATACTACCAACAAAATCCAAATGCGAAATGAAAAATTCCTAAATGCAAGATTTATTTACAAAGAGATGAATGCAAGTTTTTGAAAATATTTACAAATGAAGAATTTACTTTTAAATTAACACGAATAAATTAAATATAAGTTTTGGTCATCATCATGAAATTTTGGTCATTTTACTCGTTAAAACATCCAACAAAAATGAAGTTATCATCACAATTAGACTCTAGTTTGGTTAGTTGTTTCGGTTGATAGAATAGTGTAACTATGAAATGGATCCTTAGTTGATTATCAAAGTTTTTTAAGTGGTATTTTTCTTTCTTTTGAATAAAAAAATCGAATCAAATAAGTGAAAATAGTGCTCGGATTTCAATTGCTTACTCTCTCTTATTTGAAAATTTTATTGATATCAACAATATTTATATATGCCTAACTCAGATAAACTGAGACCAGATATATCACCCATGCACTGCCTTCGGGCTTACGTGAAAGGAATACAGAGCGTGGGGAGTGAACACATGAGTGTGAACACCTATCGACTGTAGGCATTATTAATAAAAGAATTTTTATATACATACACCTAACTCAGATAAACTGAGGCCAGATATACCGATCATGCACCGCCTTTCGGGTTTATGTGAGAAGGGTACAAAGCATGGCGAGTGTACATACTTGCGTGTGAACACATGACTCTAGGTGTTTGCTTATTTTTATAAAAACCATTTTTTTATATTATATGTTTTTTTTGTTTTTACTTTAAATCCACCACTTTTTAAACAAAGATTTTCAATTCAGATATACTTCATAATTAACATGTATGAACCTTCCTATATACTAGTTAAACCATCATTATTTGTAATCAATCTTTATTTTTATTTTTGTTGAGACAAATAAATTTTCAGAAATTTCAATTTAATAACCAAAGTCCTATACTTATCCTATAGTGTTTCTTCAAAAATAAAATCCAAATGCTAAAAAAAGGAAATTTGTTTATAGGATGTTTTTATTTTTTGAGTTTTGGAAGGAAAATGCAAAAAATAAACCATGAAAAATTAAAAAGAAGATGAGACTCCCCCCTCCACACTTGATTTTGACTGTGTCCCCATAGTCAACCCAGGTGAAAGGAGAAAAAAAATATGACCTATAGTTACATGAAAATGAAAAGATTATTATTTACAAGACATTAGAAAATATATAGTCAAAGAGTAAATGAAACGGTCTTCCAAGGACCAGTTCATCCGTCTCGTCAAGTATGAGAGACATAGCTTAAGTACGGAAAACCAAATCATAAAATATTTCAGAATTGAATGCTGATTTGGAAAAACGAATGTCATTTCATTAAAAATAGTATGAGTTGTTTTATTTTCGATGATTTTTGGGATAGATAGAACAATTGATTGAAGTTCAAGTTTATTTTCAACAAATTGAAATTCAAACTTATCACTGAAAAATTCTTCAGAATTATTGATTTCAAAATCAAAGTGGTGATTTAAATCTTCCCCTTCGGAATTCAACAACTCATTTTCAAAAAGTCCAAAGAAATCATGTTCATGGAATTCGTCTTCCTTTGTTGAATTATTCACAACTTCATTGCATATACCAAGCCAAAGTTGTTTTATTCAAATTTTCAAAATCAGAAAATGGAAGATCGAATTTTAAATTTGGTTCCACATTCTAAAAAAAATGAAATCTAACTCAATTACCGTATTTTCAACAACTTTATTAAGATCGTCATCTTCAATTTCAAAAGTTGTTATTTAGAAATCGTCAATTTTGGTAAAAGATGGATTATCACTTGACTCATCACACATTGAGATTTGATTTTGTTTCTCATGTTTCATATATGTTTCAAACAACAAATCTGTGTGATCATTGTAAATTTCGTCCGTTTGCTCAACAAAATCAAATTTATAATTACTAATTTGAGGATTTTCAATTTGAAATTGTTGAGAACAAAAATTATCCCTTAAACCATAGTCATGATTATTCTCATTGCCAAAATTATTTGAAAAGTAGTTCACATTTTCATTTTTACTTCAAAATTCATTTTGGAGTTTAAAGTTGTATTGGCATGAGTTATAATCGAAATCAATTGAATTTTGAAGTGAATTTAAATTTTGATTATCTTGAAAACTTTGACTTGAGTTATCACACAAATATGAATTATACAAATCATTTATCCTTTGATCATATTGTGTAGAGAGTTCAAGTAAAGACGAAATTGTTTCAATATTCTTTTCAAGATTTGAGGGTTGGTCATCATTTTGAAAATTTTGTTAAAATTCGAATTATTTATACAATAGTTGTTATTAAAATATCCATAATAATTTGATGTGAAATTATATGGATTATATTGATTTTCAAAACTACCGTAAAATTCTTGTGAATATGGAAATTCAAACATTTTCAAAATGTTTATTTTTTATTTTTTTGGATTTTTTATAAAGGAAAATTATTTACCAGAAAGGATTTATTTTTCAAAAGGAAGATTGATTTTTTGTTTTGTTTTTTTGTTTTTTTTTTGAAAAAATTATTTTATTTTTGGATTTTTGTTTTTTTTTAAAAAGTAACTTCAATTTTTTTTTGGATTTTTGTTGAAAATTTTCAAAGGATTTAAAAACTAAGTCAAGAAATATTTACAATTTTTAGTTTTGGATTTTGAATTTCTTTTTTAAAATATGCATGAACTAATGCAACTAAATGGAAGCAAGGATTTAATTACAAATTTTCTATCCTAAGTAGCTCCTAACCTAAAATTGTATAATCGCACTTTGTCTTAATCCAACAAGATAGTTCTTAGCCAGGTAACAGACAGGATTTATCGGTGCACCATGAATCACCATAGCAATGCAACCAAAGGTTTAAGTACCTTCAGAGAAACAACCACTATAATATTTACAAATCATCGTAATATTTATAAACGGTTATTGCTTTGCTGTAGCCTAGACACCAAGAATTTAAATTGTCGAAAGAGGAAAACTTATCAAGATACAATTAAGCCCTAGGTGAGCTCGCAACACCCTTAAGTTCAATGTCAAATAGTTATTATTAGTCAAGTTCTAAGATTAAATGCAAAGCAGAAATTAAACGTGAATTAACGATGCAACTATGAATGAAATTTG
Organism: Allium fistulosum; assembly: GCA_030737815.1. NCBI lineage: Eukaryota > Viridiplantae > Streptophyta > Magnoliopsida > Asparagales > Amaryllidaceae > Allium > Allium fistulosum. The sequence goes on along the minus strand of CM060905.1, from coordinate 309,077,928 downwards.
TTTTTGTTTTTGAATTTTTTTTAAAATGCAAGCAACCAACAATGCAAAGCAAATAAAAAAAAAAGACGAGGGCACGATACCAAAACATGCAGAATTATTAGCAAAAATTTTTAAAGCTGCAATTTTTTTTATATAGAGCAAGTGAAGCAATTTATTTTTGGCAAGCGGTTCTTCCCATGAATTTCTACTTCTGCAACATGAAACTAAAAACACAATATATATACAATTTTTTTTATATATATAAGGATGGAACTAAAAAAAGTAAAACAAAACAAGTGGAATAAAAAAAATGAAAACAAATTCAAACTTGTTTTTTTTTCTTCTTTTAGGAGAAGGAAGAACGAAAGTTTAAAAAAAATGAAACCCCAAATTTTTTTATATAAGGAAGAGAGAACTAAACAAAACAAACTTGTATGTTTTTTTTAAACAAACTTATGTGTTTATATAAGGAAGAGAAGAAAACTTAAAGCTAAAACAAACTAAACAAATAAAAGGAAAAAATAAAAAAATCTCTTTATCAAATTTTAAACACAGCCCAGCCCATCAGAGATGACAAAGGAAAGTATTGCCAAAATCTCTTTATCAAATTTTAAACACAGCCCAGCCCATCAGAGATGACAAAGGAAAGTATTGCCAAAATCTCTTTATCGATTGAATTACAACTTCGAATACCCTTTTATCCAATTCGTTAAATGACCGCTTTATCAAAATCAAAGCTCGCTAACATTCTTCATACTAAATTCGCAGATTAAAATCACACTTCACTTAGAAATGAATTTCGGTCACGATTGCGATGAGGATTGATGGATTTAGGTGGATTGCTGAAGATCGCGATTGGGATTTCAGAGAATTGGATGCGTCGAGGTGGTTTTGGGTATAAGGAGGTTCTAGAGCGCGCATTGCTGAGGTTGGTTTTGGGTATGAGGATTGATGGGTTTAGGTGAATGTACTGGTTAGGGGTTTGTTGTATGAAGTGCTATGTGAAGCGAGGCAGAGATCAGGGTATAAAGTGCAACAGGCTGTTGAGTTTGTGAGTGAATTCAGGCACAAGATGGTGGAGGAAGTGGCAGTTTTTGAGGTGAAGTATGGTTTTTTTAAATGTTTGATGAAGTAATGATGAAGTAAGGTAGTGCATAGAAAATGATTTCAGGTGAGGTGTAATGAAGGTTGCAGTCTTCTTTTATGAATGAAGAGGTTGAAGGTTGTTTATGTGATGGTTTGGTGGGTTGTAGCTGTGATCGGTGGTGGTCTGATTGAAGTGGTTGATGAAGTATGTTATAGAACAATGATGATGGTGGTTTACACTTGTAGAACATTGATGATGGTGAGTTGTAGAACAGTGATGAGAGTTAGCAGAGAGTGGTAGCTTGGAAGTAGATGTGCACAATATATGATGTGCACACTGAAATGTGCACATAGTCGTGCAGGCAACCAGTGATGATGGTGGTAGTCTTGGCAGAAATGGAGATGAACTTGTAGTGACAATGTATGTGGGAAAGTATGATGAATGTGGTGGTAGGTGTGATGTAGATGAAAGTTGCAAGTGGATGGTCAGTAGAATGCTTTGTGAATGTTGAAGTGTTAGTAATGTAGATGGGATGTGCAACAGGCAGTTATGTGCAGTGGTTTAGTGGGAGTAGAGTGATATGATGAAGGCAAACTAGAAGTAAAGTAAATTGATGTGGGCAGGCAGTTGTTTTGAGGAGAGGAGTATTTGTGATAAGGTAGTAATGGTGGTAGTCGATGTAGTGTGGTCAGGTATGTAGTTGTGAAATGGACTTTCAGGTGTTGGTGGTGAGGAATAGATGAAGAGATGGGTTGCTTGCTGTAAAGTTGATGTGTTTGGTCAATTGTAATGTTGATGTAAAGTTGGCAAAAAGGAGGTGAAAGAAACGGTGGTTGGTGAACTGGATGACAGGGCAGGGAGGACGAAGTGGGGTGCTCAGTGCTGCAAGTTGGAGAACTAGGGGTGAGGTTGTTTGTGGGTTGATGTGGCAAGGGTAGGTGATGATCAAGGAGTTGAGAGGAAATGTCACGGAAACAGTGAAGTATATGTGAATTGTTGTAGGAAATTTGTATTGTGACAGAGGAGACTGTTGTGATGAAGTTTGTATGTGTTTTTATGGGTGGAGCAGGGGTGAAGTATTGTGGAAGCACTGGTGAAGAGGAGGTGATTAGTTGGATAGATGATGGCAGTGTGCACAGAGAAGTAGTTGAGCAGAGTTTTATGTGGTTCAGGAAGGTTAGTGACAAGGAACTATTGATGTGATGAAATGAAGGTGATTCGGGTATTATTTGACAAAAGAGGTTTGTATAGAGATAGGTCGTGGAGGGAGATAGTGAAGGGAGAAGTGGTGGCTGCAGAAGCACTATTGCAGTAAGTAGATGATGGTGCAGTAAGTATCCGGATGTGCACAGAAATGTAAATGTACATAGAGATGTATATGTGCACAGAAATGTAAATGCAATGTAAATCAACACAGAAATTGTAAATGAGAATGGAAATGAAATAAATTTTTTTCCTTTTGTTTTGAAATTGTATGTTTTTTTAATATGCAAACGCAATGTAAATAGAAATGAACAAGCACCAAATCAAATGAAAACAAAAATCACACAAACACATAACAATAATTTTTTTTAAATGCAATTCAACACACAAAAAACACACAATAAAAATCAAATGAAAATAATTTAAAGAATAGAAAATAAAATCAAATTAATTCCCCGGCAACGGCGCCAAAAACTTGTTCGACGGCTAAATCTTTATCGATTTAGAAAATTACCCGATCCAATTTAATTAAAAATAACCGCGAGTGCACGGCGTACGATTGTAGCACGTATGGGAGTACGAGTCGATCCACAAGGAATTGTTTAGAATTTAAAATTTCTATTCAATCAAATTAAACTATGAATTGTGAGATGCTTTAAGCTAGAAAAATGTAAATAAACTAACAAAAGAAAATGGATAAAAATATGAGAGCAGAAGGCAATTTAGAGATAAATCCACTCTCTTGATTACATTTATCAACACAACATGAAATTATGGTCTCTTTTTTAGTCATTAGTAAATTTAATTGATGTGTTTATCATAAGTATGGAATATTGTGCTATTAATTAGCCCAATATAAACCATCAAACTATAACACACCCATTAAACCGCTTCTTAACTCTCATGAAAATTGCAATGAAATTGAAAATAAAATCTATTCTAAACATGATCTATTAACTATTGATTAGAAATATAAACCATCAAATTTTGATTTTTAATATTCACTTCATTACCATAATCATATGTAGATGATGAGGTAATTTGTGTTTGTTGTTTGTTTAAGCGTAGCCTATTTGGTGTCGACAACATAGGCTATCAAATTCAAAACTAAAACAGCAAGTTAAACATCAAATATTTCCATTAAGCACAAAAAGAGATCAAAAATTAGCAAAATGTTAAATCTATATGATTAAGAGAGCTTCATTACCCCTAAATTGAAGGGGTTTAGCCTCTCATATTTGTTATCATTTCAACACATGCAGCATTCAACATGAAATAAAAACATGAAGAAAATGCAAGCTAATTAAAAAGAGTGCTAATTAAAATGAAATAAAATCTAATCAACTTGCATAAGAAATGAAACTAAGCTATTGACTTAAGAGGAAAGAAAACTTGTAAATAGAAAAGAGAATGAATTAAAATTGCATATAAAAAAAATTACATGAAAAAGAAAGAGAGCTTATGTTTATTTTTGAGCCTCAAACTAAACTAACTAAAAATGGAGGCTCAAAAGAGGCTAAAAAGAGTGATTACATGAACATATGAGGTATTTATACAAGCTTTGAAACCCTAATCCTATTTTTGGGAACAACCCAAACTACCCCTTAGGAAGTGTGGCCACCAAGTAATCATTAGTCTCTAATTAATCCATCATCAAGTATGCATGTAACTTTAATCTTCATTAGCATGTGCATTAGCTCCTAGTAGATGATCATGGTAAGTGGGTAGGTGGGGTCCTCCATGTTGCATGAAATGAATTGTTTCCATCTTCATTTGCTTGTATTCTCTTGGGCATGCATATTTTTCCATGAAGCCTCTTGTAATTTGAATTCAAATTCCTACAAAATAACATAAAAATTTCCAAGTAAATTTTCTCAAATTAATATATGCACAAAAATGACCATTTTGCCCTTATATGAAGATGAATAAATTATAATTTGAAAATAATTGAAATTTTGGTTTAAACTTGTTAAAACACCCTATATGCTCATTTATTTAATTTAAATTAGATTAAATATGGAAGTAAAAGTATGCACATTTACATGCACATCAGGGCTCGGAAGTCGTTGCCATCTTTACTGCTTCCATCATTGTCTTCGTAGCACTTTCGGGTTCAATTCCCGTTTTTAGCTCCAAACCTGGACCTGACTCTGAGTAGAAAGGAGCTACAGAATCTAGAAGATCTCTCCGTGTCTTAAGAAGAAGATGTGATAATCACAGGCGGGTCGAACCCGATTGGTAAGAAGATGATGCGGAGAGGATACAAAAAGAGACTGAAGAGAAGATGAAGTTGAAGGCGGAACTAGGCATCACCAAGCCTAAAGTTCTCCCATTTACAATCAAGGCCGGCAAGCCGAAATCCGGAGATGTGGCAGCCGGTGGATCTATAGAGCTTGATTCTAGTGTCAGATGGGGGTCTACTCATTCTGAAGGTCGAACTCCTTCCGAAAAAAGAAAGGTGAAAAGCAAAAGAATATCATTCGTCGGCATGGTGGTTAGATGTGATGTTTTGGTCAAGTGTTGGTGGAGTGAAGCACTTGTGGTTTTTGGTGTGCTTTTGGCATCGACTAAGTCTGTACCTTTTCTTTTCTTTTGAGTCATAAACTAGCCGATATTGTGCGGGTATGGCCCCCGTTGTTTGTACTGTACATAAATGATACAAATAATGATAGATTAGAATTTTTATTGTAATCTCTCTTGTGTACTTTTCATGTATTTATGTATTATCGTTGTTGTGTACCACTGCATGTGTATATAATACGATTGCAAGTTCTGCAATTTCCATATTATATATTGTTGTTTTGTGTGAATTGATGTGTGTATTTACTGCAACTCTCTACATGTAAATAGTGTAACTTGCTTATTTACCGCAACTTTATGCATGTAAATAGTGTAACTTGTAGTTATTTAGCATACTACTCTACTTAGTTCTGCTGTGATTGCCAAAATACTTAGTTCGACGTAACAGAATTGTGGTGTATTTTGATTTATCCAACTCCGCGGCTGTTTTAAAATTTAGCATTAGTATATGCACCCCCCTCCCCACTCCACAAAGATGGTTATTTCGAATGCTAGACTTTAGCACTCGATAAGAGATTAGGTATTCTGGACAACACATCTGGTTGCCCGTAGTATGAGTTATGTGATAGTTCCTATCTTTGGGGACTTATGGCTTTGCCCCTTGATCTCGAGCATTTTGTTCCTTTACTATGATCGACTTTTTCCAAGTTCAATGCTGAGATCCTGTTCGCGTATCTATTTCTATCTTCGAAAACTTACGCACGAACGGCTCGATTCCTTGGATTTCCTCTCGATGTTAACTCGGCGGTTTTGAATTATCACGACACTATCGAAGCAATGTTGATTCATGGAAAGCTGGGATTGATTTTCCACCTATCAGGTAATTCAAAACTTTCCCACTGTTGTCGGGCCAACGCTGGTGCCTAGAAAATTTGACGGTCTCTCGGTGTTACGAGGTAACACTGATAAATAGAAAATAGAAAATTTTCCCAATGTTTCTGGGGTAACGCTGGTACTTAGGCAGTTGGGATCAACTTTCCCTGACGATACAGCGATTTGAGTCGATTTTCCATGTCGACTCGGCAGTTTTGAGAGTCCATACTTATTATCTGGGGATTAAGAAGTATTTTCTCAGTCATGTGGCTTATTTGGTGGCATACAGGTAAATTGTGATAGAGTTAGGGGTATGCCCTAGAGGCAATTATGTAATTTGTTACATATATCAAACTCATTAAACAATCTTGTTCATAATAAAGGTGTTTCTTTCTATTATATACTTGATATAATGTGGTTATATTAATTAATTAATTTAATTAAAAGTATATTTAATAGAAAATCCATAAATGGCATATTTTGTGATAGTAGTTACAAAATGTTGTAACCGTGAGTAATTTATCACAATAAAACAAATATACCATTTTAAATGTTCCTTGTCAAGATGCATCGAGACTGGATATCGGTGTATCCATTGAGACTAGAGTATGTAACGCTCTACAAATGTTTGGCAGTGTATTACTCATGACTGCTGGAGGCACCTAGAGGGTACGTGCTGATAGTTATTGGATAATTATGGAACGACTCACTTGATAGTTTTCTATTGGTTAATATAACTAAGGTTAAACAGAAAATATCGATGTGACTGATTTACACGTTTCTCTCGAGTTGAGAATACTATGGATCTTCAATATGAAAATTCCACTTTGATTATAGTCGAATCATAGCATGGAGTTCCATTGAGTGACTATAGTTGGGTCGAGTGGAAGTATTAAAAGTGAAGCACTATTCAAGAGAGGATTCGTCTCCTTAGTTATATGGGGTTAGTATCATGGTCAACTCAAGCCAAGTCAAAGTCAAAGTCTCTGCCCAAAGCATTTTGGTTAATAATAATTGTTGTTATTGAACCAAGGACTTTGTGTTTGGACTATAAACTTGAATGTAGATGATATTGGAATTTTGACCATTACCAAATTCCATAAATCCAAAGTGATATAGTTTTGACGAAGAGAATTGGTGTAAATAAATATCACTATTAGGTACCGCTTATAATAAGTAAAATTGGATTTTACCAAAAGATGTGTAAGCGATGAATTTAGCCAAAATGTCACACCACCTGCTAAGTGACGTGTGAACGTTAATATTTGAATTGTTCGATATTAATCGCTGACTGAATTTACACCTTTGAGTCGCATAACCGTAATGACGAATTCTCCGAAAAACCACATGATTTAATTAATTTATAAAAATTTGTAAGCTAATTAAATTAATTAGTATTTGAGAAATATTAATTATTATTTATTTTATTTGATGTTTGGGAGTTATTTGTAATTATTTGAATGCATTTATAAAAGTTATATTTGCACGCATTGATATATGATATCATTGTACTTAAATAAAAGATAATTACGTGTGTTAATTTATGGAATCTTATGTCATTTGATGGCACGTAATTTTCAGCGATATCATGTAAAGAAATAGGAGTGAAAAGAGAAAGTTAATCAAGAGAATTAATTAGAGTATTTTTAGTTAAAGAATGGAAAAGGTTTCCTTATTTCAAATAAAACACATTCTCTAATTCATTTTGTACGTACAATTCATTCTTTCTCATTCGGTCTATTCTCTTTCTCTGCTCCTAACTTTTCATGGCAGAAAACAAAAACAAAAATATTCCCAAAATTCTATCAACTTCATATAAAAACATCAAATAAAATAAATCAAAAGTGGTTCATCCATCTCTTGCAAGGATAGGATGGGGATCTTGAAGATCCGAGGAGACAACATCATTCAAGGTGTGATTTCTAGGCAACATCCTAAGGTAATTCAATCGGATCTAGAAACATTCTCCATTCAAGGTGCAAATCAAAGGCAACATCAACAACGTGCGTTTTAAGGACTGGGTAGCAAGGAATGTCATTTCTATATATAGATAGTGATTTTGCAATGTTTGATGGAAATTTAATTTGATTTTCATAATTTGTATGAAGTATTATTGTCTTGCTTAATTAAAAAAAATTATTTATGAAGATTGAATTATTTGTTGAATGAAATGATTGAATTTTCATTTGATAGATCAAAATTAAATTTGTTTATGTTTTAAAACAATATTTAGGTGTAGATCTATGTTTTTAAAAATTCTAATTTAACTGTAATTCTTCAAATCTGAATGTTTACATGTTCCAATTGATTAGATGCTTTTCTTTACTTTATTAAATTGAAGCTAAATCTATGTATGTTTAAATACAATGTTTTATTTTAGTTCTATGTATTAACATTTAATTTAAATTCCATTCCTTAAATTTTGAAATTTACATCTTCATGTTGATTGATTGAATTAAGGTTAAAAATGAAATTTATATGGAATCAATACAATGTTCCAATTGTAGATCTATATTCTAATCTTTCCTAATAAACTGTAATTTTAGTTTTGAATTTTAATGTATGTATGTATGTATTACTTGCACTTTTTATTGCATTAGATATATACACATGAATAGAAAGGAATTTTAACAACAAATCAAAGTTTTGAAATTGATTGTAATAACTATCTAATTTATATTATTAGAAAGATTTGACTGAATTCCATATATATATATATATTTGGATCTACTTGTATGTGTTCATATAAAATTTATTTTTCTTTACACATGTTGTCAGAGTATGAAATCATTTCTCTTTTTAGTTAAGACAATAATGTCTGCATACAATTCATCGTTTACCTTCTTTATTCTTACATTATGGTACCTATTGATTGTCATTAGTATGTTGCATTAATGAAGTTTACTAAATGGGAAACTGTATCAATCACTCTTGTCATCCCTTACTTGTTTCCATTTCAATTCCTATACAATAACCATTCAAATTGTTCTTGTTTATTTTATGTATACATATCAATTACCAGTAACTATGCACACTCCCTATATGTTGCAGTTGCACACTATTTACTGTGAATATATTTATAATTCATGTCATATTTAGATTAGTCATTAATCTTATTTTATTAATCAATTATTTAATTTAATTAAGAGAAGGAAATGAAAAGTTTCATTCTCTAGCTAAATTTATGATCCTTCGTTAATTGAATAATTTAAGTAGAAGGAAATGAAAAGTTTTATTCTCCAAATAAATTTATGCACCTTCATTAATTGAATAACTTAGAGAAAGGAAATGACATATTTCCTTATAAGTTTGAAAAGTAAATGTTACATATAAATTTGTATATAAGAGTATATTTGATATACTCTAATTTACATACACATTAAATTAAATTGAAACTTTATTTATGAAGTTAAATAAAATATTGATTTTATTTAAAAGAAACTTAGAAAAGTTCTAAGTATATTTAGACTTTATAGGCCCATTAATGACCGAAAATGATAAAAAAAAATTGAAATTCACCCATTTCTTCCATTGCGGGCTGACCCAGTTCTTTCAGTGGTATCAGAGCCTAATAGACTATGTGGTCTAAATTAGTCATGTTAGGGCTAACTAATTATGATTGTGCACTTAGTACGGTATCTAGAAAGGTGGTGTCTAGGATTGGAATTGGGTAATCAAGTACCCTGTCCTACCTGGTTTCCTGCCTGGCTTGAAAGGTGATGTGAGCCCAAATGTTGCCCCTAATAGAAAAGACCCAATTTGAATTGGGCCTTGGACTAATTTTCAAAATAGTTTTGCAAATTAAAACATGATTTTTAATTTAAAAGTTAAATTTAAAATAAAACATGTTTATTATAAAAGGTTATAATATAACATAAATTTTCAAAGTGTTTGAAAATGTAATGAAAAAGTTCAAAATGTTTGAAACTATGTAAATATTAATTTCCAAATTTAAAATTATTAATAAGATTAATAAAATAAATTAATTAAATGAGTTTAATACTTATACACATGTATTATATATGTTGATATATGTTATGTTATTTTAAAGTGTTTAAGATAACATAAGCATACATGTATGTATATAAGATAAATTTTGAAAGTAATATAATTTAATTAAAATTGTTTAATTAATAAATTAATTAAAGGTTAATTAGTTAAATAAAAATACACATATATAAGATATATGTGTTACGCTATAAAGGTTATAGTAGATATGTCCAATATAAAAGTTGTATTGGAATACTAATATAAAATTAATTAAAGAGTTAATTAATTGAAATTAATTAAATAAGATTTAATTAATGAAATATTATACATAAGACTACCATATAAGTAATATGAAATATAAAAGTTATTTAACAACAAAACTTATATGATATGAATGTATAAACTAAAAGTGGAACATTAAAGAAATCCAAATAGACTTAAGGAATAAATACATACGTAAATGTACATATATTGTGATTTCTGATGTGTTTGACACTTGAATCACAAGGATTTTTCATAAGAAATACATTATTCCATAAGTCGATATCACTCAATATAATATATTGAAGATTATGAATCTTTAATATAATGTTGTCTGCTACCATATATATATATATATATATATTAATAAATTACTTGCATACTCCTTAGTTATTGAGCAAACTCAAGCTGGGGATGTTATGTGTAGTATTATTAATATACTGAATAGATGAGGTAAGATAACTATATGTATTTGTTGAGCAAACTCAAGGTACATATACTATACTTAGGCCATCACGATATGGTATGTATGAGTGAATAATCTCTTTCGATTTGTTGAGCAAACTCAAGGTCGAAATGAGATTAGGACAAGGAAAAATTGTTGGATCTTAGGTTTTGATTGCTGACATGACACAACAATTCATGAATCTACGACTACTACAACATATTGACTCAATGACTCAAAGTGTGGTTCGTATAGTTATCTATTTTAACAAAAGTCATGAAATGTGTATATAGAGTCTAGTCTAGTCGCTTTGTTAAAATCTTTCCTCAAGAATCATCATTCTCATTCATTCATATTCACATATAAACTAGCATTCAAATTTAAACACCTTTCGATTTCAAATGCACACATTCTTCACTGAACTGCACTGTTCATTCGATTGACCATGTGCTATTAGTCGACTGAACCGGCATATATATTTTTATATATAACACAGACTAGTCAACTGAATACACATGGTCAGTCGACTGAGTCTGTGTATATGACTTGTGCACTTTTTGAATTCAATCGACTGACCAAGCACTTTCAGTCGACTGAATCCTGTAACAGTCAAAATTATGAATAGACGCTTCTATTTCTCAAAGGTTATCTCCTTTCCCAAGTGTTGCACCATTAGCTTTTCACAGAGAACTATTAGCAAAGGTTTTAAATCTTGATATACTATAAACACACTCAAGTTTCAATCATTAAAACAACTAATTTCTCTATCTTTCTTGATCTAACGTGCATATCATTCTTGATTCTATTGCTTACAAAACTTTATACAATCATTGCTTACCATTTCACTTTCATATTCATTAAGCAATTCTGATCTTCCTATTCTTCATACACACACATTCATATACATTACACTTGAGGAAAAGATTATAGGAAGGGCGTACTACAAGTGACAAATCCATGTTATCCAGAACACACAAAGTCAAGACAATCTAGTTTGTAATAAAGTCTTATTCGGTTGCTCAAGCGGTCAAGTCCTGTTATGTTGCTCAAGCGGTCAAGTCTGTTCGGTTGCTCAAGTGGTGTAATACCTATTCCTCCGGGTTAAGTGAGGGTTGCTAACTTTGATTCCAGAAGAAGTCTGGGACTAGACATAGAACGGGAGTTCGAACCGATATAAAAATTCCTGGTGTCATTTTACTTTACTCCTATTATAATTTTCCACACTAGTTATTTATTATATTCCATATTACTCGATCTTATAACACTGTAACTTTCATTTGGTATCAAAGCAAGGTCATCATATAATCGTAACATAGTTATCTGATTTTTTTTAATATGGAAATAACACCATCACTGCAACTAACACTACCTTTCTTGAAGGTCAATCTATTACACAACCACCTCCATTTAATGGAATGAACTATAACTATTGGGTTACTAGAATGAGAATTTATATACAAGCAAGTAGTTATGAAACCTGGAACATTATGCAATTTGAATATACCATACCTACTACCGAGTATTCACAATGGTCTAACACAAAAAAATTGGATGCTACTGCAAATGCTAAAGCTATGAACATGTTATATTGTGCATTAGACAAAAATGAGTTTAATAGAATAAGCATGTGTAAAATGGCTTATGAAATTTGGCGTACACTCAAAGTTACACATAAAGGTACTAACAAAGTAAAGCGAGTAAAATTTCTATGCTCAAAAATCAGTTCTAGAATTTTAAAGTGAAGCAAGATGAGACTATAAATGAAATATAATATAGATTTCAAGATATATATCATTCATTGATAGCATTAGGAGAAAGTTATGTAGATTTTGATATTGTTTCAAAAATCCTCAACTCTCTAACGGATGAGTGGGAGCGAAAAGTCTTAACAATCGAAGAAGCTAACGACATTTCAACCATAAAACCTGAGGAGTTGATAGGAAATCTAATGTCCTATGAAGTTAATCTCCAAGCAAAACGAGTACAGGCTCAAGATAAGAAGAATATAGCATTCCAAGTAGAAAAAGATGAATCAGCTTCAGATGAAGAAGATATGGTGTTCATTGCTAAAAATTTCAAAAAGTTTTTGAAATTTAGAAAGAGCAACAAATTTAGAAATAACAAGAACAGCTCCAACAATAATAAAAACACCAAAAAACCATCATCGTCTGCTCTAGAATGTTGTGAATGTCACAAGAAAGACTGTCCTGAGAAAAAGAAAGACAAACATAAGCACAAGAAAGACAAATTCAAGAAGAAAGCTTCCTCTGTCACTTGGGACAATTCAGAATCATCTTTATCATCAGATAGGTACTCAGACAGTGATATAGAAAAAGCCAACGTATGTTTTATAGCCACAAAAGACGAGGTGAGTGATCTAACTTTTGATAATTTATTGAAGTAAACTTAGAATTACTTGACAAACTAAAAGACATCAGAAGAAAGTACAAAGAATCTCTTGAAAAACTAAATAGAACTGAAATTGAAGTAGATATGTTAAGAGATGAGAAACAAATCTTAGAAGAAGAACTTGAAGTTGCTCAAGAATCTTGTTCTAATATGACATCTCAACTCTCAATGTTAAGTCAAGAGATAGAAACTCAGAAAGAAAAGAATGATGCTCTATTAATTGAAAATCATAATCTTAAAGCTGATGTCAAGTTTTTAGAATTAGATATCTCTAGTCTTAAAACAAAGTTAGATGATATTACTAAAAATGTCTCTAATTTTAACAAAGGCAGAGAAAATCTTTCTAAAATTATAAAAAATTCTCAAACTGTTTCAAATAAAAGAGGACTAGGATATAAGCAATCTTCTAAAGTTATTCCAAAGAAAAAGAATTCTACATATAAATGGAATAATAATAAATTTGAAAAACCTAGTTCAAAAGTTCCAAGTTTTTCTAAATCAATTAAGATTTGGGTTCCTAAAACAAATAATTTTTGATTAGAGATAAGTATATAAAATCCTTTATAAAAACTGTTCATCAAAACAAAGATTTTATTTTCAAAAGGAATTCTGAACCCTCTTGGGTTTGGCTTCCTAAGACCTAACTCTTAGGACCCAAATAAAATGGTGGGTACCAATGTTAATTCTGTATTTTGCAGGTACCAGCTAAAAAGAAAGGAAAATGGATACTAGACAGGAAACAAAGGGATGCTAACGAACATTATCTGCTCAGATGGAGGTTTTGTCACATTTGGAGATAATTCCAAAGGGTATGTCATCGAAAAAGGCAATGTGAGCAATAACGGTATATCTAATTTACCACTTATTACATATGTTTTATTAGTTAAAAATTTGAAGCATAATTTACTTAGCATCAGCCAATTGTGTGACAAAGGATTCAATATTTCCTTTTCTTAAAATAAGTGTAGCATTTTTTATCAAAATAAAAACCTTATTTTTGAAGGTTTTAGAGATAAAAATATTTATGTTTTGAATATGAATGTAAATTACAATACAAATATGTGATTAATAGCCAAAGAAAATTCTGTGCTTACTACGTCTCTTTGTCATATGTTCTAAGTTATCATCATTATAAATATTTTCTACTTTGAGAACTCTCCTTTCTGTCGATGACAAAGGGGAAGAAAAGATATCGTTCGTTTAATAATTATTTACAGGAATATATAGCAAAGATTCAGAGGGAGAAAACTACAGCACAGTTGTAGGAATATATTCAGGGGGAGAAATAGATCAACAAAGCTTGTCGAGATTTGTTCGTAGAAAATGGAGTTGTCATCATCAAAAAGGGGGAGACTGTTGGATCATATGTTTTGATTGTTGACATGACACAACAATTCACGAATCTACGACTACTACAACATCTGGACTCAACGACTCAAAGTATGGTTCGTATAGTTATATATTTTAACAAAAGTCATGAAATGTGTATATAGAGTCTAGTCTAGTCGCTTTGTTAAAATATTTCCTCAAGAATCATCATTCTCATTCATTCATATTCACATATAAACTAGCATTCAAATTTAAACACCTTTCGATTTCAAATGCACACATTCTTCACTGAACTGCACTGTTCAGTCAACTGACCATGTGATATCAGTCGACTAAATCAGTATATATATTTTTATATATAACAAGGACTAGTGACTGAATACACATGGTCAGTTGACTGAGTCTATGTATATGACTTGTGCACTTTTTGAATTCAGTCGACTGACGAAGCACTTTCTGTCGACTGAATCCTGTAACAGTCAAAATTATGAATAGACACTTCTATTTCTCAAAGGTTATCTCCTTTCCCAAGTGTTGCATCCATTAGCTTTTCACAGAGAACTATTACCAGAGGTTGTAACTCTTGATATACTATAAATGCACTCAAGTTTCAATCATCAAAACAACTAATTTATCTCATCTTTCTTAATCTAACGTGCATAGCATTCTTGATTCTATTGCTTACAAAACTTTATACAATCATTGCTTACAATTTCACTTCCATATTCATTAAGCAATTCTGATCTTCCTATTCTTCATACACATATTCATATACATAACTCTTTAGGAAAAGATTATAGGTAGGGCGTATTATAAGTAACAAATCCGTGTTATCCAGAACACACAAAATCAAGACAATCTAGTTTGTAATAAAGTCCTGTTCGGATGCTCAAGCGGTCAAGTCCTGTTCTGTTGCTCAGGCGGTCAAGTCCTATTCGGTTGCTCATGCGGTGTAATACCTATTCCTCCGGGTTAAGTGAGGGTTGCTAGCTTTAATTCTAGAAGGAGTCTGAGACTGGACGTAGAACGAGAGTTCGAACCAGTATACAAATTTCTGGTGTCATTTTACTTTACTGCTATTATTATTTTCCGCACTAGTTATTTATTATATTCCATATTACTCGAACCTATAGCATAATAACTTTCAAAAATGGGTTAGGAGTTGTATGTGATACAACCGATAAGGAGTTATCCATCGTTTGTGGGGCTATGATTTTTTGAGCAAAA